>CM040395.1:9421594-9664094 GCA_022702515.1 Ilyophis sp. 1 JC-2022
CCAGCAATGCGATTATAGTGCAAATTCCCCACTTTCTAGAGACACAGCTTGTAGGTTCTTATAAGAGCAATTATCTTTGCTCATATGTATCTGACCTTACAGGATTTAAGCTGTCACGCTGATATTCAGTTTCAATGTGCATATGCTGAATTTTATAATATAGAACCAACCAGTTGATGTATATTTTTCCCCATTAGGGGAAGCTGATATCAGAGTGGAATATATTCCACTAATTCAAATGATCGATGGGTGTTCTTATGGTAGTGAAGTTAGAGTAGAACTTCAGAGAGCACTCGCAAAATATTCAATTATTTATAAAATATTTTTACGTTTTGCCCTTCAGAAGAACCAGTTTGCACAGTGGTCATTGGAATAGAACCTTTATTATTATTTTTTCATTGCATAACCAGACCCCAAGAACCTCTCAGCTACTTCAGGCTCTACTATGCAATTACCTTTCACCTGCATGACTGTTGTAGTATTTGCAGGTAATTTCTTTTGACATGCCTGCACAAATCCAGGGAGCACCTTCAAAAATCTTATACTATGATGAACATACTGGTGATGAGACATAAAGAGCAGAGACAGAATAAAAACCTGCTTAGACCTTCCATGACTTTGAATTAATGTGGATATATCAATCCATTAGTGCAGTCCAGATTCTGACAGCCACAAAAGTAATCTCCTCTTTAATAATGGGATTTTTCCAGGTTGAAGACAAAGGCCATAGCGTAATATGTTATAATGATATTCTCGACTCAGCAGCGGGAGTAAAAGACAGTATTAATTTTGATCGGGATCCATGGTTTGATTCATAAATAAAGAACTTGTGACATTTCTTTCATTCACCTGGTGTTGTCCCACAAGGTAAAAAAACCTAAACCTGAACATGTCAGAGTACATCCAATTATAAGAAGCACATCAAAGCATGTTCTGTCCTCACAAATAGGCAGTTAGACTGCATCAACATGAAAAAGATATATATTTTAATTGGTGTTAAAAAAAATCTCAATCTTTGTTGAAAGGGTTGAAAAGCGATCAATAACATATAGGTAACTCTTTTTTTTTTTAAAGGTCTTTCATAAGAGCTATATAACATATTCATATGCACTACATAGCACATTTGTAAGCACTAACTAAACATTCATAAGTGCTCATGTCAATGACCACAAATAGGCATATTTTGTGTTATGTCAACATTGATGCAGAAAATGGCATGACCATGACTTACCAGGTGAAATTACATGAGATGCTTATGTCAATTAATTTGGTATGTCATGGTAATGTCACTTACTGCATTATGTTGACATAACACACCATATGCCTATTTGCAGTCATTGACATAAGCACTTATGAATGTTTATGTAGTGATTATGAATGTGATATGTAGTGCTTATAAAGAAGTTATATAGCTCTTATGAAGGACCCTTCAAAGGAAGTGTTACCAACTTATGTTGGTTACACAGCAACAATTGTGACATAAATTGAACACGGTCGGTGTACATTTAACACACTAGGGTGTTTATATGAGCGCACAGACTCATATAAACACCCAAGGGTGTTAAATGTACACCACCATTTTTGCTGTGCACATTTTGATCCCAAAAAGTTAAGACTCAGGTAAAGACTTTGTATCCTTTTCCTTGTAATGTGTCATTCTCACACCAAAGGGGTCCATTTTGGTCCTGTTTCTAGTAATAAACAGGCACCATTATTTCTCCTTATCATCTAGCATAAAAAAAGCATTGCCATTGTAATACAGTAAGTGTATTGTATGACAAAAACATGTTGCTGTGAAGATATTTTCAAAAATATTACTTATTTTATGTTTATTGAATGTGCATTGCAGTGTAGGCTTCAGTAGAATATATGAACCTTGAGATTACGGCCAGACTCATGTCCCCCTACAGGGGACAATACTTAATTGCCAGGTTTTAGGAGGATATATGGGCTGCTCACCTCTTTGTATAAAGCATAGAGCTGGCATACAATGTAATGTTCCTGGACTGGCAAGCACTTTAATGCTGGAATATAATTTAATTTAGTGGCCTAATGGTACTGCAAGAATTACGTACTTTGTCAAAAGCCAAGTTAACTTGAACTAGAGCAGTATCCCTTGTGTGTAACTTTGTGGGTACAAAAAGAACAGTAGCTGCTATATTAGGAATGATAATCTAAACGAATCATTTTACTTTGGTGTCACGGAAATCCTGCATTTCTGCATCAACCACTTTTCTCCTGTTTTAACAGGCACACATACCAGCCATTAACAAAATAGCTCTCAGACAGGTGAAAATTAAATGGACTAAATTACACGAATCTAAACCCCATTAACATATGCAAACGTATGTATATTTAAAGCACTTTGAGATAAGTGTCACAGTGGTGAAGGCACAGTTGAAGAGAAAGCTGCTCTCTCCACATTAGCTGATGAAAGTAATTTTGTCACAGAAAGCAAGCATCCTCAAACACTGAATTAAATGTTTGAACACTTCAGGCAGATGTCAAGAGGCTTAATGTGTAGCTTGTTGTACATTTACAAATCCCAGGGACAACCCACCTCGCTATGCAGCCTACTTGCATCCTGCTCATCTGTTCCACAAATTAGCACTTGCAATATATTCATTTTTTATCAATAAAAAATAAATATATAAATTTCCACCCCCGTGACACCCTGCAAACTTTAAATTTCTGATGAAGACATCTTAATATTTAATTACTGCCTACATGAATGTGACTTGAATAAGAATTTATTAATTTCTGGAAAAAAACAGCCTGATTTGGTCCTGCCCAGCAAACATTCTGGTGTAAATTTAACACTGCTGGTGTACATTTAACATGTTTGGGTGTTTATATGACTCCACACCACCATGTTTCACTGTGTGAGCTGCAGACTGCAGTCCATGTCATGGTCAATGGCAATACCAAACTATAATATTCTCTTTATAGATGTTTAAATGAGTTTGCTACTACGTCATGAGACCACCGTGAAAAAACTAAAAGTGTGTGTGTGTGTGTGTGTATTCAACAATAGTCCCCCCCCCCCCAATTAGCATATTCTGCATGTCTGGACTGTGATTTGAACATCTTTGGCAAATCAGACCAAAACACAGCGGTTTTATTATCTAGATAATTAGATAACTGGTCCTGAAACAAGTCTCAAAACAACAAAATGACAGTTTTTGGTCAAATCCTAATTTTAAAAAGTGTAAACTGGCTGTTTGACTTTAGCTTTAAGATGCTTTGCCATGTCAATGACTTTGGTGAGATATAAAATTTTGACAGTAGAAGGCCCAGATTACTCCTAAATATTTATTAACATTTGCTTTCCAATTTTGTGAAATACCATGTGATGTGAATGTAAGCATGTGCACGCATGCCAACAGCTGAACCATTGTTGAATATATGTTGTGAATAATGTTTCTTTCTAGCATATAATCAGCATATCACAGAGTTCAAATGATTGCAGTACACGAGGATGACTGTAATTAAGTCAATGCTACACATTCATATGAATGGAGCCTTTGGCTTCACTGTGAATAAGACTCCAGGGGCCAGATTCACAAAACCTTCTTAAGAACAAAAAAACGCCTTAAATTGCATTTTTTCCCTAATTTATGACTTAAGTTATACATTTATAAAGAGTTACTATTCACAAAAAACTTCTTAAGTATTTTTCTAATTTTCTTCATAAGTTTCTTCTTATAAATAAATAAAAAATAAATAAATGCGATTCTTGAAAACAAAGTTTTTATGTTTCATCTCATACTTCTTCTTATCACTAAGATAGAAGGCTGTCTTAAGGCTACATTGAAGAGGTAAACCATCCTTAGCTGATATTATTATTATACACTATATGATTTGTTTCACAGTCTCAGTTTCATAGGCCTTTTGTTAGGTGCTTTTGTTTGTTTCTTGTAATCAGTGATAATCACCATTAGCAACATTGTAGGCTAAGCCCTTTTTTTAGCTTCGACTGTCACACCGGCATTGTCCAACTTTCCCAGCAGTAGCGGCTTCCTTATTATGACCTCCTCCACCATAACTTCCAGCTCTTGCTTTGTGAAATTGGGCGACCGGCCTTTCTTATTTTTCATTTCCATTAGCGAGCAACAAATACGTAACGTCAAGATAAGTAGCTATAAGGCGAAATCTAATAAAAACCGTTTGAAATGCTTCTTATAAAGTTTTTTGTTTGTTTGTGTTTATTCATCTCGTGAACGGATTAAACCATTCACACAAACTACTACAGGAAAAGTAAATGTTTTTCATCATCATCATTCATCATCAACCCGCTTATTCCTGTTCAGGGTCACGGGGGGTGCTGGAGCCTATCCCAGTATGCATTGGGCGAGAGGCAGGAATACACCCTGGACAGGCCGCCAATCCATCACAGAGCACTCACACCATTCACTCATTCATACCTATGGGCAATTTAGAGTCTCCAATTAGCCTAACCTGCATGTTTTTGGACTGTGGGAGGAAACCGGAGTACCCGGAGGAAACCCACGCTGACACAGGGAGAACATGCAAACTCCACACAGAAAGGCCCTCGGCCGGGATTCAAACTCGGTACCTTCTTGCTGTGAGGCGACAGTGCTAACCACTGCACCACCGTGCCTGTTATGTTCTGAGTTTGTTTTTGTTTTTCTGTCATGTTTAGTATTGTCAGTTTCGGTAGCATACATTTTTCCATGTGTTCCGCAGCCTTGCGTTCTGTGCTGAATCTCTCGCTCCCTCTCACGGAGTTTTACTTTCGTTTCTGTACACTTCGTTTGTATTACCCTGCACTACTAACATTTATATAGGACTTATTAATTACTAACTGGCTAAACACGGGGTGGTTAACTAATCTACTAACGTCAGGGTTTAATAGAATGATTACTAACACAAACTAACAATTTAGTTCTCATCACGTTCCCACAGCTGTTTAGTGTTTCCTTACGTTTCCAGTCATTGTCTTGTTAAACTAATTTACTAACGACAGGGCTAGGATAGGATAATTACTAACGAATTACTAATTGCCTTGTTAAGTGTCAGCTCTCTCGCTGTTTTCCATTTCCTGCTGCTCTAACTAATTGTCTGCACCTGTCTACACCTGCATATATACCTGCTGTCTTTGTTCCTCGTCGCGAGTTCGTCATTCTTCTTTCTAAAGTATACGCGTGAGTCTGTTGCCTGTTTTTCCCCCCGAGTGAGTTTCGAGTGAGTTATCTGTGCCTAGTTATTCTTGTTTGTATTGTTTTCCGAGTCTGTGTTTCTGTCGTTTGTTTTGTTTTTTCTATCTGATTGCCATCCTGGTTTTGACCTCAGTCCGTGTTCTCGCGACCCTGATTCCGGATTCTGATTTTGTACCTCTGCCGTGACTCCCCGTGTATGACCCCTGCCTGTCTTGACTTCCCCCTGGACTGTGATTCTGGATTAAACGTTGTTTTTGCTGCATTCCTGCCTGCTATTGGGTTCCTGTTCACCGGGTCATAACAGTACGAACTCGCCATCTGGGACCCAGCAGGCCCATCATCACTATGGCTATCGACCCATTTGGCTCGGATTCCTATGAGGAATACCTCATGGGAATCTGGGGGCAAAATCCGGAGTTTGCCCGCCGTCATGCCGACCACTACCCATCACTCCGGACTCCTCCTCCCAGCTCCCACTCCGTTAGGCTCGGAGTGGTCTCTCTCCATCCGGATAGCTCCGAGCCTAGCCACAACCCCACACCTTCTAATTTTGAAGGAACCCGTCTAGCCCTGTGCCCGGGGAACTATGGTTCCAGAAGAAGACGATGGGGTCCTGGTTCCCGGCTCCGTCGACGGGCTCGGCGGCCCGTTGACGGGGGATCCATTGTCTTCCCGTCTCGTTCCCCGTCTCCTGTCCCGTTTCGTTCCCCGTCTCCTGTCCCCGCCCGGGCCCCGTCTCCTGTCCCGTCCCGGGCTCCGTCTCCTGTCTCGTCCCGGACCCCGCCTCCTGTCCCGTCCCGGACCCCGCCTCCTGTCCCGTCCCGGGCCCCGCCTCCTGTCCCGTCCCGGGCCCCGCCTCCTGTCCCGTCCCGCCCCAGCTCTCCTGTCCCGTTCCGCCCCAGCTCTCCTGTCCCGTTCCGCCCCAGCTCTCCTGTCCCGTTCCGCCCCAGCTCTCCTGTCCCGTTCCGCCCCAGCTCTCCTGTCCCGTTCCGCCCCAGCTCTCCTGTCCCGTTCCGCCCCAGCTCTCCTGTCCCGTTCCGCCCCAGCTCTCCTGTCCCGTTCCGCCCCAGCTCTCCGGTCCCGTTCCGCCCCAGCTCTCCTGTCCCGTTCCGTCCCATGCCTCCTGTCCCGCCCCGGTCCATGCCTCCTGTCCCGCCCCGGTCCATGCCTCCTGTCCCGCCCCGGTCCATGCCTCCTGTCCCGCCCCGGTCCATGCCTCCTGTCCCGCCCCGGTCCATGCCTCCTGTCCCGCCCCGGTCCATGCCTCCTGCCCCGCCCCGGTCCATGCCTCCTGCCCCGCCCCGGTCCATGCCTCCTGCCCCGTCCCGGTCCATGCCTCCTGCCCCGCCCCGGTCCATGCCTCCTGCCCCGCCCCGGTCCATGCCTCCTGTCCCGCCCCGGTCCATGCCTCCTGTCCCGCCCCGGTCCATGCCTCCTGTCCCGCCCCGGTCCATGCCTCCTGTCCCGCCCCGGTCCATGCCTCCTGTCCCGCCCCGGTCCATGCCTCCTGTCCCGCCCCGGTCCATGCCTCCTGTCCCGCCCCGGTCCATGTCCCCTGTCCCGCCCCGGTCCATGTCCCCTGTCCCGCCCCGGTCCATGTCCCCTGTCCCGCCCCGGTCCATGTCCCCTGTCCCGCCCCGGTCCATGTCCCCTGTCCCGTCCGGTCTCGGGCCTCCTGGCCCGTCCCGTTCCACGTCACCGGTCCGGCCCCTTTCCACGCCACCAGTCCCGTCCCGTTCCCTGCCTCCTGTCCCGCCCCGGTCCATGCCTCCTGTCCCGCCCCGGTCCATGCCTCCTGTCCCGCCCCGGTCCATGCCTCCTGTCCCGCCCCGGTCCATGCCTCCTGTCCCGCCCCGGTCCATGCCTCCTGTCCCGCCCCGGTCCATGTCCCCTGTCCCGCCCCGGTCCATGTTCCCTGTCCCGTCCGGTCTCGGGCCTCCTGGCCCGTCCCGTTCCACGTCACCAGTCCGGCCCCTTTCCACGCCACCAGTCCCGTCCCGTTCCCTGCCTCCTCTCAGATTGCTGGACCGGCTAACCTCCTGTCCTGAGCGGCCGAGCCCGCTAGCCTCCTGTCCTGAGCGGCCGAGCCCGCTAGCCTCCTGTCCTGAGCGGCCGAGCCCGCTAGCCTCCTGTCCTGAGCGGCCGAGCCCGCTAGCCTCCTGTCCTGAGCGGCCGAGCCCGCTAGCCTCCTGTCCTGAGCGGCCGAGCCCGCTAGCCTCCTGTCCTGAGCGGCCGAGCCCGCTAGCCTCCTGTCCTGAGCGGCTGAGCCCGCTAGCCTCCTGTCCTGAGCGGCTGAGCCCGCTAGCCTCCTGTCCTGAGCGGCCGAGCCCGCTAGCCTCCTGTCCTGAGCGGCCGAGCCCGCTAGCCTCCTGTCCTGAGCGGCCGAGCCCGCTAGCCTCCTGTCCTGAGCGGCCGAGCCCGCTAGCCTCCTGTCCTGAGCGGCCGAGCCCGCTAGCCTTCTGTCCTGAGCGGCCGAGCCCGCTAGCCTCCTGTCCTGAGCGGCCGAGCCCGCCAGCCTCCTGTCCTGGGCGATGCAGCCGTCGCCGCCGGCCCCCTGAGCGATGCAGCCGTCGCCGCCGGCCCCCTGAGCGATGCAGCCGTCGCCGCCGGTCCCCTGAGCGATGCAGCCGTCGCCGCCGGCCCCCTGAGCGATGCAGCCGTCGCCGCCGGTCCCCTGAGCGATGCAGCCGTCGCAGCCGGCCCCCTGAGCGATGCAGCCGTCGCCGCCGGCCCCCTGAGCGATGCAGCCGTCGCCGCCGGCCCCCTGAGCGATGCAGCCGTCGCCGCCGGCCCCCTGAGCGATGCAGCCGTCGCCGCCGGCCCCCTGAGCGATGCAGCCGTCGCCGCCGGCCCCCTGAGCGATGCAGCCGTCGCCGCCGGTCCCCTGAGCGATGCAGCCGTCGCCGCCGGCCCCCTGAGCGATGCAGCCGTCGCCGCCGGCCCCCTGAGCGATGCAGCCGTCGCCGCCGGCCCCCTGAGCGATGCAGCCGTCGCCGCCGGCCCCCTGAGCGATGCAGCCGTCGCCGCCGGCCCCCTGAGCGATGCAGCCGTCGCCGCCGGCCCCCTGAGCGATGCAGCCGTCGCCGCCGGCCCCCTGAGCGATGCAGCCGTCGCCGCCGGCCCCCTGAGCGATGCAGCCGTCGCCGCCGGCCCCCTGAGCGATGCAGCCGTCGCCGCCGGCCCCCTGAGCGGTCCTGTCTGCGCCGCCGTCCTCCTGAGCGGTCCTGTCTGCGCCGCCGTCCTCCTGAGCGGTCCTGTCTGCGCCGCCGTCCTCCTGAGCGGTCCTGTCTGCGCCGCCGTCCTCCTGAGCGGTCCTGTCTGCGCCGCCGTCCTCATGAGCGGTCCTGTCTGCGCCGCCGTCCTCCTGAGCGGTCCTGTCTGCGCCGCCGTCCTCCTGAGCGGTCCTGTCTGCGCCGCCGTCCTCCTGAGCGGTCCTGTCTGCGCCGCCGTCCTCCTGAGCGGGCCTGTATGTGCCGCCGTCCTCCTGAGCGGTCCTGTCTGCGCCGCCGTCCTCCTGAGCGGCCCTGTCTGCGCCGCCGTCCTCCTGAGCGGGCCTGTATGCGCCGCCGTCCTCCTGAGCGGTCCTGTCTGCGCCGCCGTCCTCCTGAGCGGCCCTGTCTGCGCCGCCGTCCTCCTGAGCGGCCCTGTCTGCGCCGCCGTCCTCCTGAGCGGTCCTGTCTGCGCCGCCGTCCTCCTGAGCGGGCCTGTATGCGCCTCCGGCCGCCTGAGCGGTCACTCCTGCGCCTCCGGCCGCCTGAGCGGTCACTCCTGCGCCTCCGGCCGCCTGAGCGGTCACTCCTGCGCCTCCGGCCGCCTGAGCGGTCACTCCTGCGCCTCCGGCCGCCTGAGCGGTCACTCCTGCGCCCCCGGCCGCCTGAGCGGTCACTCCTGCGCCTCCGGCCGCCTGAGCGGTCACTCCTGCGCCGCCGTCCTGTCATTTTTTCCCTCCTCCGGACCCCCTCCACCCACCCTGCTCAGCATCCCGAACTATTACCTTCCATCCGAGTTTCCCTCCTCCGGACCCCCTCCACCCACCCTGCTGCATTCTGGACATTACTAACTTTCAACCCCCCTGAACTATTGCTTCATTGCCCATTATCCCTCCTCCAGTCCCCCACCTCCCACCCTGCTCAGCATCCCGAACTATTACCTTCCATCCGAGTTTCCCTCCTCCGGACCCCCTCCACCCACCCTGCTGCATTCTGGACATTACTAACTTTCAACCCCCCTGAACTATTGCTTCGTTGCCCATTATCCCTCCTCCGGTCCCCCACCTCCCACCCTGCTTAGTGTTTTGAAATGTTGGGGACGTCTGGAAGCCGTCCCTTGGGGGGGGGGTTATGTTATGTTCTGAGTTTGTTTTTGTTTTTCTGTCATGTTTAGTATTGTCAGTTTCGGTAGCATACATTTTTCCATGTGTTCCGCAGCCTTGCGTTCTGTGCTGAATCTCTCGCTCCCTCTCACGGAGTTTTACTTTCGTTTCTGTACACTTCGTTTGTATTACCCTGCACTACTAACATTTATATAGGACTTATTAATTACTAACTGGCTAAACACGGGGTGGTTAACTAATCTACTAACGTCAGGGTTTAATAGAATGATTACTAACACAAACTAACAATTTAGTTCTCATCACGTTCCCACAGCTGTTTAGTGTTTCCTTACGTTTCCAGTCATTGTCTTGTTAAACTAATTTACTAACGACAGGGCTAGGATAGGATAATTACTAACGAATTACTAATTGCCTTGTTAAGTGTCAGCTCTCTCGCTGTTTTCCATTTCCTGCTGCTCTAACTAATTGTCTGCACCTGTCTACACCTGCATATATACCTGCTGTCTTTGTTCCTCGTCGCGAGTTCGTCATTCTTCTTTCTAAAGTATACGCGTGAGTCTGTTGCCTGTTTTTCCCCCCGAGTGAGTTTCGAGTGAGTTATCTGTGCCTAGTTATTCTTGTTTGTATTGTTTTCCGAGTCTGTGTTTCTGTCGTTTGTTTTGTTTTTTCTATCTGATTGCCATCCTGGTTTTGACCTCAGTCCGTGTTCTCGCGACCCTGATTCCGGATTCTGATTTTGTACCTCTGCCGTGACTCCCCGTGTATGACCCCTGCCTGTCTTGACTTCCCCCTGGACTGTGATTCTGGATTAAACGTTGTTTTTGCTGCATTCCTGCCTGCTATTGGGTTCCTGTTCACCGGGTCATAACAGTGCCGCCTTCAGTAAATGTTTTTGATGACCTAAAATATTTTTTCGATAATATATTTTATATATAAGTCTGTATTTAGTGAGCCAAAATGATAATAAAGATAAGAAGTTGGTTAAGAACTTTGTAATTGGCTAAAATTTTAATGTTGAAAAATTGCATTTACGAACATTCTTAGGAACTTCCTAAATCCTATGTTTTTTCTTAATAAAATGTTTGTGAATCTGGTCCCAGATGTCAAAATGCATTATGTAAGATGACCTTTATTTTTTCCAAACATGTAGTGATTTTTATTTATTCAACTCTGGGAATGAAATACCTGTTGGAAAAGTGAAAATTGCATTGATATTAATGCAATCCCATGAATCATTCTAAGATGTCACATGAATAAAAATAAATGTGCAGAATAGATCCTTTTAAGGGCTTGTTCCCAAAACAAGTCTTTCTTGTAACAATTTTAGCCATTTAAAGAAGCACTTTTACAACCAATTTAGCAGCATGACTTCAAACAGACCATAATCTCAAACAACAAAAATCTAAGGGAAAGTCTGAGAAAGCAGATTTTTCAACAGATACACTCGATTATACAACTAGTACCAATTTAGCAGCATGACTTCAAACAGATCATGATTCTAAAGAGCAAAATCAAAGGGCTCTGTTTTACAATCGGAAAAAAAAAACCTTTCCTAGGAAATTTTGGTAAGTAGGCTAAGTAGCATAAACACCTGGGTGTGCACATAGTTTGTTTTAATATTTAAAATGTCATATTTCTCACCTATTTTAGTTTAATGGTTTAGGTCAATAAGAACATGTCAATAAGAAAATGTGACGCTGTGCAATTTTATTGCTAAATAATGAGTTGTGTTCTTAGAGCACAAACGCTGGTGCTCTCTGCTGTTTCCGTTGCATCATTACTGTACACATTGAGCATTGAGCTTTTATTTAAATAACCATTTTCCGAATGTATGTGCTAATGGGAAACACTTCCACATATTTTGGGTTGCGACTAGCCTTTCAGTCATTCGACTCAATAAAAATGTTTGTAGGTACCGCCACATTCAGCATAATAATCTTTCTGCTAATTTAGCTGCAAACAGCGAATTGCATTACATTACAATTCAAATTCCTCTTTGGAAACTACCCCACGCCTGCAATATTGTTTCACTAGGGAGAAACCTCTGTCCACTCAGAGTTGTCTTTGTTCACTTGATAAACCAATGAGAAAGAGCCTAAGATGTTTTCATATCCCTTGTAAGGCAATAGGGCTGGATCATGCATGCTAAATGCTGATTGGCATTTGTACTTCTATGCATCAGCAGCTCCGTGACATATGATAAAATAACTGAGACATGTTGTTTTATGTGTCATGGATTTCGCATAGATTTGACTGGAGACCAGAGCTGCTAGTACACTTGCAGTAAATGGTAATCACGTCAAATAGCAGTTTGATTTAGGTGTTGCTAATATCACAAAGATATATTAAACCTTTGACAGAAAGCCCCTTCTGCTGGGTAAGAATATGAATGACAGGCAGAGAGATGAGCATTCAAGTGACACTATTGTATGATAACATTTATTCAGTATCTTAGAGGAGCATTTTCCAAAATCAGGCACAGTATAGCCTGGGTTAGTTTAAGGGAATCATTATTGTGGTCAGAAATACTTCACCCTTATTTTGGTGTTGTTACACAGTACAATCTGCTCTGTCCAGCCAAACCGCGCTCACTCACTCACTCATTCACTTCACTTCACTCACTCACTCACTCATTCACTCATTCACTTCACTCACTCACTCACTCACTCACTCACTAAAAAGATAATAACCTGAATATTGCTGGTCTACCAGTCAATACAGGTTTTGTGAGAGCAGCAGTGGAATCTCGAACATAGCGATTACTTGCGTATATGCAATATGTGATCCCGTCAACAAGAAACGTGGCATTTAAAGTCAATAACTGCCACTTGCTTGCTTGCTAGAAAATAAATGTGATAGTAACATGACATACAGTATTTTTCTTTTTATGAACCCAAGAGCCAGGGGCAATGTCACTGGTAGACAATCCAACCTCATTACCATGACAGATGCTTCCATAAAAATACCACAAAATAGTAAAGCAAATTAATAATCAAATGAAATCCCAGTTTAATAATAAAAAATCCATACGATATTTAGATATTTACTAGCTTTAGTACACATTTTTTTTCCTCTGTGTAGATTGCACTCTATAAAACAAAATGGGTCACCAACTGACTGTGCAAGTTTTGAGGAAAGTGTTGGGGGTGAGGTGTCCCTGTCACTCACGTGTCACCTTCAATTAGCAGCACCCAAATTGTTAATTAAATATAAACACAACGTGACTGCTTAACAATGACACTCATTTAGCCCCGCGATTTGTGATGAGGCTGTGAATTGCATGGTGTACTTAACATGACCAGGACCACAAAGTCACTTTCCATGCAAAGTCACTGTTTTCACTCACTTACTCTAATATTATTAGTTTTTTTTCAATTTATTAAATTGGTAGTAATAAGTACAGTTTTGGTATCCTTGGCACAAAGTAAATATAAGTGCTTCACTTAATAAGAAATGTAATTAATAGTAAAAGTGATATTTAAAGACAGGGGATACAGGGGATAGATGGAAGTTATGTAATCTTAACAATAAACATTCCCCAATTGAATAGTAAAGGAGCAATTCACCCAGAGATAAAATTTTGACTACATACATTAAATGTTTTTACATAGCCAATTCTATCCATCTATCTAGTTCTATCTATCCATCCAGGTAAAAGTGCCAAAAATGTACATTCAAAACAATCTAAACATCCACTGACCTCGTTAAGCATGTTTTTTTTTTTAAATTATGTTCTATTAATGGAAGACAAAACATGTGTATATCCGCGCAAAGTATCAACCAAAGCACGCCCGTATTCTAGGCTGCACTGCATTGACATAAGCTCCAGAATATTGGTGTTAATATGTTATTTTTAACCAGAGCATATTTTAACCAGTCCTGTGCCTCTACGTCTTAGTCCGTTTCTGGTTTTTCCGTTTATATGTATTTTCAGTATTTTTAGTCCGTTCCGTGTTTTCCCTTTCTCTCCATTTCGTTTCTCCACTTCCCGCACCTGATATGTGTTTCCTCATGTTGTCTCGTCTCACCTGTTTCTCATTGTCTCGTCGTTAGTCTGGCATATAGTCTCCCCTGTTTCTTTGTTCTGTGCCAGATTGTCTTGTGCCCTGCATTTGTGCTTTCCAGCAGTTTCCCCTGCCTGCTCCCTGCCTGCTCCCTGCCTGCTCCCTGCCTGCTCCCTGCCTGCTCCCTGCCTGCTCCCTGCCGGCCCGTCCAGTTTCTGTTCTCCTGCTTGTCTTACCTGTTCCTGTCCATCCCTGCTCCAGCCCTCCTGCCCGCCAGCCCTTCCCCGCCCTAGCCCTGCTCCAGCCCTTCGCCCTCCTGTTCTCCAGCCTCTGACGGATCTCCCGGTTCTGACCCCTGCCTGTCCTGGCCTTTGTTTCTGCCCATTCTGCATTGCCCTGTTTGCTGGACTCTGACCTCTGCCTGGAACTGACCACGATTCTGCCTTGCCTTTATTGCACTGGTTGCTGGTCTCTGACCCTGTTTCTGTCTACCTCGAAAAAAGCCTTATTCCCATTACTTTTGGTGTTTTGGTTTTTCCGATCGGTTCCTAGGGCTTAAACATTTATTATTATTTATATTTGCATGTTTCAGTAAAATAATGAAGTTACATTTCAGGAAATCATTTTGTTTGTAAAGAAAAAAGTTGATTCATTTCCGATACCTAAGAAAAAAATTGGTGGCAGAAAAAAGCTCAGCTTAGTCTAAAAGTTAAACCTCTGTGTCATGTTGTCAGTCATTTTTATTCAGCGGTGGCATAAACAATCTCAAATCCTGTTATTGATGATGGGCAGGTGTTTCCTGTTACAGTAATGATGCCATTTTGCAGAAAATTGCAAATTCCATCTCTGTATTACATTGAAAATGCTTACATTAGAGCCACAGTGAGACATTTATGCCGTGGCTGGCATTACAAATAGAAGTCGGTATATCAGCCAGAATTTACAAACAGACAGCTGAATTCCTTGCCTGGCGTTGCGTGCTATGCGCCGCTGACAAATTAAATAAAATTGTATGCAAGTAGGATGTCAAATGCAAGCACACCTGCATTATCGCATTTATTTTCCTCCCAACATGTGATATTTAATGCAGTTTTAACCCCACGGACATCGGTTTGTGATAAGGCCCCGGCAGTAGATGAGAAGAAAAGCAGCTATGCATTATTCATAGGGTTTCATTTCATGCTATAGTAATATGAGATAAATTTGACCACATCTGGGGTGCCCGGCAAGATAAAAGGTAACTGAACTGCACTGGGCCGGTAACACAATTTGAAATAAATCATCGTGCTCGCCGGAGGACAGAGCCCCACAAAGCGACTGCCTGGATTTACAGTACGATGAAGTGAATCTCTAGAGGGTAGGCTGAGGTGTTTTGAGAGCGAACACGTTTGAATGCATCGCCTCATCGCCCGGGTGGAAGACGCCACTTATCAGAGGTCAAGTTAAAGTTACTCCATGCCATGATATATAAACACACTACATCTGTATAGATATATATATATATAACTACTGTATGTCAGGTCTGTTAAAGTCTGCCCACCCATGCCTTAACAGGATGACCCACTCAGCAGTCCCAAACTTCTAACACTTTCTATGACGCCTATGTCTACAATGCATTACAAACATATTTATAATGTGTTATATTGTGCTCGTAATAACTATTATATTTATAAGCACTCAAATAAGATTAATGTTAAAAAAGCATGATGAGTATTTATGTGTGCTTATAATTATACAGTATTATAACACATTATAAGTGTGTTTATAATGCATTATAGACATAGGCATCATACAGAAGTGTTAGAAGTTTGGGACTGCTGAGTGGGTAATCCTGTTAAGGCAGGACTCTACACATGGGTGGGCCCCACGGTCTGGTACGGATTTGGCACCGTGTCAGTTCCAGCTGTAACGTGCAGCCCCCCAAGATAACGCACAATTGGTTCTAGTGTCACTCAGGGATGGAGGGGTTTCCATTGGCCAGATTACAGCATCTCATCGCTCGCTCGCTCGCCCACTATTGATGCTGGCAAGTCCCTTCTGTTAATCAGCACATGCAGTGTCCCCCAACTCATTTTATGCATGAACCTGACTTGCTTTCACATGCTTTCGAGAGCACACGTTCACCTACGCACGACCCAAATGACAGCAGCGATGACCACTGAAAAAATTGAATTAAGCATGCATGTTAGGGATAAAAGGGGGTGCGTAAGAAAGAGAAGTTGCATCACAAACTGATATACATTTTACTTGTTATTCTTCTTCTTCTTCTTCTTTATATTCTTCTTCTTTTTCTTCTTCTTCTTATTATTCTTCTTTTTATTCTTCTTATTATTCTTCTTCTTCTTCTTCTACTTCTTCTTCTTATTATTATTAGTATAGCAGTGATCAGCACATTACTGAATGTTCTCTTTTGTTTGTTTTTAGATTTGCTCTTCAGTTGATTTTCATGACCGCAATCATCATTCGACTGGTGATTTCAGCTGTGCGTTTGTTCGATCAGGCACAATATGGGCTGGCCAATGAAAGCCCAACCGCGAGACACACCTCCCGTGACACCACTCGTTCTTCATCCGTTGTTCGCTTTGTACATGAGGAACATATGGAAATTGTTCTCTGAGCTGCCACTAATTCATGGTTATGTTGCGCGGGAATGAAAGGACTTCAGTCAAGGTCAGCGCACCGCCAGCTGTATGGCGGTTTTAGCGGTAAGCGGCACCCCATCACACAGGAAGGCGGCCGTTAAGAACAGCATGCAAATGATCGCTATATTTCCCAAGGGTTCCAGCTCTGCAGATCAATTCGAAACATGACTACCCTTGTTTTGTGTAATTATTTTCCCCCTAAGAATAATTAGCGGAGATGGATGCAGCTCAGTAATGTACTAAATATTGAGAGCGGTGGGGTGAGATATGTGCTTTTTAGACTGTGGGGAAAATGGTCACTTGAGAGGCTGGGAGCTAGAAGTCCTTCAAAATTAAAATAATCCCTTCTCGTCATCGCAGGGTATAAAAAAAAACATTTTTATTCCTACATTCATACAGTTTGTTCATTTCGTATCTTCAGACATTTTCTTATGTAAGTAGGTGGCTATTAAATGTCTCTGAGATGTTTTTTTTTATCCTGTCCCACAAGATATTCAGTTAACCTGTGTAACCAGTAGCTTTTACAGCAATGCACACCCACAAACTTGTTATTTCGGTTCAGATTCAATCCAGGCACAACGTTTTCTTGTGCCTTTAACATTACAGTGACTAGTGAAGTTGAGCAACCCATGTACGTGTTTTGCATTTTAAGGTTACCTCATTTCAAAATTTGCCATTCAATTAAATGAATCATAATTTTTAAAAGGGCCAATTTTTTAAGAGTTGTGGGCACCAGGCATTGCAGTTAGACTGACTCCGGGCTGTAGTACACCATTAATAAGACATGCTTTGCTGGACCTTGGACATAGCTGGCTGTGATAGCTCATCCATCATGGTTCTCAGTATCGAATGCTTTATTTACTCCCTGGGGTTAAGGGTAAAAGCATGGCCCTGGCATCACATGACTGTAGATACAAAGCATGTCGTTATTTTGGAGCAGCTCTGCTTATTTAGAGGGAGGATTTAGCCTGGAGTCACACAATAAATGGCTGGTGTATCGTGTGAGCCAATGAGGTACCAGTGGCTGACCCCACTATGACCTGAGGGAGGGAGAAGAACTGTTATCGCAGAAGATCGTTCCTGTGAGACTTGCACTGTGCAATAACGGGAATATGAAAAATATTAAATATTTACAGTTTAATTCACTGGAGGCTGGGCTTGATAGCAGGTATGATATAATGGGTCAAGATTTGTGTGGGGTTGGTTGATTATGTACAATATTCTGACCAAACTTAATGTGTAACCCTATGAGTCTTCCTTGGAGCTTAATGAAGAAAAATATTTTTATTTTCCTTTTTATTGAAAGGGATGGGATTATGTTGCTGTCTGTTTTACAGATCATGTTTGTCTGGCAGGATAAAATAGCCAGATATAATTGGGTTAAGATACATTGCAGATTCCCAGATGTGTATGCTATAATAGTGCTGCAGTTGGAGGGATTTGGAAGTTTTACAATTTACCTGTTTCTGTTTCAATTTCAACCTCAAACCCCTCTGCCACAAAGGGATCTGATATGTTAGTCAAACAAACACAATTATACACAATTAAATTATTATTTACCCCATAAATCTATTCATAAAGTGCTTTGTCTGTAACTATGTCACCAACAAACCTACATGCTTTTGTCTAATGCCACAGCGCATTGAGTTTGAGTTGATTAATGTGCTAAGCCTGCTGTTCTTCAATGCTTCTCATGGTGAACTAATAACATGCATTATTAACTGACAAACCACCACTTTTTTCAGCTTCACGTTTAAATAATTAAATATTTACACTGTATAAACACACAAGATTTATTTTTGTTTATTACTCAAAATGTCCGTACTGTGTTTCAGATCCATAAATACAAATAGAAAATATTTACTTATACGACAATGTTTTGTAATATGAAATCACACTAATGAATATGACAAACGCAGCTAAGTTAACCGACAAGCTCTGTCACACCACAAAAAACTAACTCAATTTTTTATTTATATATTTTGTATTTACACTCTCAGGCCACTTCTTTGTGATACACCACAAATACACTTTGACAGTTAACCTCCCAACATGTGTAAATCTAGTCCCACCCCCCAATTCTCAAACTTTATGGAAAAATAAGTCTTTAAAGCCATAAAAAGATTTATGTTTTTGTTTTTGTCCAACCTTTTTTTTTTCTGTCTTGTGTTTGTACTTTCAGTGAAGTCTTACTATTGGACTGTCACTAATTGGCTTGTTAAGCAATCAATTTTCAATTACAATTACAATTTGGTATTTAGCAGAATCAATAAATCAATTGCCATTGCATTTAAATAGGGAGTTGGCAGAGGTGGAAGGGGTGCAGAAATAAATCAGCAGATTTAGAAAAGCTAAGGCCGGTCATCTGGGTGAAAAAAAAACTTTAGAAAATCAGGCTGACGGTTATATTTTCACGCTGTCTGTCCTCTCAGCCTGAGACCTATTATCGTTGCAGTGCACTGTATCTCGCTTCGCTGGAAGTTCTGGCAGCTGTAGAGGGCCTTAAATTGGTCTTAAAGATGAGCATCCCCGGTCCCATTTTGTGCTTTTGTTTTTCACCAGGCTATACTAAGAGTTCCCCGGCTTCCTATTGACTCCAGTCATGGATTATATCCATTTTCGTATGTTCTAAACAACATCACGACTCAAACACAGTGGATACTAGAGTAAAATATTTGTTTAAAAAAAATTTAAAAAGGTGAAAAGGCCGAAGGGGTACGAACATTCTGCCTTCAAAAATATGACAATATGACAAGAAATGTTTTATGTATTTTCACATCACATCTAGCAGATATTTATTTGCAAATTACTCATCTCTACCTGTCGGTACGTCCTGTCATATCAGATCAGAGGTTTTTTCTTTGCTCTCGTTGGAGAGACTTTCTGAATCCAAAAATAGGTGGAGCCATCTATGTTGTGACATAATTTTTTTCTGGATTCATTCCAATCTGTTAGCGGAGGACACATACTGTAGCTTCAGCCCAACTCTGCTCCTGGAGATCTACCGTCCTCATTTCAACCTTGTTTTTGCACACCAGATTCTATTAATTAGCAGCTCAACAAGATCTCTAGCTGTTGAATGAGGTGTGCTTTCTTACGGGTGGAGTGAAAACCTACAGGATGGTAGATGGTAGAAGAAGAGGGTTGGGGACCACTGCACTATGGTTTCTTATGGATGCTTTACCCTCCCGTCACTAATGGACAAATCCCCCTTAAGAAAAACGTTTTAAAAAATTGTCTCCATTTATTTTTCATACAGTGGACTGTGTACTTGAACTTTTTAACAGTTAATGTGTACAGTCATGGTTTTGGCAGCCCTTTTTTCCTTCTGTGGTCGTTCTCCTTCGAAGCGGCGCAAGGGCGCTCTCGCCTCACCTTTCCGTTCCGATCCGGGTTTTTGCGCTGTCTCTGTACTCTCACGTGTTCTGAGTTACCTGCTGGCTATGTAAGCTCCGTGTTTCCTGGTTCCGGCACTTATGTATTGTTATCATACACTGACCCGGAGCCGGTATCGGTTGTTAGAAACTGAGGTGACCACTTTGCACTATCGCTCTGCTTTGGTGTAACGCGGGACTTGCCTGTTTGTGCTTAAAGTTTTCTTATAGGATTTATTTTTCTCTTTTGCACATTCCATTCCCCGTTCTGGTTTTCCTGTTCTGGTCTCGCTGAGACTGTTTTCTCTACCTCTCTTAAGTTCCCTCTCATATTGAGGGTGAGAGGTTTTCTCTCTTTTAATTTCTACCACTCGAGTCTTCGAGTTTTTTCCGCCGTACTATCTAGGTCGCTATTATTTTATTTGAGTTTTTCTTACTTCTGTTTAGTTCTCTCTCAGAGGTATTTTCTGTCTATCTGTGCTCTACTCGAGTTTTGAGACTTTGCCCTATTTTCTGGGTTGGTTCTCTTTGACTGTACGCCGGTAGTCTTTAATCCCAGTCTTTGTTTTTTCCTTCCCTGACGAGGACACGGTTCCGCTTTACTGGTATTCCACTCTGTGGTCTACTTTTAGATTCCTCTCTGTCACGTCTGGTCCTCCGAACCCGACTCCCCCTTACATGTACTGATCATCTCGGTCTATATTATGCTCGTTACTGAGGCATCTAATTTCTTAACCTTTGCGTTCACACTGAGTTGATTACAGTTGACTGATTCGACGTTGCATTAAGAATGCGGCGACATTACGGTGTAAGATTGACAGAGCACGGAATCTGATTTGTCAGCACAGTGTCATTTTTACTCAGTTTCTGTACGGATGCATAATGCAAGAGAATATAGAATATGTATCCCCACTATCGCGATCAACACTGCACACTCGTAAATACTGGGTAAACCGTGTAAAATGCCACACGTTGTCTTTTTGTTACTGTGCGACACTTGAGAAACATAGTGGTCTTGCAATCCCCTATTAATAATGATTCTCACAGTGCTTACCACTGGTATGCAAAGTAAAAGAAGTACTCTCTTCACAACTACTAAACTATGCCTTGAGCTATTTTATTTAGTTGAATAGCTCAAAAAATGCCTTAAGCTATTATTTATTTATTTATATTTTAATGACCATTTCTTCACTTGTGTCCTAAATGAAAGTTAAAATATTACATCAAAAAGTACACTTATGGGATGAACCCAGCAGTATCTCTTGAAATATGGTCTACTAACTACACCATCTTGGTGAGTAGAAAAATGATACACTGCCTGGCCAAAAAGTAATATTTTGTTGGACCGCCTTTAGCTTTGATTATGACATGCATTTGTCGTTGCATTGTTTTGACAACCTTATGCAATGTTACATTTATCTCCGTCCAGAGTTGCATTCATTTTTGGCCAAGATCTTGTATTGACGACGGGAAAGTCAAACCACTCCGTACCACTCCTGCACATCCCAGAGTTTCAATGGGGTTAAGGTCAGGACTCTGGCTAATTCATGTGTGAAAATGATTCCTCATGCTCCCTGAACCACTCGTTCACAATTTGAGCCCGATGACTCTTGGCATTGTCATCCTGGAATATGCCCATTGATGGGATAACCTGGTCATTCAGTACATTCAGGTACTCAGCTGACTTCATTGTATTGCTGCATAACGTTCCTGAGCCTAGACCTGACCAATTGAAGCAACCCCAGATCATAACACTGCCTCCAGAGGCTTGTACAGTGGGCACTATGCATGACGGGTGCAACGGCGAGTTTTTTTTTGGCCAGGCAGTGTAGATGAATACCTATACACAGCAAATCTCATTTAACATTATGAATGCCAGGTAGAGTCTTCAGAATTCCTGTGACGAGCGGGGAGAAAAAAAACACTGAATTTTAGTTTATGTTTACCGTTTCATTAACTAATTTCCTGCAGAATAGATTTAAAGCTGTATTATTGCCTGGCGGTAAATGAACCCAAAACGAGGATAAATCTCTCTTTGAATGAACAGTCACTGGCTGCTTTTTGTATGAGGGAAGCACTTCCTCTCAAGTCTCACTATTCAAAGCTTCCATTATAAGCCTGAACAGCAGAGGCTACAGGCACAGTTTGCCCTGGCAACCATCGCCATGTGTTTGCATATCTTAATGATGAATTATGGCACTGGGAGGAATTGACCTTGATCCTAATTCCCAAGATAAATCTTTCTCTTTTTTTTTTTTTTTTTTTTTTAAGAGGGTCTGATTTGTGTTTTCCACGAGAAAGTAAATTGTGTTGCTGCATTTTATCATACAGCGTAAATTCATCTCTTTTGTTGTGTATTGACAGATGATTTAGGAGCGCACTACGCCGCCTGGGTGCAAACGCTCCTATGACACTCACCAGCCTGTGGCTCTTCATCAGTGTAAACGGTGTCGTTTTATTACTGGCACTGAAAGTGTAAACAGAACGAAAGCGTCAGCCATAAATCAGTATCCTTTAGCTATGACCGACCACCGCCCGGCCATTGTGCTTCTTTTATTGTACACAGCGGAGGAGATACAGGATTAGTGCAGCCACGGGGAGGTTGAGTGCACAATATAATTATGACATCATAATAAGGCGTCAGTTGTTTGACCAATAAAACACTAAACAGCATTGGTCAATAAATTCTGCTCCTTGCCTAAATTATAAAAAAATTTAGAGTTGTCGTAACTTGTCATATTTTTTCTTTCTTTTTTAATGTGCTTATGTTCCCCCGAATGGTGCAGAAATTATTATTTCCATATATCTCAAAAAATCTGATCAAATTAAAGACTGGTATATTTTTGTATTTCTTTGTGAAAGCTGTGACTCATGTGAACTTTATGTGAAGAAATTTAATATACAGACCATACCACTTTGAAAAATGTGATCACTAGTTTTTTTGTTTGTTTGTTTTGATTCGTTTTTTTAATATACTGTGCTAATTAAGAATTTAATTATTGTCATCCGTTTTCACACCACCAGCATTTAGTTCCAACATCAGCTTTGGTGACAAAGCAAGAGTTGTATTTACTGGGGAATGGATATAATAGCAATTTAAGAAAATCCCAGATCAGAGATGTCACCTGGGAACAGCCTGGCTCTTTTCAATAACTGCCATAGGATCTTTAATGACCATAGTGAGTCGAGACCTACGTTTAAAGTCTCAGAGCTGGAAGGCTGAGACGTCTCTTCATAACAGATGCATTCATTTAGCCTGTCTGCTCCCCCTAGATTGCAAGATATGTATCATCATTATTGGGTTTTTGTCATTTTCTAATTGGTTTACAAGCAGAATGCTTTCATTGGGAATGGCCCCAATCTTGACGGATCTGCGCTTTATGGGGATGATATTGATAGTTTCAGGAAAAGGTACTTACAATGTCTATATAATCAATCCATATTGCTGATATTGGCCACCTGTAAGTACTACTCGAAGTAACATCCATATAGTTTAATTACAGAAAATACCACCATAAAAATAGAATAGAGCCTTTATGTAATGCAATTGGTGTCCCTGTGATGTTTCTTTCTTTGAGGCACTGCCTGCACAATGTTGTACATTTAACACCCTAGAGTGTTAACTCCATGGACTCATATAAACACCCTATGGTGTTAAATGTACACCATATCTTGTTGCAGTGTGCACTAAATACCTAGTACCTGGATAATGTGTGGGTTACTTCTGTATGTATCTAAGGGCTTGTGAAAGCATTGTGAACTAAATACAGAAGAGGGCCTGTGATTGGGCACGGTCCGGAAAAGACGTATGTGATCATCGTAATGAGAAACATTACACTATGTGGTCTCAGTCTAGGGTCTGTTACTGAAATCACGGTCCACAAGGGTCGAGAACTGCTGGTGTTCCTCCATCTCGTTACCTGGGAGTCAGGTCTGAAGACAATCTGGCTAATCAATCGCACAAATTGTTCAATTAACTACATGGGAGAGTTTAGATTCAAGGGCCAGATTTGAGTATCCATTGTCTAGGTCAGAGGTTTCCACCTTTCACCATTCCAGGGGTCAGAAAGTAAAAGTCTTGCCATGTTTTTCTTCTACCCATGAACTCAGCCAACTGATGAAGAACTAATTAGCTCTACATAGTTGTGCTAATTAGCAAATTCAGGTGATTGGAACAAAATAACAAAATACTGGGGAGTATACTTTCTAAATCTTTCATTTCACTCTTCTAGGCCATGGATTTTCCCAAATATTTTTATTTGCAGTACATTACCCAGAAACACATAGGCTGTGGCCCAGTTGGTAAAGAAGATGAAAACGAACACAAACTGGGTGGCATATTTTGACACTGAGTGGCCTGTGTTGAAGGGTTCGAAAGACAGTCTGGAGAGCTTTTGTCTTCCGTGGTGTTTTGGCTCTTTAACTTCAGATAAACACTGTTTAAAATAGTTTCAGGAATCAATAAAGAATCAATGGCGACATGGCCCTCTTCAACAAATTAGCTGTTCATTGTTATTAGTTGTGGCATTCACTGAGATATTTTAGTTAAATGTTGTTTTTTTCGGGACAAAGAATCAGGGCTCCCCCTGCAGGTCGGAGGAGATCGGCGCACCTGCTGTCACCTGTGCTGCTGTTGTCCCTGCATGTGGTGAGAAAGAGAGGAGTTAAGTGCAGGCTTAATCAACCATTAAAAGCTACAGGGGACAGTAATTATGCCAGAGTCCTGCAGAGTTCTAGAGGCAATGAGTGTGTGATGAGAGAGCCAGAGTCTTGTGTGCAGGTGTGTTAGGCAACCATTACAATTTTGATTTAATCTCTCTCTCTCTCTCTCTCTCTCTCTCTCTCTCTCTCTCTCTCTCTCTCTCTCTCTCTCTCTCTCTCTCTCTCTCTCTCTCTCTCTCTCTCTCTCGGCTTCACAGAAAAAAACAGTTAGAAAAAAAATCTAGCGATGAATTTGTAAGTGATTCCAATTTATTCTTTTTTTCTCTCATTTTACTTCTATCTCGGAGCAAAGACACAATACCATTTTGGCACTCAAATTTCCTGGAACTGGCCAGACGCTCAAAATGTATAAAAATGTCCTGGATCAAGTCCTCCGAGAAGGCTTGGTGCTTGGTCATCTCTTTGGTTCTTTATCCAATCTGTCCAAAAGAAGTGAATGAACCCTACTTAAAAAACTCATTTAAAAAAAAGTTAAGATCATGTTTAATTGTTCTTCAATAGAAATGGAACTGAGGTTCACCAAGCCATTCATTCCTGGCTTTAGTAACAAACTGCCTAATGCTCACATTAAAGTGAATTAGAAAGTTTATCTTCAATTGACTCGAGTGCGAATAGACAGGCAGTGGACTAGTGTGCACATCCAACCTGATGTAGGCTCAGGCGCGGGTCAAAATAAACAACTAACAGTCAATAAGAAAGTAAAGGGCTGTCAGTGCACGCCTCTCAGTGTTTGCCTGACGAAAACCTTGTTGGTCGAAACGTTGCGCCTCAAATAAATTACGCAATTTGGGAGCTTACAATGTCAGTGTGTGGCTTTTCGTTCTCTATTACTCATAGAAAAAAGGTAGACAGTTTAATGGCCGAGCATATTAGTGCTCTTCTGCCTGCTCTTGTCTTCCACTGAGAGTAATGACTTATCTTAAAACATCAAATAACGGCCATGCAAAAAAACTTCACGCGTATCACTGCCTTTACTCCGTCAGTTTGTAAATTGTAATGTGCAGGTGTGAATATTTTTCAACACTCATCTGACACGTCACTGATAGAAATGAGTCAAATCATAGTCTCATAGAAGGATCTGGTATTTTGATTCAATTCACAGCTTCAATTATCCCGAATTTGCAGCTGTTCCGCGTTCTGTTATGTCTGGTTTTACAATTCAACATGGGGCTTTACTTTCTCTTTATGGTGAGTGTTTGTTATCAACATCATCGCTAGTAACACCATATCATGTATTTCTGAAGACTGACAGTGTCAGTATGCTTGCGGTAGTGCATGCGTATAGGTTTTAAACTGCTCAGATGTTCTACAATGACAGTGTTCATTCACTGATTGGTAGTCCAATTAAAATTAAATTACAAATGACTTGCTGGTTTTCCATTTAAAGCCATTTGAACTCAATTTAAAGCCGTTTTCAATTTATTTGTAATCTTCAGTTACCCCCACCCCACCAAAACAAAAAAAACTAGTCATAGATAGTTGTAGTTGAAAAATTTGCGAGGATAGTCACATTTCCAAATGAGTTGGCACACCCCTAATCAACAGTCATTGATGCATAAGGCTACATATGTATACATTGTGTACGCTTTACAGGATAGTGAAACTGTCATTCTTGCGGTATGGTTCTTATGAATGCATATTAAATACATACACGCTGTGCAGTGCTCATGTTGGATTTTGCATAGAACGTGTTACTCAAAAATGTATTACAAATCAGACTGATTATGTAAAGGAACGTTCTCCATTTATTAAAAAAAATTAACTGGTGACTGGTGCACTATCATGAGGGTCAAGACTTTGGAGGTTTCTATAGCAACAGGAGAAAAGTGGTGAGGAGAAAGGTTTTTGAAAGGAAATAATTCCATTGCACTACTAAGCATCATGTGTCAACCACTCAAATGGCATTAGAACCGTTTGACCACCTGACTGCAACCGCGCTTTCAATGAATACCCACTGGCTGTAAAGTGAAAAAGGGAAATATCATTCAGATTGAATTAGATCATGAATCGGGATACAATGCAAAACTAAAAAATGTGATTATACAAATACTGTGTTTCAATGTCTGTTATTAAATTCTCATTTTAATTCCATTTAAATTTATATTGCTAAGCATCACAGTGACATTTACTTTCCCCAGTTAACACCTGCGCCTTTTGATCTGTGTGAAGTAACCGCCACAATCTGCCTAATTAATCCCCTTCAAACTTTAAAGACTCCCCTGAGCCTACTTTTATTAATAATACAAATATTAAGTGCTTCAAGTCTCTCTTCACAAGTAACAGTTTAGTATCTCGTTGCCCTATTCTGTACTTTCTCTAAAGCTTTTTTTTTTTTGGTCCAGTTACAACCAGACATCTGGCAAAACAAAAAAGAAACAACCCACACAATAGAAAAGAACAATTTAGTGTAAAGTATAAAAGTATTTAAAAAAACACCATTCTTCCAGTCTGATATGAAGACATCAGATAAATGGATGGGCTAAAAGAAGGGGTGAGTGCAGGTTAGGCAACTGGGCTTGTAACCTAAAGGTTGCAGGTTTGATTCCCTGAGGCAGGACACTACCCTCGTAAGGTGCTTAGTGCTCAACCTGAATTGCCTCAGTAAAATATCCAGCAGCATAAATGGACACTAGTTAAAAAGTTGTGTAAGTCGCTCTGGATAAGATGTTAAATGCCCCCAATGAAATGTACTGTAATTGAATGTGACGTAATGATTGGGTAACCTGCTGTGGCAGGTTCATGGTATTGTTAGCATTAGAAGTTCTAAGAACCCCCTGCAGTTGTCTCAATCCTAAATCAGTGGTGAAGGAAAGGCAAGGCAAATAAAATGACCTGAACTCTTAGAACATCATTAGTGGGTTTGCCAATATGACAGCTTTAGCACTAAGCAGGAATAATGCTAATGTAGCCGCAGCCTACGCTTGTTGTAATGCCCTATTTATCGGTTTATTTGGTGGATTCTCTGCCTCTCAGAAATTGCATGGCACTAATATCGTTTCTTTATTTGCAGTTGACTCTTTCACATTCCTCCCCTCTTCATTTTTCAGTGCGCTACGGGACCAGGGCGGGACAGAAGATGAATTGGCGAGCTTAAACGGCGACTTTCTATTTGCTTGAGAAAATCCAAAAACCTCTGTCCCTGTTGTTTTGCCTTATTTCTCCATGTAGCGACATTAGCGTGTGCAGCTGTAAAAAAGGTGAATGAAAACAAGTAGAAAAATTTATAATAAAATCGAGAGACCGAGGAAATGAAGAAGAATGTTCAAATGTAAACAGCTGAATGTAAAATTAAAAAATCTCATTTGAAGCATAAAGTAAATAAAATTAAGAGTGTTTGAGTAAGGGAAAGAGAATAGCGAAAGTACACTCAAGTGGTGTTGTTGCCTAGAAACAACAGGGCCAGGAAGCTGGTTTGCTGGCTAGTTAATCCCAATGATTGTATTCATGGCAAAGGCATAGGTACCCAGCTAGCTTCATAAGCCTAGCTTCATTCTTTAAAGCTTTAACTTATCAGTGTTTATTTCTGCCAAATTATTAATAACATGTTTGTGTCAGCCAGCGATAGCAAGCCCCAGCTGCACTTCAAGCTGGCTCTAAGCACAAAGTAGTACAGGCTACAGATATTTAAACTACTTTTGTATTGTTTGCACAATTTGAAATAGATTCAACAATGTTGAGTATGCAAAATGTCCAGTATTTTCCTTTATATTTTTTGTTTTAAACACAGAAAGTTAGATTTTAAAAAATAAATCACATTGAAAAAATAGAAAACACAGTTTGTGCTGCTAATTCTGCAAGACTTGTGTGTCTGTGCATGTAATTATTTCTAATTATATTGCCCCCTTTGCCCCTAGTTGTCTTTCTCTGTATTGCACGCTCTTTATCCCGTTTTAATTTGTGTTGTGTTGTGCCCCTGGAAATTATGAAAGGCGCACATAAAATGTATATATTATTTCTGAGCAAAAAACAATATAGTATTGCAAAATTGATAAATAAATTAAATATTAGCAGCAATTAGAACTTATTTACATAACACTTTGTGAAACTTTGTTCTATATTGTATACATGCTACACTGTGTAGTATAATACATCTGCAATCATAGAGAAGGATTTTAATGGCATTGTAGTATGGAGATGCTTGCATAATTCATAACGGTAGACAGCAGTCTGCTCCTAACGGTTAGCGTTAGCGTGCTAGCGAGAGCAGGAGGAGAGGTGGCTGAAGAAGAATGAAGGACTCAAAGGAGAGGTGGTCACACCAGACCACTTAAGGAGGAAATCAATCACACACGCGGAAGCACTTTCCCCAGAGTCTGCCATTGTTTGTGCTTGGACACTCCTCTCAGCGGGATTTTATTTTTTATTTTTTTCAGAACAACCCTGACATTTCCAGATTTACTTCTCGTGGAGATCGAGTGCGCTCTCGTCCCCTTAATGTTGCCGAAGCGCACGCTGCCAAATCGGACGTTTTCATCTGACTGCTATGCCAAAGTGCGCGTGATTCATCAGTACATCCATACCTGCAATTTATGGTTCATTTTAACATCTTAATGAGCTTATTTATTGTTGTGCCAGAATTGCTAATTTCTCAAGAAAAATTAACGAGAAAGCATCTTAGCGCTTTAATGGGAATGAGCTCCAAGACCACCGACTTGCACTGTGGCGCTTTGGGAGTGTCCAGGGATCCACAAATGGGAATGCACACTCACTGAGAAAGCCAGTGCAATGGAAAACACATTTTAAGGACTAAAGGCCAATTCATTGTCGCCAAAGAAACGATGTCTGCAGGGTCCGCGCTAACCTAAATGACATCATAGCAGACCCAAAACAGACCGTGAACGGACGTGCGCACAGCAGTCGTTTTTTTGGATCCATGCAGACCTGCCCACGTGGACCTGTAGCTTCACCTACAAGCGTACCTTCTGCATACTGTAACCTTCTTCCAAGAAGAACGTCATTGACGTTTGCAGTTTCTGCGCAAAAATGATGGGAAATGTAGTCTACAAAGTGGGGTTGGTATGCTCGACTATGAAAGGCAAAAGTCCATGGACAGTTTGCCTGCATGCGTTTATGCTCCCTGTTTTAAACACTCTTTTTTTAAACACCTCAATGCTTTGTCAGGGGTGTTAATGAACTTTTAAAAACTTGACCTTACAGGTGCAGTAGACAAGATTTTTTCAATATAATTTTGGCAAAATTATTAAATTTGCTCATTACGTTACCGCAGCTATCAATAACTCAAGGGTTCTGAGAAAAAATCTGGTTTCTGTGAGTGTCCTGGGCTCTGTACTAGGCTGTCAAAAAATCTCACCCCGGTCTTACAAAAACCAACCAATCAGGACTAGCTATGTAGTTACCAATCAGGGCAACTATCTACAAGAAAAATCCTTCTGGCAGAATAAACCCCTCCCTGTCTGCCTGCACTGGAGCATCATTTGGTGGGAGGGGCTTAAGAGAGAGATAGGAGGGAGGAGTGCAAAAGAGGGAAGTCATTTTGTCTTGTATATTTTCAAACTTGCCTACTGCAGCTTTAACTCAAGTAACTTTTTATCATGTTCATTTTGGGTTGGAGGTACTGCTTCACGTTTAATTTCCTATACCGGCTCTTGGGTTTGTGGCACGTCTTTAAGCCCAGTTGTGTGCCTCGTTTCACTGTTAGATGATTTCATATTTCTCTCCTTCTTCTTCTCGTTTCACCTCCTCCAATGCTCCCTCCCGCAGAAATTACATTCTTGGAGTCCTTGAAAGACTTTTTTTTCCCGTCCACATCGGTGAAAAAAAGATGAAGGGGGGGAAATGAGCAACTCTCGCTCTCTCTCTTTCCCTCTGGTTGTACCCCCGAGCATTGGCGGAAGGCTTTGTAGTCTGCCTAATGACAGGAGCTACACAGAGCACAAGAGTGTTGCACCCTGAGACTAATATCAGTTTAAAGGACGCTCAGAACTGACGGCTTTGATCTGGCGTCATCGCGTCAAAAAAACCCCACTCGCTCCATCCGTTTCAACGAAGTGCGTTTAGAGAACGGCTCACACCGGGAGGCATTTCAAAAAGTTATGCGTGTGGCGCCTTTTCTGCCAGTGACATTTATAGGAAGTGATATTTTTCAGGAGCGGGGGAAAAAAAGAATGCTTTAGCATTAAGGCTAATGGACTTTGGCTGCCGCAAGTGGCTTTTCATTTCTGTTAAAGGTTTGACATTCACGGGCCATCATTCACGTGTCCTAAAATGACCCTGGAACAGGTTTTCAGATATGAGAGGATAGTTTGCTGATCATTACTGCTGCAGGCCCACTATAGGCCTAGTAAAGTACTGTACTTACTTTCACAATACTGTGACAATGTCGTCTTACGAAGAACAAGTATACATTTCATCCAAAACATTGAGGAGAAAATCTGAAATCTGCTTTCTTAAAGTTTTGCATTTTCTCCCTCTGCCTTTTGGTCACAGTATCGCCATGTCACACCTGACTCCAAACATTGCGTAAGTATAGTGTCCAGCGTGTGCAGAGGTATGCAGGTTCTCTTATTTTATACATTGCAGGTTTGATTCCCTGAGTAAGACACATTCACTACCCTTGTAAGGTGCTTAACCTGAATTGCCTCAGTAAAATATCCAGCAGTATAAATGGACACTAGTTAAAAAGTTGTATAAGTTGCTCTGGATAAGAGCGTATGTTAAAATCCCCCAATGAAATGTAATGTAATTTAATGTGACGCAATGATTGGGTAACCTGCTGTGGAATTTCTGTGTGGAAACTTGCTTACGCAGCTTTCTGAGGGCATTTTTCTGCTCAGCACTGTTTATACAAGTCGACCCAGATCTCTCAGATGTTTCTGAATAGCATGATTACAAGAGATGTGCAAGACGTAAATGCTAGATGTAAATGTAATCGAACTATTACTTTATGCATGTATTACCATATTCTTTCATACATAGGTAACAGTTACTAGAAAATACACACATTCTAGTACTAGCAGTAATCATGGTTATAACAAACAATTTGTTAATTGAACTATTATTTTAATATTATGTATAAGAATTTATTTCTTAATTCAAAAGAATATAGGGTAATCTGATTATGTTCAATAGATAGTGAATTTACAGACTTTGGTAAAAATGGAGCAAGTGTCAGAAACGACAAGCATATTCTGTAAATATCATGTATGTCCCATATGAACAGATATTGTTACGGTAAAGAGGTATTTTTGTTTGTTCTCTGATTATTATCCATAATAAAAGGTTGAAGAGACCAACTCTCATTCCGTTTCCCTGCGTCTTGATGTTTTACCCGAGGACATTCCCGAGGACACTCACCTACTTTCCTCTGCCTGCAGATTCGGCTGTGCCTTCTGAAGGAAGCATCCCGTGCTGTTGACAAAGGGCAAAATCATTAGAAAAAGTGACGCATACACTGTGTAGTTCAATTGCAAGTAATTTGGTAACAAGAGGTTGATAAAAGTGACCCATGACAAAAGTGTGTTCTTTATAAATGTTCTATAAAATATAGTAGCTTTCCTTGAAACCCAACCGTGTAATGCAACTATATTAGCAACTTGTATTTTCAAGTTGGAAATGTGAAGAAGAAAAGACATCGGGTAATTATTACATTACATTACATTATAGACATTTAGCAGACGCTCTTATCCAGAGCGACTTACACAGCATTTTTGCATTTATACATAGTATCCATTGATACAGATATATACTGAAGCAATGCAGGTGAAGTACCTTGCTCAAGGGTACAACGGCAGTGTCCTACGTGGGACTCGAACCTGCGACCTTTCGGTTACAAACCCAGTTCCTTAACCACTGTACTACACTGTATTAGAGCACGGTATTGTCATGGACGCTCGGCGATAGAGAGAAAACAATGGAAGCAGTGTGTTAATGTTACAACCGGACAACTGGCAAGTAGTTCAGCTTGTCTTTTTCTGCACATTTCTGTAGGATCGTTATTATGAATGATTATTCTGAGGTCTACCAAGTACTTATTCGTTCCAGGGTATTTTTTTCTCATGTATATGAAAGGTTAATTTCAGCTTTAAAATGAATACATTTGCTCGCTTTTCTATAATTATCTAATACATTTCAGTTGGAACTTTCTTGATTCATACTGATTCATAGTGTCATTGTAACCCAGGGCCATAGCCCAGCATATGGTGTTTAATGAGTTTTTAGTATACTTAATGGTAATTAGAAGTCAAACAACAAAGTTAAAAAAACAAAATACCATAATATTGTTAATGCTGCATGCATCAAAAATAGTCAATATTTTCATAAAGAGCGAGAGTGTAGTTTTGAGAAATAGCAGCTTTGCATCCACACTCCAAAGTCATGTCAAAAAGTAATTTCTAAGAAACAGCACTGGTGATATAGAATATGCCGTCAGATAATGTTGTGTATGGCTCACAGTGGTGTATAAAACTCTCTCTCCCTCTCTTTCTCACCCACCCACACGCACTGTGGGGGACATTATGTTTGTTTGTCATGGTATTATATGGATTTATTAAACATAAAGGCATAAATACCCAGTATTTTATTGGTGGCATTTTCCAATTCAAGTTCAGCACGCATGCATGAGCCGACAATAGACGAACAGCCGGCAAAGTCTTGCTCATCTGCCTTTGTACTGATGACACGCGTGTCTTAATAAAATTTTAATTAACTATGTACTGTAGCATGACCCAGAGACAAGCTCCCAAGCGTCGAGAGTTGCACAGTACAATTTGAGACCCAACACAGATACAACACAGGAAATGTCTTTACCGGAATGAGTGGCTCAACAGGAAGTGAGAAATTTTTTTAAAACAAAAGCCAAAAAAAGGCCAGTCACTAGTGTGGAGTCCAACTATAACTGGTCTCTAGTTATACCAGTCACTGATAATGTTAGTTTGAGATTAAAATAAAAAAACATGATATGCTGAGGAAGAACTAGTACTATGGTCATAGCCTCTGGTTACTAAAAGTTCCTGCTCATACTTTAGAGTAAAAGCAGAAAATTAGATGCATAAATGTTTTATAAATGCATTAAGGAAACATAAAAAACTGCATTCTGTTACGATTATATACAGGATAGAACCCAAATGCAGGACTCAGAGAGAGACGGCTGGTTTAACTCCACGCAGGAGACTTTATTACAAGTATGCCTACACAGGGTAGCAGGCAGGAGGTCAGGAACGTGCAGGCTGGAGCAGGGTTGGGCAAGATAACACAGGGCTGGAGTCGGGACAGAACCGGGATGAGGCAGGAAGGCAGGAGAACCGGAGCAGGGCTGGACAGGCAGGAGAACCGGAGCAGGGCTGGACGGGAGCAGGCAGGAGAATCGGAGCAGGGCTGGACGGAAACAGGCTGGACAGGCAGGAGAACACAAACTGGATGGGTGGGCGGGAACGAGGGACGGGAACGAGGGACGGGAACGAGGGACGGGAACGAGGGACGGGAACGAGGGACGGGAACGAGGGACGGGAACGAGGGACGGGAACGAGGGACAGACAGGAATCAAAAGGGCTGGAAAGTAATGCAACAAGCACAAGGCAGGGCACAAGACGATCTGCCACGGAACAAAGAAACTGGGGAGACTATATGCCAGATTACTGACGAGACAACGAGGAACAGGTGAGACGAGACAACGAGGAACAGGTGAGACGAGAACACATGAGAGAACACAATACAGGTGCGGGAAAGTGGAGACACAAAATGGAGGGAGAGAGGGAAAACACCGAACGGAATGCACATAGAAACGGGAAACCAGAAAATCGGGACAGAGGCACGGGACGTGACACATTCAGTGATAACTGAAATTTGCCTATGATTATTCAAATGTTGTTAGAGATGTCAAGTAATGTCCCATTGTGCCAGATAAACACATGATCTAGTAAGAAGATTACAACAAACAAAACAACCAATTTCCGCATTTATGTTTTTGATTTGGAAATCCTTTGAGAGGATGAGCCACTGTATGTTTATATGATAAATATTCCTGTTGGCCTGCATTGCAGAAAGACATTTCAATTAGTGCCCAGTGAATCGTTGCTAATGATGGCCTGTCACCGGTCAGTCAGCTGTGTTTGCTGAGAGTCAGAGACCAGAGAAGGAGGACATGATATAATTAAAATATAAAAATAGCATAACCTACACATAGTTGACAACTATTGTGGGTGGGATATATAAACATTGCTTACTGAGAAAATGAAAGCTTTTGACTAAGAAAAGCACTTGGTGTCTGAAAACATATGGTATGCCCACAAGAACTGTGTGTACTGTAAAAATAATGATTTGTTTATGAGTGAAATGAAAGTATGTGTAACATTAAAGAGGTGTTGATTATCAGGTGTGCTGTTCCCATCACTATGGTTTTATTGTGTACCTTCTTACATGGATCAGGCATCTGTCTCTTTACCTCCAGCTGTCATGACTTTCAAAAACAAACCATTTCTAATAAGCATAAAGACATCAAGCGATAAATATCCACAATAAAATATTTCTTTATTGTGGACACAAAAAGTGTTGTTCCCCTTTAGCGCGATTGAAACAATCTGTTATGATTGCCTGATCCTCTGCCGTCCCGTATTGACACAGTGCTACATGTTTTATTTGTACATGTTCCCATGTTCACAAAATAACTTCGCTCACATGTCCCAGTGACATTTTACCGTTAGGTAGAATACATTTGTGAACATGAACACGTACAGAAACGTGAACTGCTGGGTATTTGTGTGTTGCTTCATTAAAAACATACAATACCGACTGCCGACCAACTTTTTTGTTACCTTCATGCAAATCCTGCGGATACGTCAGGGGTTAACGACAAGGTCATAGGAAGTACAGCTTCTTCGAGGTGCTAAAAAAGAGGATTGAATCAGGCCTTTGAAATAAGCCTGTTATGTGGGTAATAGGAGGCAAATTGTAACTGTATCTCTGGAAAAGTAATAATTCAGACATTGCTCTCATTGAGCATACAGGCAATACTCAATGGGCAAATGTAAGCGCATGCGTTCATCAGAAAATGTTTTTCTGTTGCATAGAAGTTAAGCTCTTTACTAGGCAGTGGTTTCGTTTATTTTCATTCATTGTGTTTTTTTTTAATTTTTTTAACATTGACACTTCAATAATCTGGTCACACAGTATACTGCTTGAAAGCGTTAAAGCTCACAATTCTATCTCTATAAACTATTTTACGATCACAATGTTATTGTGACAACAGTTCATCATGACACAAAACAGGCTCAATAGAAACGACAACCACACACGCTCTCTGTACTCCGTGGAAATCCACAGATTACACGAATAATGGGAAAGTCGGTACCCTTATCACGGCAAAATTTAGTTTTTAATAATACATTTAAAACGTCCACCTCCACTGTGTTTGAGCTTCTGTTACTTTGTTTCAATAATAATAATGTAATAATAGTCATTCTGACTCTTGGAAAACAAACTCTTGCGGGTTAGCTTGCAGAAAAAGACCAGTATTATGTCTGTAGTCAGAAATTATTTTTGGGCCTGTGTTAAAAAAAAATGGTGCGAGAAAAGGGGTTTAAAAAGGCATCCAGCTTCTGTCACACAGATAGCTATGACTAAAATTGTTCAAATCTGAACTGTTTGTTTGTAGGAAGTCAAGTCAAGTCAAGTCAAGTTTATTTGTATAGCACATATTCATACAACTGAATGCAATTCAAAGTGCTTTACAAAATAAATTTTAAAAAATATTGATTTGACAGTACAATTATATAATTAGGAAGAATAACATTCATTAATTCAAATATTTATTTGATTAATTAATGATGGCAGATTACTGTGCAGATAAACTGTGGTTATGTCATTGTAACCATTGTAATAAATGGTGGAATTACCCTGTTTTTGTTTTTGTATTTCCCCATTTCTCACCAGTTTTGCACCTCCAGTTGTAGCTAGTGGCATTGCAGCTGCACTCTCAGTCATAGTCATCTCCAGCTCATCCCTTGACTGAGCCATTAATGGCTGTGCTATAGAGCCTAGCCTGCATATGGATCTGTCTTTTTGCTTAGACAGGAAATCACTCTTTGAATATGAACTGAGTTTGAAATAACAGATGTAAAATAAAAAGAAACATTTAAAAATAATGTATCTTGACGAGCACATACGAGCACCTTTTCCTCTTATTTTGAGCTGAGCGCATTTAATGCCTTATTTAATGTACAAGTTCAGTACAATGAACACACATTTTACTTTTTGTATGTATTTCTACATTTAAGTTTTTGCCTGTTTTATGTCTGGTTTTAAATACTGAAAAATGGATCCCTGGTATTTTAGAGAAACTGTTTGTTTTGTACCTGGAGGATTTTGATCATATCACTTCTAACATGGTATTGTCAATATTTAAACAATTATTTTATCCAGCGTCTGCCTTTATCACCTCTCTCCTGTCTCTTGAAAAGAGCACACGTGCTGCCTCTTGTGTTTAAAGTCACCGGCGGTCCATGCTATACCTGTGCTATCAAACCAGACACGTGCGATGCTGAATTTCAAATGTGTATTTAAACACGGCAGGAGGCGAAGAAGAGGATAATTAACTCTGAAATAGAGTTGCTGGGACAGCTTGCGGAAAACTACTCTGTCACATTCAAATGACCAGAAAGAGAGAAGCATGAGGTTTTAATTGCTAAGGAGAAATGTGTCATAAGTGCTCCCCCATCTGTCTCACCGTGCGTTTATCTCTGCTAAAGCACATCTGAAAACGTGTAACTCCTGATTTACTCTGACCATGAACTAGACGGTACATATTTTGATCCTCTATCAAGCAGATAAATGCCAGGACCCCCTCTCTCGCTGGTTAGTTCTAACTAAAATGAGCCTGCTTGTTACAATTATACAGAATGGAAATACAATATAAAATATGCCACAGATTTAGGCCACAGTACTGGATGCAATTTATTTTATTAAATTATGTATTTAGTTTTACCCCATGGACATTTTATAGTAATTCATAAATAACCATCTGTTCTCATGCAATTTGGTTCTTGACCGTTGATCTTTGTATTATATGTTCCTCTGGAGTATTCCCTAAATTCCAGTAAAGTTTCATGACAAATGGTATCTGTGCACAAGGTCTAGCTGACCCAAACTACTTTTTCCTTTTGCTTTTTTCTCTTACGTTAAGTATGTTGTGGCATTAAAGCTCCAATATTACTAGACAAACTACTGACTACGTTTGTATATATTTGTGTGTGCGCGCGTGTGTGTGTGTTATCTTGACATAATAGTCATTAGCCAACACGTTTTAAAATGCCAGAATTAATTTAAAAGTTATGGCCTATTTGCATAGCATCTAACAGGGTGGGAAATGGTTAGAAATTGCATTGTTCCCCATTGTGTCCTTTTGAATATATGTTATTCATGAGCACAACCATGATCATCAATATATTCAGAAAGAGGATGAATTAATCATTGTTTTATGTACTTGCTTATGCGCATTTAATGAGCCACCAATAACTGTAAACTGGAAAATACAAATGCGCCACTATAACCTAGTGTTCATAAAACCATTTGTACTGGCTTTCATGTGACTGTTATAATCAGAACACAGTGGATGTGTTCTCTTATGGACCACTAACCACTAACAGTCTACAGTAAGCACAAACATTCGATGCTAATTAAACTTATCCTTTGCTTTGTCTGATGCTTACCTTCTCACCCCCAACTCCCAGGCTCCCATGGGGCAGGTTCTTTCATATTACATGGGCCTCACCGCCCTATCCTGAGCACCTGCTGTGCATATATTTTCTTTCTGATTGGCCGAAAGGTGGGTCTGATGTCACAATGAGGCTACTGAACTCAACTGATCTACAAGGGAACTGCTGTTGGAGATTAACTGTAGCTACCTCTGGGTGTGATACATCAAATTTCACACTGTGAAATGTACGTTACAACTTACACATCGTCCCTGTGAATTGAACTAAATAAATAAAAATGATCGGTTGTGACATTAGTTTAAACTGGTCTACAATGTAGCTGTTCAAAAGATTTGAAATATAAAAAAAAAAAAGGATGTAATAATTCTTCCAATAAATAAACTGTTGGAAGCCAAGTTTGCTGAGGAAAAAGATGTGAGCGTTCTCTTGGGAACGATCCCATGTGTGGCTCCAGCTCTGCGCGCACTCCCACTGCTCGGCTCCTGAATAAACTGAAGTGCTGGCGCTCAAGTGGTACCAAGCTGCTTAGAACCACCAGTCCATGGCAGAGAAAACAGCTTCCCAAGAAAACACTTCCAATCGCGCTTTCAACTTGGAAAGCAGAGGCCCAGAAAATGGCATTTTTCTCTCCTCACTGAGCGACAAAGAGCCTCTCTCTCTCCTCCTTTCCCTGGAGATTTTTCCTTTTATTCTTTTTTACGAAAAAAAAGAAAATCTATTTTTGATCCGCCGACACCATCCCTCTCAAATATTCACAGCTGAAACGGGCCTCTTACGCATGTCTCATGTCGAGCGCACAGAGAGATCATTACTGCTTACTGTGGTCTTCCCTTAAAAAGTAGAGAAACTGTAGACTTATCCAGAGCTTTGCTGTGAAAAAGCAGTGATTTTCTGAAAGATGCACCATTGTTTTTTTTAGTTTTTTGCTTGTTTGTTCATTTCCCCCCCCACATTGGTGGTTGAAGGCTTCCCTCAGGGCCTGGGATTAGTGTTGCGTGCCGGTTCAGTTTAAGCAGGAGGGACGCAAGGACACGTTGTGTTCTGTATCACTGAGCCGATTATTGGCGCAAACTGGCGAGGCCGGCCCGTCGCACCCCCCTGAGCCGCGCCGAGCAAGAGAGGGGCCGCCGGCCGTCTCCTGGGGTCCGAGGGGCAGTTGGGCTCGGCCGGGGACGGGGAGGGGGGATTGAGACGTGCCGCCGGGTGTGAGGGAACGACGAAACGGAAAGTGGACCTCCGACCTTGGCGGAGAGAGCGAGCCGCGGCCCCCCGCAGCAGAACTGAGCTGTCGCCAGCGAGTCTAAATTGTGACCCAAAAAAAAGGCAGGCCCTTCCGCACGTTAGCTCGAGCGCCGCTGTTAGCCCGTCAGGACGTCGCGAGCGCTCGCCCTCTTCTCTACTTTTCACTTTTATGCGAGCAAATCACAGGAATACAGACGGCACAAACACTCTCCACGCGTGTTCATCACATGAAAAAAACTGCACAACACAGCATGCTGTAGACAAACCAGACCGTGCTTTAAACCCACAATGCATGCTTTGAAATCCCATTTTGGCCTGATAATTAGAAACAACATTGCCGCTAGTTGTCCTCAACACCATTTTGAACTGCTGCAGCAGAAGATCCACTGACAGTACAATAGATTGTATTCCATCGGGACTTAGGCATAGTCTCGCTTTGGTCTAAAAGCATCCACTGTCTCATAGATCCAGGTCACAATATGGTGTCACAGGGCTTCTGTACATGATGTCAGATACCTAGTTATGCTTTCATGGGTTCATAGTCCACACCATATCATGTCACACGCGCAATTAAGTGTAAATATTCTGATGAAAATGGCTCAAAATGGCTACACAGCAGTACAGTCGATTTTGTCATTTTGAGTTAACATTTGAATGCCTCAAGCTTGTAATACAATAAAAAAGCAATCCTTGAAATTGAAAATATCAACCGGTCATTTTAATTGGAACATATGTAGTGTTGCTTAGGCTTCCCAGTTTGAAAATCAAATGTTCTAAGATACCAGATACAAGCCGACTGGGTGGACTTCATAATTATTGTTTACAATCATTATCACTATTGTTGAAGGCGTTGTCAATGTCATGCATACCAGCCACTATTTTTTTTTATATAAAAGATTAAAAATAAGATGAGAAATAGAGGGTTTTCTTATCTGTTAAGAATGTGTTGGACATATAAAAGGGCACAGTAGCAAAAACTTGTGAGAAGGAAAAAAACTGGATTAATGTATTAAAAAAAGAAAAATGAATTATTCAGATATTGTCCATTTGGTGGGCTTATACGAACTCGAAGGAAGAAGACCATGCTAGTCTCATACAGCGCAGTGCTATCTCCTTTTCCTGCATTTTCCCATACAAGGAAGTTTTTATTTTTTAACCACAACTAGGGGCTTTGGCAAATGAGTTTCATCAGTGCGAGAATACGGTTTTAGTGCTGAATCAGAGGTTAAACTAAAAACTTATGATGTTTAAACACTATCATATTGGAACCATATTCAAAATCATAGCAAGGGTTATAGACTACACAAATATGACAATTTTACACAATAGTTACTGGTTTGAAGGTGTATTTTATGATAAGGCCAAAATTCTCTACAAAATCTTTGAAGCAAGTTTCTCAAAACTGTGTTACGCATAAACACAATATTCAACCAGTTATATCCACAGAAATATTTTCTCAACCTCATCAAATGATACCTCATTATGTAGCTCTGATTCTTTAAAATGAGATGGAACAAATCTATTTTGAAACAATCAAATTTAGAAACAAGTATTTGTTTGGTCCCATTTTTTTCGCTATGAGAAGAAACAAGGCCTAATATGATGGAAAGCTACAAAGCTATGAAGCACCACTGCGATGCACCACTTGTCAATTACAATAAGTGTTTTGTGCTCAGCAGAGCACATGATACCAACTTGACAGCTGTTTATTTTGTGACGAAGCTTTAAGTACTTCAAAATGAAAGAAATCTGGAAAGGTTTTACCAAAAAACAAGCAACAATAATGCAATCAAAACATGTAACTAAATGTATGCACATCGAATATCTGTGATTGCACATTATGCAGCCAGATATTTAATCAAATCTTTGACTTCTCAATGGCTAGATTACATGGTTTAGTAGGTTTATTGCCCTGTGTCAAAGGTGGTCAGTAATTTATGGTTGTAGTATAATGCATCGCGGAAAGACATCTGATTCCCAAATGTATTGTTCGAAATGTAGGGCAATTATAGCAATAAAGCAAAATAATTCTGATTAAAAATCTACAAAAAGACCTCATGATATTTATTGCTCGACATTATTGCCTTGTTTCTGGCTGAAATTTAATGGTTTTAGAAAAAGTGGAAAATTATAATTTTTTTCTTCTTGGTGAACTGGATCTCCTGCCATCATAGACCCCCCTCTGTAATGAATTCTGTGTCCGCTCTTGGCTTTGGAATCACTCAAAGCAGAAAGGGGGCAATCAGTGGGCTTAAAAGCATCCCCTGGAGGTCTCGAGGTTTTTATAGCCACGGTGGCCGCTCCAAATCTCCCAGCCCCCTCGGGACACTTGTGTTTTAATGTGTGTTACACCGCTGGGCCTGGCCTCTATGCTCCAGACTCCAGCTGCTTATTGATCAAAGCACCTCATCAAGCGTTGTGTTTTAGCCCATCTGAGTTTATGGGATTGACTTTGCAAATCCCCCCTTTAGAGTTTTTGGCAGCTTCCACCATTTCTTCTTGCTCTGAACAGTCTATTACAGGGCCTTCTTCCCACTTTACAACATAGCGCCTCTTATACTGACAGGTGGATCATCCGGTCATTGTTTGGTGGCATTCTATACCTGATGGCATTGTGTACCTGGTTTCCATCTTCTGCCTCAAGTTTGATCTCCATTATGTATTATATAGTCATCTTCACTTTCAGAAAAAAAGGCACACTTGTCACTGAGGTATATAAAATTGTACCCCTAGCAAAGGGTTTAATAATGAATTTGCTTGTAAAAATACTTATTTGTTCCCAAATAGCACTATTGTCTGTATTGACTTTACAGAGCAAACATGTAATGTACCTCCACTGTACCTTTATTTCTGAGAGTGTAGGCCAGGGGTGTCAAACTCCAGTCCTGGAGGGCCGCAGTGTCTGTTGGTTTTGGTGTGTTTCAGCACAAGTGATTAATTGAAGTCATTGAATGGCTAAACTAGAGTCTTGTTCTCAAGGCCTTAATTGGCTGCTGAAAACCACAAAAACCTGCAGACACTGTGGCCCTCCAGGACTGGAGTTAAACCTGCAGACACTGTGGCCCTCCAGAACTGGAGTCAAACCTGCAGACACTGTCCAGAACTGGAGTCAAACCTGCAGACACTGTGGCCCTCCAGGACTGGAGCTTGACACCCCTGGTGTAGATAAAAGATGAACAAGAGTAGCATAGAAAGAGGTACAGGTCACCTCAATGTACCACCACTGTTACCTAGTTACAGATGGTTCTTCAGTATTTAACCTTATACTGTATAACCACAATTGTTCACGCCTTGCAGTACAGCTTTTCATGTGAATGGAGGGGATTAACCAAATAAATAAGGAGCTCAGTGGCTCAAGGTGCAACATTACGGTTTATGAATTACTCCTTGCTGAGAAAATCTCAACTCCTTTGAGGTTTTCAAAAAAATACAATATATAACAATATGATTTTTTCCCCTAAAAAAATATTATTTGATTATAATTGAAACAGACATTTTAAAGTGCACTTTCTATCGCTGGACTTTCAAATGCAATGAAAAAAGCTTTAGCAGATGCGTCTGACTTTGCAGTGAAGCATTCCGTGTTTTCCCGCTCTCTCTCGGGAGCCTGTGCACGTCTCTGATGCTGAAGAGAAGGGGCGATCCCTTTTGAAGAAGAGCCAAACTCCCCCTCACCCCTCCCTAGACCCCTCAGAGCGGTCGGTCCCTGAAGAAGACAGTGGCGTGCGCAGATCAAATTTAATAAGTCTGAACAATGTCAAGACAATGGCGGAGCAGGTCCATCATTTCCGAGTCGAGCGGTCGCATGCCACGCGTGTGACTGTTTTGGGAATCAGAGGGAATTAGCATCACGGTGATGGGGGAAGTTTGCTCTTGCATAATTACACTGCGTTTGCTTTGTGAGGGGGAGAGAGAGGGTGAGGCACAGGCCTGAGAATCCGCTGTGGACCGAACTACAAGGGCTTAAACGAGACTCCCTCTTCACAACATCTTGGCAAGTCGCACAACACGCTGCAGTTCTTTGACAATTATGACTAACTGAATGAGCTTGGTTCTGAGAAAGGGCTTCAGGAGCTTGTATTTCCCCGTGGCTCTGTTTTTTTACTCAAGCAGGTGAAGAGAACGCTTTGAAAATGAATGTACTGTACCAACTGTTGCTGAGTGAGTTCCTTTTCAAGTTGGAGAAAAATAAAACACACAAGAGAATAAATACGCACAGCCCCGTGTTGATCCTCAAAAACAAAGAGGAGAAGCTCACTGCTTTCAAATTCCAGTGAGATTTTTTTTTTACCCCTTTCGGTAGGTTTCAGTAGAATAAACAGGTACGGCAAACAGTCACTGTATACACATTTCAGAGGGACCTCAACCCCTGTTATCCTCAAAGAGGCTACAGAGGAGTCTAAATGACCCGAAACCATGGAAAATTAAAGGCGTCCTCAAAGTCTTTGGGATCGCTCCTGGGGTACGTAGAACAATCAAGCCCCCAAGACCGAAAAAAGGCAAGGTTCTGAAATAAAAAGTAGGATCGGGCCTTAGCCCATGATCCTCGTCTCTAGACGTGATGCCCTGAAGCTTGGTATCAGATGTTCCCGGACAGTCGCCTTTGGAGACGACGAGTCCTTGAAGCACTATAGGCCACTGCCTGAGGGGCAACGTTCAAATGATTTTGAGAAAGCCAGGTAAACCCAGAGGCACAGCCAAAAACAGAAGAGTAACAACGTATGCTTTTGCAAATGAGGCCTACTGCGGGGGTGATGGACGCTAGGCCTAAACGTTACAGGTTAAGGTAGCACTTTGTCACTCATGAATGGAAGGGTTTAACATCCATTCTCATCCTTAAAAATCAAATCACTGTGGTCTTTTCTGCCTGGTCTCTCAGACCAGCGCAAAACATGTCCCTTTAGCTAACCAGTCCACAGATTTATTACTGTCAAGATATTGAAATTTGGACAGTAGTAAAATGTTGTTGTTTTTTTTTTTCAAAGTGGCGCTTACTTTAGTCATGACGAATAACATAAGTAACCATTACCATAGTGAACACTGCAGCATAAGCAGGTAATTGAATGACACTATTGATTTCACATACCCACATTTCAAGTGCTATCCAGAAGTGCATTAACGTCATGGCTTATGCCTTGTTGTACACTGTGCTCCCTCCACCGCATTGGCTACTTAGAGCGCTGTCAGAGGGGACTCCGAGGGGGGGAGTGATAGAGGTCAACACTACAGTCGAATCTCGCTGTGTTCACCACGGGGCTACGGGGGTGCTACGCCACTGGTCTTATACCATAGAAGTGAACTGCAGAATCAGAATTAGAATTCAAACATCGTTCACCTTTGACTTACAAAGTGTTCTTTGAATTCCTCACAAACACGGTTGGCGGGTTCATCTCGGCGATTGCTGACCTTACCAAATTGTACTTTTGAAGAAGAAGATGAAGTCTTAGTGTAATTATTATCACAAATTTCATCACCGGTTTCTTCTGCGTGCGTCCGCATACGACACACCACATCGAAGCAGAATGATATTACAATAACTCAAGGAGTAATTCTCAATCCTTAACGTTTCTGAAGAAGGTTGTTATTTGACTGAAGTGAGTGTTGATTGAATGTGTCAAAGTACCTCTCTTTAAAAGTTGAATTCAAGCACGTACAAAAACATAAGGCAATTAGCACTTGCATTCTGCCAAATAAGCAAACCATCCCTCACGCAGTGTTGCAAAAGGCTTGAATTAGGTTCCACCTACAGATATGCTCATAAAAAGAAAGATTGCCATGTATTGCAACCCCTACTGTAGTATGTCGTGCCATGTGCCATAGTTGAAAAACTAATTCAACGTTTTCTTGTTTTTCTTGGATACAATCGGCATACAACCAGTTCACGATTGGCTTTTTTCACTTTGTGTAATTTTTTGAGGAGAAAAAAAAAGCATTTTAAATACACAATTAATGTTTTTGCTTAGTTATCGTATAGAATTGTATAGAATTGTATGTAAGATGGTTCCAAGCAAGGCCTTATTTGCAGATGTGTGGATGTTGTGCAGTATGTTTTGTAACAACCACACTCATGCGCAGTGACAGTTTATGCTCAGCTAACAGTTAGTAATATGTGTTCAGTAATAGCGGCTTTTTATTTGTGCTGATTTCTGTTACCTTGGCAACAGGCATCCCATCACTGTTCATCATTTTTGTCATTTCAAAGCATACAGATATCCATATGATTATGGACATTAATCAATACTAGAGCTTTAAAAAGTAGGGACAATCTCAAACTGTTCCACTGGCTCAGACGTCATTTTGCACATCGCAGATGGATTCATTTCTATCAGTGAGACATTTCACCTTGCATTATAGGGAGCAAGATAACATTAGTGTGTGCGTGTGTGTGTGTGTGTGTGTGTGTGTGTGTGTGTGTGTGTGTGTGTGTGTGTGTGTGTCTCTGTGTGTGTATAAAATGTTTTTTATAGCAAATTAATCTGTATTTTTATTTGCGACATATGAAATAATGCAAAAGCTGCAATACACATTTCCCCCGTGTCATAAGAATGATGGTACTTCACCTCCACAACCACTACCCAGCATTGTTATTATTTTAAATGAAATTCCTTCAAAATCCAGGAAAATCACAGCATTATACAAAAAAATGAAAACACCAATTTCCGTGAGTCTCATTCATTCAGTTATTTTTGGTCATAACAATCTTTCCACAAAAGTAGAAAGGAAATTGATAATAAAAAATAATACAAACATCTTTCTCTTGATTCTGTCAGAATGTAGATTATATCTACCCCAATGCAAAAGTAGAAAAATAAGAACTATGTTTATGGATGAGATAACGGGAAGTGAAAATTTAACATTTTCAATATGCGTGTACACAGTGCCTTAGAAAATGCCAGAAAAGGCCTATCGGCTAAATCTAAAATGCATGAGCATGTCCAGAGCCACAGCACACTACACGATGAACAGATAGATACTGTTGAGAGAGTGCCAGATTACCTCGATGCATACATCTACAGAAAACAAAATGTAGTCACTAACTATTCTGACATAAAGCATTTCCACAAATGTACAGGGAAGAGTAGCTGACTTGCGATTTATTCCCTTTTGCTTTTGGGAATTTGGTTGAGAATCAGCACAAAATTATGTTTGCGAGCAGAGAGCGTTAATGAAGACTAATGTTTACACAAACACAGCCCGGGCCTGAGCTGCGTTATATAACAGGCAAGATTACCGTCCTCCAGGGTAGATTCCCACAGGTTCTGTGGAAACTGCGGACCGGACGCTGCGCATAGCGTCCGTTTGCTGCCAAACATTTACCATCCCCTCTGGCCAGGGATGCCCTATCTTATCCCAAAAAGGGTTGTGTGGGTGCACCGTGCAGGTTTTTGTTTTGTCCCAGCACTACGACCCCTGTATCTGCTTATGAAGGTCTTGATTAGTTGAATCACGTGTCGAAGCGCTGGGCTAAAATGAAAACCTGCATCCACATCGGCCGTTCTTCAAATAAGATTGGGCACCCCTGCCTGTGGCTACACAACCTTCCCTCCTTCTCTCTCTTTCTCTCTCTCTCAGTATCTCTACACTCTCGCAAAGGCCCCAATTAAAGGTACATAAATAAATAAACACCTAGATGACTCTGGGTAATGGCTGGTTCTTAAGCAGACAAGATGGAGGTCATGCTTCAAGCGATAATAACGGTCACCTCCTTGGGATAAGCGTTGTTGTGATGAGCCTAAATGGAGATCAAAGTGCAGGAGAAACCCCAGAAGAAAGATCTATAGATACTGTATGTCAGGCTAACACACGGTGCCGTTCTAACTCTATTCTCAAAGGTTTAGGGTTAGGGTTAGAGGGTAGAATGGAGATCAAAGGGCAGTAGAAAAGCTTGTCCAGAAGAAAAATTTATAAGATATGTCAGGCTAACACATGGCATCATTATAACCCTATTCTCAAAGGTTTGTCTTTTGATGCATATCGTAATATGATGACTATATTAATTCAATTTTTTTTAAAAGGAACATTTTTATAGAATATTTCCAGGACCTGAGTATAAGGACATTTTGTAAATAGAATCAGAAATATAAATGCCAGATGTTAGACAGGATAATGCCAGAACACATGTATTTATTTTTAAAGGGAAATAATAGATATATATTCCCAGAAGAGATTGTAATCATTTTGCCAATCAATCATTTGCATTCCTATAGTACCTACAGAGAGATTGGGGGCAAACTATAATTTATTTAGCTCTAAATCTAATGTAGCAGTTTTATTTTCAAATAGCCATCATCATACTTTCATTAAATTGAAAGCTGGCCTCTACAGAGTTTTCATCTAATTCAACAGGATGGCAGTGACCCTTGACCCTTGGAAATTACGAAGCAAAGGCAATTAAGACGACCACTGTGTGTATATTGGGGGTTGAGAGCGCTCGGTAATATGTGTGGATGGGAGTATGGAAAGGCAGGCTGTTTGTAAAGGGCAACCCGGCCGCAGGATTGAAACGGTCAGGAAAGTATGTAATTAAAGCACCCGGCCCCGGGTTCAAGTCCACAGTTAATGACATCATCGCCAGGGCCGGCCTCTGCTCGCCACGGCTGAAAATCAGGATCCGACCCCTGCGACGAGCATGAGGTCAGAGCAAGCAGCCATTCTCACAAACAACGGTCTCAAAAAACCTGCTCGTGTCAAAGTATTACACCTGAATTCTCAGGATAAATGTGGTGTCGTCAGAAGAGTCCTCCTTGAAGATCTAGATCAGGAGAGTCAAACTCTTTTCAAAAAGGCCCCTACGAACGAGCAGACGCTGCAGCCCTCGGGTACTGACACCTGTGGTGTTGATGATAAAAATATCAACAGTTGGCGGAAGTACCAGCATGACAGTCCTCTTCTTACAATGCCTCTCTTCAGTCCAGAATTGGTACTGGACACTGTATCTATCTCACACTGTGACAGATCTCTTGATTGGTAATTATCTCCTGTCTCAGATCCATGGTTACATGCATAATAAATATGAGATGAGCACATTGTATCGTGTCAAAGCTGTACAAAGAAAGATTTTAAAGAAAATATTTTTATATCTCCTGTATATGCTTATACGTACCCGAATAGGTTTTATCCATTTGTTGAATGATTCAGATAGGACACCAACCCATTTTTTCCCCCCAACTATTTAAATAGTATAGCTGCCTATTAAGTTGTATCTCAATCTCACCACTTTGCACATATGTAATTAAAATGTAAATGTAACACTACTATTTTCAAGGGAAATTATTATTTTTTTTAAAAGGGACATTATACCCCCCCCCCCCCATCCCTCTCCTTGGAGCTGAGAAACGGAAATGAGAAAATTGCTTGTTTAGAAACGCTTCCCATTTTAAAGCTCCTTTCCAGTTAAAACCACAATTGATCACACAGGGGTGCTAAACATGGTGGGGCACAATAACCTCACAACATGTGACACCAGGGCTGCTTTCGGAACGGCTCCCTACACGTTTCATAGTGCACTATTTATGGGATTGTCCATTGAGCCATTTCAAACGAGCTTACATCGTAACTGGCTCTACTGTCTGCCTCAGGTAATTATTGAATTTCACGGCGTATTCTGATAAAGTTCTAATTTAGAGGTATCTATCCGCAGGCTCCAATGTTCCCCTCCTATCCTCCTTGGGTGGTGAAAGGGCCATAATTGAATGGCAAGTGGGTAATTGTGTCAGCGGCTGACAGAAGGGTGTTTTGGAACCGAGAAGTACGAAAACAGCAAAGTTCCAAGTCCAAAATGAACTCGCACGTTTCGCCGCTGTGATTTATTATACCGAACACTCGTCAGCTTTTTTTTTTTTTTTTCCCCGGGAGCACTTAATTGCATTTGATTCCTCTGCACCACCATCGGTTTTTAAAGCCTTTCCCAATCTCTGATGGCCAGCTCCATTATTTTATTAATTCATGAAGGTTCGCATCGGCGAGCCTCTTAATTGTTGCTGTATGTATGCGGCAGTGACTACAGGGAGGTCTTAATGACCCTGTTTGGAAAAAAAGAGAGGAAAAGAAGTTGTTAAATGCAGTCTCTCTCTCTCTCTCTCTCTCTCTCGCTCTCTCTGAGGTGGAGGTTGTGTGTGAGGGTGTGGTTGCTTGAGAGCTTGTTTGCCTTTCTTTGTATGTTTTCTTTTCCTTTCCTTTCTTTTCTTCCATTCTTTTACTCTTTCTTTCTTTGTTAGTGCATAGTGGTTTCGTTTTTTATGTATTCTTGTTTTTTTTAGGTTTCAGGATTGTGCGTTAGACCGTTTTCGTCTGTTTAATCGGGGTTTGGTGGGGATGGCGTCCAGTATGGCGTCATCCCTATCTCTCCGACATGGCGTGAGAGTTATGCCAGAGCCAACCGTAACAGTGGAAGAAGTTCTCTTGGCCGCGGGTGAACAGGTTGGCCACGATAACATTTTATATGCGTCTCGCATGAACAAAGCAGTTGTTGTGTTTTTAAAAGAGGAACGATTTGTCAATCGTTTGGTTGAAAGTGGTATAAATATAGACGATATATTTGTACAGATTACACCGTTAACTGCTCCGTCTATGCGCGTCATTATTTCTGGTGTACCCCCGTTTATTCCCAACGAAGCATTGGAGCGAGAACTTATGCGGTTTGGAAAATTAGCAAGTTCAATTAAAACAGTGCCACTTGGGTGTAAAGACAGTAAACTCAAACATGTTCAATCACTTAGAAGACAGGTATTCATGTTTCTTCAGTCCCCGACACAGTCTATGGAAGTTTCCTTTCGGGTTAAACATGGGGATGGGTCGTACATGGTCTATGCGAGTGCCGGTAATATGAAGTGTTTTGAGTGCGGGGATGTGGGGCACAAGCGCTTTGCTTGTCCACATAGACAGCAGACTCAAGAGGGTGTTGTAGCCAGCACTCCGTCTTCTATAGTTAAAGAAGGAGGTAGTGCAACAGTAGCACAGCAGCCCGGGACAGAGAAGCCACGGACTAACGACAGTGGGGAGAAAAATCGCTCAGTCAGTTCTGAGCTGGGAGAGGCTGCACCCGGTGAGCTAACAGTATCTGAGGCACCCGGTGAGCTAATAGTGTCTGAGGCACCCGTTGAGCTGGCGGTATCTGAGGCACCGGTAGCCCCGGACACGGAGAAGGTAAACGTTGAGGTAGCAGCGGCTGGGAGCTCCACTATAGTGGAAGAAGTGATGCCCAGTGTTAGCGGTATTAATACGGCTAAGAACGCAGAACCGAAACTGCCTGTTAATGCGAACTGCATAAATAATGAACAAGATGAGATGGACTATGAATCGGATTCGGATAGGTCCATTTTATCTGATGTACTTTCTCAGGGGGGTGATCTTTACTCTCTGGAGGAAGTAAACGAGTTTTTAGATGAAACTTATGGAAAACAGGTTAGTGTTGCAGACTTTTTCCCTGATCAGAAAAAATTTATTAGGACAGTTTCTGCTCTGCAGAAACTGGTAGGAGTGGATCTTTTAACTGAGAAAAAGCGCTTTCGCTTAAGAAAATTTGTCACGGCTTTGAGAAAGGGATCTAAAACTGGGAAAAGTAGATTAAAAAGAAAAAATCGGAATACTTTTTAAATAAGGAAGTACTATGCATCACAGGGTGTTCTATCTCTTCTGGTTGCCTGTAATGATCTCTCTCCTGTTTTATTCTTTAACCTTATATATGCAGCTTTTAAGGGTTGGATCTCTAAATATTAATGGTGGAAGGGATAGGCAGAAATGGGCCTTGGTAGCAGAAATGTTTAGACAGAAAAAATTGAATGTACTTTTCCTTCAGGAAACACATAGTAATGAAGCAAATGAATGTGACTGGGGTATGTGGTGGGAGGGCCAGTATATTCTCAGTCATGGGACAAATGTCAGTGCAGGGGTAGCAATTATTTTTGCCCCTAGCTTAGGGGTAAAAATAATACAAACAACGGAGATAGTGAAGGGGCGGGTTGTGTTAGTGAAAGTAGAGACAGAGGGGAATATTTTCTTCCTGTTGAATGTGTATGCTCCAAATCAGGGTAATGAGTTAGCGTACAAAGATACAGAGGGTTTTAGCACATTACCATGGGACACATTTTAATGGAGATTGGAACTATAGATTTAGATAGACAGAACAGGGGAGGAACCTCACCTGCAGTCATCTACCTGTTTGTCCAGGCTACTCAAAGAGCTTGATGTAGTAGATGCATGGCGAATAAAACACCCAGTGGTGAGGAGGCAGTATACCTGGCTAAAAGTGATTAGCGAAAGGGTTAGTGCTGCAAGATAGACAGGATATAGGTTATATGTGTGTGTCAAAAGCCTTCAGTACCAGATTGCTCAGAAGTTTTTTTATTTACCCGTTGGTTTTACTGAAATTCCAAGAGCCAAATCCTATTGGCAGTTTAATATTAAGTTGCTACAAGACAGTGTGTTTTGTAATATGTTTTTATGCTTTTGGGAGCAATGGAAGGGGAAAAAAAGTGAATTTGAGAACTTAAGTCAATGGTGGGAGGTAGGTAAGGCTCAAATACGAGTATTTACATTACAGTACACCTCCCACTCTACTGCAAAGATAAAGGGGGGCTGTTCAGATGCTTGAGCAGGAAATTAATAATATTGAGAGCACGCTGATCACCCAGGATGATCCTGACATGAACAAACTTTTGCAGGGGAAAAGGAAAGAGTTGGGTTTTTTCCTGCAAGAGAGAGTTAAAGGAGCCATGGTCAGAGCTCGTTTTGTGACTTTAAAAGACATGGATGCACCTAGCTCGTTCTTTTTTAACTTGGAGAGATCTGTGGCTCAGAAAAAGCAGATGGCGTGTCTTTGTCTCCCGGATGGGAGAATCACCACAGACATTATTGAAATGAGGAAGCATGCAGTGGACTTCTACACCGCCCTCTACAAGGCAGAGGACTGTGTTCCAGAGAGTGCCACAGAGCTTCTTCAGGGCCTGCCTCAACTGCGGACTGAGGAAAAGGATGCCTTGGACTCTGAGCTCAGCTTAGAAGAGCTCACTACAGCAGTGAAGCAGCTCTCATTAGGGAGGGCGCCTGGTATAGACGGGCTGCCTGCTGAGTTCTACAAGACTTTCTGGTCTTGCCTTGGGGCAGATTATTTGGATGTACTGCGTGAGTGTGTCCAAGGGGGCCTTTTACCAGCTTCCTGTCGACGTGCAGCTCTCTCGCTCTTGCCAAAAAAGGGGGACTTGGCACTTTTAAAGAATTGGAGGCCTGTTGCTCTACTTTGTACAGATTATAAAGTACGATCAAAGGTGTTATCAAACAGGCTTAAAACATATTTAGGGGCATTGGTACATAAGGACCAATCGTACTGCATACCGGATCGGACAATTGTGGACAATTTATTTCTTATGCGGGATGTTTTAGATGTATGCAAGATGTATGATTTAGACATTGGCATACTTTCTCTTGATCAAGAGAAAGCTTTTGATCGAGTGGACCACAGATTTTTATTTTCTACTTTAAGAGCTTTTGGTTTTGGGAAAGTTTTTTTGTCTTGGGTGGGGATATTGTATAGTGAGGCGACATGTATGGTTAAGGTTGGGGGTGGTTTGAGCCGCCCAGTCCCCATTCAGAGGGGGATTAGACAGGGTTGTCCCATCTCAGGCCAGCTTTATTCTTTAGCAATAGAGCCCTTGCTTTGCAGATTAAGAAACAAACTCACAGGGCTCTCTCTACCAGGACTGTCACAACGTACAGGGCTAGTGGTGTCAGCTTATGCTGACGACATTAATGTTTTTATTAGAGGGCAAGAAGATGTTCAGGTGTTAGTTGATAGCCTGAAATTATTTGAAAGTGCGTCATCAGCTAAAGTGAATTGGGAAAAAAGTGAAGCTTTACAGGTGGGGCAGTGGCAGGTGGGGGGAGTTCCTAGTCTGCCTGGGGGTCTCAAGTGGGGTCGGAGTGGGATGAAAATTCTGGGAGTTTTTTTAGGAACAGAAGAGTTTCAAAAACAAAATTGGGAGAGTGTAGTGGAGAAAGTGTGCACCAGATTGTCTTCCTGGAAATGGTTGCTGCCCCAGCTGTCCTATAGGGGAAGAGTTCTGGTTGTCAATAATTTGGTGGCCTCGACTCTATGGCACAGGTTTATTATTTTACAGCCACCAAAGGGCCTCATCCAAGAAGTTCAGCGGATTCTGGTGGATTTCTTCTGGTCTGGGCAACATTGGATACGAGCAGCTGCACTCTACTTACCAGTTCATGAAGGGGGGCAAGGCCTGGTGGACATTGCTTCGCGGGTAATGGCCTTTAGGTTACAAGCTGCTCAAAGGCTATTGTATCGTAGTGAGATGAACTGGCTGGATACTGCTCGACTACTGCTGAGAAAGGCTGGGCGGCTGGGTTACGAAAAGCAGCTGTTCCTACTGCAGTTTGAAGTGGCTGACTTGACTGGGCTCACTCCATTTTATCAATCAGTGATACAAGCATGGCAGGTTTTCACAGCCACCCGCGTACTTAGTGGAACACCAGGGATGTGGCTGTTTGAAGAGCCTCTGTTTTATAACACCTTCTTAAAAACAAAGACTTTGTCCTCAGCTAGCCTGCGTTCCAGTTTACGAGAGGCAGGCTGTGTGAAGTTGGGTCACCTGATGAAGGCCACGAGAACATCAATGTCGGTGCTAGGAGAGATGACCAAAATTACCTCCTCTCGGTTGCTACATAGGATTGTGGAAGAGGTCTGTGCATCCCTGCCAAACCCCCATAGAGCGTATGTAGAAGACTGTACTCTGTCTGACCAATGGGATGATGACTGCGAGTATGTTTTCCCCGCCTTAGCTGTCACTGCTAATATCGGTGAGTGGCAGGAGGGTGACGGGCAAATCTTGTCATTTAAGACCCCAGAGTTGGGTTTTTTTGAGGCAGTTGGGAAGAAGGCAGCCTACCATACTTGCGTTAAGACATTGCACTTACGCTCACTGGCAGGGATGAAAGAGTCGAGGTGGGCTGAGTTTTTTGGTACAGACTCTTCTCCAAAGGGCTGCTGGAGGTCCCTGTACAAGCCTCCCATTGAGAAGCGGACGGCTGACCTCCAATGGAGGGTCATACATGGGGCTGTGGCTACGAACAGACATCTGGTGCACCTGGATCCTACTACTGGGGAGGGCTGTCCTTTCTGTTTGGAACCAGAATCCCTGTCGCATTTGTTTGTCCAGTGTAAACGTTTAGTGGGTTTGTTTGATTTTCTGGACAGTTTTTTTCAGGGGTTGGGGGAATGTTTTTCTTTTGAGCTTTTCATTTTTGGTCCCAGATATGCTGTAAGAAAGAAATCTGTCCATGTCCTCATGAATTATTTATTGGGAGTGGCTAAGTTAGCCATCTGGAAAACCAGGAAAAAGCAAATCCAGGGGCTGGGGTCAGTAGACCCTGTGAAAATGATGGCTGGACTGTTGGCTGCCCGTCTCAGGGTGGAGCATGCCTATTACCAGCTGGTAGGAAACATAGAGGGTTTCATACATACATGGGGTTTGGGGGAGGTTTTGTGTACAGTCCAAGACAATGAACTTTCTCTTAATTTTTGAAAATCGTTGTATTTTGTAAAGTGTATATGTAAGTATGAAATTATGATTTGTCTATGTACTGGTGTTTGTTAAATCATTTTGTTTTTGTGCCTGAACCTAGCACGGTGAAATAAAGGGTATTTTAAAATCAAAATCTCTCTCTCTCTTTCTCGCTCTCACTCTCTCTCTCTCTCGCTCTCTCTCTTTCTTGCTCTCACTCTCTCTTGCTCTCTCTATCTCTCTCTCTCTCTCTCTCTCTCTTGCTCTCTCTCTCGCTCCCCCCTCTCTCTCTCCCCTTTTTCTCCGTGCCCCCCCCTTTCTCTATCTGTCTCTCTCTCTCTCTCCCTCCCCCCTCTCTCTATGTCTCTCCTTCTCCCCCTCTCTCTATCTCTCTCTCTCTCTCTCTTCTTTAATCCCAGCCCGGTGTTGTGTTCACAGCCCCCTTTACGGCTGGTCTCTGCCCAATGTACACTGTCCTCAGATTACCTGTCATGGCCCTTCTCCAGCACACCCTGCCTAGAGGACTGCCTGCTGGTTCTCCCATTAACACTGTCAATTTACCTAAGGGTGGCAGTTAATTCAATATAGCTGACTACCAACAGTGTCAGCTCACCTAGGATTGTCAACATTAAATTGATTTAGCATTTATAGCCACTTATTGTTAACCTTTTTTTGTAGATAACTCTTGTGGGTAGAATAAAGTACAGCATATTCATAAGGATTGGCTTGAAAGAAAGGCTGTGGGCCCACGGAACGTTCAAAGTATTTGTACATGCAGTTCCGATTTAATGGCGGTGATGAGTACTGAGGCAGCTTGGTGAACATCTCGGGGAATTGGACTCGTAACCAAGTAACGTGACGGTTTTAGGTTTGTAATCCTGAGTGGGATGCTGTTCATCCTTAAGCATGGCACTGAACCTGAATTGATTCGTTAAACCAGCCTACTCTTTAAATTGATAGCATGTAAATGTGTAAATTATGCAGATCATCCTGGATAAGAGCGTCAGCTCAGTGAATTAATAATGAGTATGGTGTGGGAGACAGTGGGACGAATGCCTACTGCATTATGGTATGTATTTCATTTGTCCTTTAACTCGTGACTTTGATGGGGAGTTTTTAATCTTTAAATGCTGTTTTAGCATTCAAATCAAATTAAAGAAGTGATAACTTGCATTCTGGAGGAGGAACCACACGTTCTCTGCTCTGCTGCTACCAATCAAGTTATCTTCTAACGCTATCACTGGTTTCCCTTGGGTTTTTACTATATATCCATGTTCCTCCAGTTTGGGTATTGACTAGCTCCTATCACAGAGTGTCAACCCAAGATTTGACATCATATTCTGAGTTTTTTCAAAAGCCCTTCTCTCAGAACCAATTCAGCATTATTGGAACTGTGGTGCGATATTGCTTTGGTTTCCCGACAATAACTGCGCCCAGAATAGACAATGCCTTGATGCGGACCATCTAAAAAAATAGAGGTCAAACGAAATAATAGATATGTCGATAAACCTGGAATTTCTTTCAGTAACTTGTTGAATGAGCCTGATCGCTCTGCAGCACGATATTCTGAGAATATCTGATGAATGAATAATGTGTATTGGGGCAGTCTCAGTCGAGTCTCAGAGATGCTTACCCCAGTTAGACTGACTGGTCGTTGGAACGGAACAAGCCTATCACGTTCCTCATTATTAATGCTACAGAATGGTTAGCATTACATGCCAATGAATCACAATTTCCATCGATAACAACAACTGAAATAGGCCTACTATTACAAAATTAGACAAAAGGTAAAGTTTTAACACTTGCTAAAGAATACTCTGAGGGGAAATTTAACAATGTTTGATATAAAGGGTCAGAATAAAATCAAGCCGTTTGCAAAAGAGACCAAAGGCAGCATGTGACTGAATGGTTCTCATAGTGTTGCTACCAAGGAAAAACATTAAGAAAACTGAAACTAAAATGAAAACTAGCCATAAAAAGCATCGCCAATGTTTAAACTAAACCTATAATAAGAAACACTCCTGTCAAATAAAATAAAACTAAACAGAAACTAGAATATTTACCTTAATAATTAATTCAAATAAAATAAACTTACTTTTTTGTCTTTTATTTTTATACAAAAGGTGAAAAAACTGAATTTCAGTGGTGCCTAATAAGTTCATTTGCTATTGATGTTTCCACTCTTTCTGTTAAGGGAAAGATGTGAAATTATTTCTTTCACTCACTCACTCACTCACTCACTCACTCACTCACTCAGGTCTCACCACTCCATGTGGCGCATAAAGCCTTCATAAGGACCCTCCATCTCTTCCAGTCCTGAGCCACAATGGACGCCTCCTTCCAGCTGAGCCCCAAGTCAATATGTTATCTCAGCCTAAGCTGTGCCCCCCGAGGTCATCCTTGGTATTCTCCTGCTGTCTTACAGCACTTTAATTGAAACATACATTCTCTCTCTGAAGCTAATATTATGTTATATCAAAACTAATTATGCATAAAATAAAAATAAAAACTAGCTCAGAGAACTAAACTGAAACTAAAGTCAACTGGAAATGGAAGGGGAAAGTGGCATAATAAAAACTAATGGTACACACAAAACTATAACGGCCTTGGTTCTTGTGAGATCAGGATTATTATAAATAATTATATTATAAAGAGAAACTCCAGCTGCTACTTCTGCACTACGTTGTATTTCAGAAAATTTTAATCAGAATACATGTAAGGTGAGGTTCCTGATATTACCATGAAAAAGAAATGTTCTTATAACAGTTGACAAGCTGTGTTTAATCTTAGTGCTAGGCGATATGTCTTTTCTTTTTCTTCTTTAGCTTGTTAGCAAGTTTCTGAACGAGCAAAATTATATCAGCGATGGGCAAGGCGGGCCATATCTGTTTCTGGATTTCAGAATAACTTAGTCCAATCATTTATATGATCTGATATTTTAGCTACATTCTGCGAGATGAACAGCAGCTGATTCATTTTTTTTTGAGCCTGTGTGCGTGTATTGTAGCGTTTTATTGTGGTCTAATTTACGAGTGTATCAGTGTTGCTGTATATCACTAATTAGCTGACTGAGCCAGGGTAACTGTTGGCAGAAAAAACCTGCGTACACACAGATCCGCAAGGCCTGGAGTTGCCCACCCCTGAACTAGGTCATATAAAAGGTTATCTCATTAAGTACCTGTATATGGTTGTAACTACACATACAGCCTCCAGTTTACTTGTTTTGAAAAAGGATGCTATTGACTTTATTATTTTTGCCATTAGGGCAGAAGAAGTTATGAACAGCATATCAAGTGTTTCATATAATAGTATGATTTACTTTGGACCATTTCTGCTTTGAATTGCACAGGGTTTTCTAAAAATGTTTATTACAGTATAAGTAGGGCCACAGACTTTTACTTGAGGCAGCAGCATTCTCCACCTTAATTTACTGCTCGTTAACTAAACAAAGTGACCTAAAAGTTCAATTAGCTCAGTCTAATTGGCAATGCAGCTAATCAAAGATACTGTAAGCTTTAATGAGAGATGAGCTTTGAGGTTTGTTTGTCTTTGCTGTGTTACACCTGCTTGGATTTATTGATTAATTTCAGCTCGCTTCACTGAGAACTGATAATTGGCAATTGTTTTCGAGAAATGTAATTCCTCATGAGGTTGCACTCAAATTAAAATACAATTACAGTAAAGTAACTAAGTGCTATTAATTGTAATAGAAAATAATTATCGTGGTTTAAGTGGTTAGTGGAGGACGGTATGCAGTCTTTACAACGTGACCCCTGCATTTTAATGTAGAAAAAGGTTAAGGTTGTATCTACTTATGAACTCAGGAGTTATGCTCATCATTTCTACTCCTGACATCAAACAATGACTAACATCAAAGACTAGCCTACATGTTAGCAATGACCAACCCAGGTGGAGTATAATGTATGCATATAGGAAAGATACATATACATTGGAAATATATACATAAGAAAAATACAGCTAATTAAATTTGATCTACCTCTTATAAGTAAAATAAATGAGAAAGGGAAGCGATAATGGACACAGAGATAGAAAAACAACTTTGCTTCATGCCTATCTTCAGATAGCAGACAATGAGAATCATCCTCATGTGTTTTATCTGAATTAGGCCTTTCCCTGGGCCTTCTCTGGCATCGTTTGTGTCAGCTGGGTGTTAACATGTTTCATTGTGGTTGCTGTCTGTCACATGCTTTTTTTTTTTTTGGGAGTACTTCCTTATTTCACACACTTCCAAGGGGTTGGAATCGAATTACATACCTTGATACCTTTTTTGGGCTTAGCACCCTTGCAAGATACGTTTGCGAAATATTCCAGATCCGTCTTGATAAAGTGTTGGAGGTGTGAATTTATTGTGAACGGGATATGGCTGTGGCCAAAAAACTCCATCCACAAAAAGTGGAACATCAATGCAGGATTTTCTATTATTAACCAATCACAATACTTGTGAGATGTTGACAAGCCCAGCAGCTTATTAATCATGCAAAATACATGCTTTAGACCAGGGGGGGTCCCCCATTTTAATCTGAAAAGAATGATGCCTGTTTTTTTGTTTTAGCCCAGCATTTTGATTTTACAGGCTCTTTGATCTTACTTGTCAAAATAATCTGAAGTTGAGGTCACATTATGACTTGTAGATCATCCAGCCACCAATGCATTATACTTGCAACAGCATCTCTTACAGGATATAGTCTATAGCAGGAGTGGGCAGTCTTATCCAAAAAGGGCCGGTGTGGGCGCAGGTTTTTGATTTAGCCCAGCGCTAAGTCACCAGCACTTTAGTCCCACCTATCAAGGGACCACATGTGTTGCAGCTGCAAGCTGTTAGCAGAGGCAGCGACTCAAACGCATCCCTTCAAGCAAGGCAGGGAAACTGCTGGAGGTGTGGGCAGTGGTGTCAGTCACAGCACCGAGTCTAGGGGCAGGGGCAATCGTGAATGTCCGCGCTGTTTTATTCGCCGGACAGCAAGCCGTAGTTATTCATAATTAAAATCCCCAGTTGCTTCACAGAAATGTACTTACAAGTCTCTCATTGGAATACAAGGCCTGTTCCCAATTACCCGGTAAGTAGCCAATTAAATGGTTAGGAATCTTTTCTTTGTTTGGTTATTCTCGCTCCGGCGAAAAACAAACTGTCAGCCGATGATGCACCCCCAGAAAGCCCCGGAGGAGACGATATCAATACAATAAAAGTGTTTATTTATTTATTTCTCATTTACTGTTATCATCAGCTGGGTGTTGTGCTTTTCATGAAGTATGAAGCGTGTGGTGTCAGCCAGAGATGTGAGAGAGAGAGATACAGAGATATAGGGAGAGAGAGATACAGAGATAGAGGGAGAGAAAGACAGAGAGAGAGAGAGAGAGAGAGGGGGAGAGAGAAATGGAGAGAGAGACTTTTGACATCCTATAATAAACCATGTCACCTAAAAGAACTCGCAAGCAAATATGCACAAAAACACATACAAGCAAAACAAACCCCATCCCCCACACACATACCTGCACCACACCTAGACTCAACAACACAACACAACACAACACCACTCACCCACAACCCTTTACAACAAGCCACAGGTAGCATGGTAACCGCCCAGGAGACGTAGCAACCGTACACAGCACATTCATTTCATACAATAAATAGTATCCTCCAAAAAAATAGAAAAAATACATATCACTGTTGACAGCCTTACATACAGATCCCCCAAGCAAACCAGACTACTCCAATCACATACAAACAGACAGCTCCCCGTCCCTCAGCATGCAGGCTCATGTACACACCAGACACTCTGAAATACATCGAGGTCATTCATCAATCCATAATACTCGCACTCAGCCCTAAGGCGCACAGAGAACAACCCCTTAAACATTAACACTGGGTCTACTTCTTTGCATTTTGTGAGCCATGTAACAAACATAGAGAATTAAGCAAGACGCTTTTTGCCTTTGCCTTTGCCAAATACGTTGGCCCTAGTATTTGCAGACCCACAGTGAAAACCACTCCCATCTTCTCCCAGAGTTCATTAAGCATAGCAAGGAGAGAAGATCCACGGTTACAATCATCAACTTGGACAGAAAGGTTTTGGCCACCAGAGCCTCACGTATCGCTCTATGGTCCCCACAGCCTCACGTATCACTCTATGGTCCCCATAGCTTCCCGTATCACTCTATGGTCACCAGAGCCTCAAGTATCACTCTATGGTCACCAGAACCTCACATATCACTCTATGGTACCCAGAGCCTCACGTATCACTCTATGGTGACAAGAGCTTCACTTATCACTCTATGGTCCCCTCGACTCTTGGGAAGAGTATGTTTTATTTTTATTTTTATTTTCATGACATTTACAAAATGGTCTGCATTAAGACCCGGGTTTTGGTCAAACACAATGCAATCAATACATATTCTCAACTTGGTACCGGAATATTATTGGATCAATATTTGTGTTTCTCCCTTGAGCCTCAGTCTCATTTCATATATTTCTGCCCCCAAGTGATCGGTAAGGCAGCAAACATGACTTCAGAGACTACAGAGCCATCGCAAACGGCCTTTTAACTTTGCATAAAGTGCCCTCCACAATTATTGGCACCCCTGGTGCATATATAAAAATTCTAATTAAAATTAAAATTCAACCTTTAATTGAAGTAAATTTATTCTGAGAAAAAAAATCCCTCTACAAATTTTTTTTATTTTTATGTTAAAGTAGGATGGACTTTTCTCATTTTCACGGTGAATATTTTATAACCCTTTTTACTCATCTTTATCAGGGTGCCAATAATTGTAGAAGGCACTGAATTTGTAGGTTATCAAAGTACAGAATTCCAGCTGTGAAGGCTTCTGGTGGTGCATGAAAAAGAGAGGGAATAACTGAACACAATATTTCCTGCAGCTCTTCTTTCAGCCACACTCTGAAATTGTGTGTTCAGTTTTTTGATGATGCTCCCTTCCCCTATGCTCATATCCCCCATGATGCTCTCTTCTCCTATGTTCATATCCCCCATGATGCTCTCTTCTCCTATGTTCATATCCCCCATGATGCTCTCTTCTCCTACGTTCATATCCCCCATGATGCTCTCTTCTCCTACGTTCATATCCCCCATGATGCTCTCTTCTCCTATGTTCATATCCCCCATGATGCTCTCTTCTTCTATGTTCATATCCCCCATGATGCTCTCTTCTCCTATGTTCATATCCCCCATGATACTCTCTTCTCCTATGCTCATATCCCCCATGATGCTCTCTTCTCCTACGTTCATATCCCCCATGATGCTCTCTTCTCCTATGTTCATATCCCCCATGATGCTCTCTTCTCCTACGTTCATATCCCCCATGATGCTCTCTTCTCCTACGTTCATATCCCCCATGATGCTCTCTTCTCCTACGTTCATATCGCCTATGATGCTCTCTTCTCCTACGTTCATATCCCCCATGATGCTCTCTTCTTCTATGTTCATATCGCGCATTTGTCATCACACATCTTCACCCTTCTTGTTCCATCTCCACATCTGTGCCCTATCTAATATACGAGTGTTGTGTCTTTCTATTCTGTAGCCCTGATTGGCTATAATTAGTTTCTATCGTTACTGTCACCTTTTGTTTTTTTAAATTGCATGGAGTTGCATGCGCAGCCCTCTGTTGTGTTGTGTTACCTCGTGAAGCCCGGGTCAGCCGAGTTTGGCTTGTTTTCAATAATAACTGAAACGCGTATTTTCTCACGAGCAAATGTTTCACCTTTCATTTAATCTATTTTCTGGAACGACACCTGAGATGGTGTTTTCCACTTCTATCGAATAAGTGAGAGTTGATTGAATTTTTGTGGAACAGTGATGTGTGTTCCTACTGCAGAGACGTAGTCGTTGACTCTACTCCACAGTGTATACAGGCTGTGCTGGACTCAAATGATGGCCCAACACCCTAATAAGTGTAGAGCATTAGTGTTAAAGACTGTGACAGGGCTCGGTCTGAGAGACGTAATCAGGGCTATCTGAAGACCACGCCTACTGGTTAAGGAGGCACCTCTATTCAGTTTATAATAAGGGAAGTAAACTAGGCTTGTGGGTATAAGTTAAAAAAAAATTTAAAAAGAAGATATTCTCAAAGAAACAAAGCACAGTTACATGGTAAGAAAGCCAATATTTGACATCAAGCAAAAAGATTACAGCAACAACTCCATAAGCATGCACAATTATACACGTATCTGAAGCAATTTCTTCTGAAATATATCTGCCATTTCAAAACTCAGGTTCACTGGAAAGTTTCCCAGCTCTCACACTGTAGTTCCTAAATTGCACACAGACTGTGCATAACTGGCTGTAATCAGCACACACAATAAATTTTTCTGAACCATTGTCCCATGGGGCAAAATGGGTTCTTGCTGTAAGACCTCACTGTGTCTGACAAAATGGGCCTCTTCTCCATGGTAACAGACTCCTGTGAGGGCGAACCATTTGCGCTCTCTCTCTCTCTCTCTCTCTCTCTCTCTCTCTCTCTCTCTCTCTCTCTCTCTCTCTCTCTCTCTCTCCGCTCTCTCTCTATCTATCTCTCTTTCTCTCTCTATCTCTTTTTTTTCTCTTTCTGTCTCTCTTTTTTCTCTCTTTCTCTTTCTGTCTCTCGTTTGTAAAAAAAAATAATCTTGCATTTAATTGAGTGTAAGCAAAAATGTTGATTGAATTCAGACCAATGTGTCATAAATTGAAAAACAACAAGTCTGTGCTTTACAAGTCAAAAAAAGAGTATAACAATTTTACTGAAAGAATGTATCATCAGTGCTTTAAAGTCCTTCCGCACAAAAAATAAAAATAAATAAAATGTTGCAGAAGAATCAAATAAATTTTTTAAATAAAACTTCCCTAAAGGTGTTTCTCACAGTAAAAAGTGGTGCCATTCATGGTTATACTGATTTCGGGTCGTTCCATCTATACCTCTCCGGGGTGGTCCACCCCTCCACCCCTCCCTCTATCCTGCCCTCATCTACCCCTCTGGCCCAGGGGTGCCGCTGCAAAAGTATTTCCTGTTATCTGCTCCGCTCCATCCCTCGACCTCTCCGGCTTAGCGGCTTAAGCGATACAGAGAGGCCTCTCCCCTCTACGGAACAGAGCACACCGCATGTATGACCACGTCTGCCTTTCTGCTCATTGTCGATAAAAAAAGAAAAGCTTTTATTAATTATTTTTTTCTTTTCTTCAAGTAAACAACACAGAGGGCCATGCCAAGGACACGGTCGATTTGCGAAACTTTATATCACGCTGGAGGAACACGGACTTCTTAAAAACAAGCACATCCTTCGCTCCAGTCGGTGTTTTATAGTACAGAGCTGCAGGTGCTCACGAACAGCAGTGCAAGTAGATTTAGACTCATGCCAGAGCAGTGCCAAGCCTGTTTTAGACTCATGCCAGAGCAGTGCCAAGCCTGTTTTAGACTCATGCCAGAGCAGTGCCAAGCCTGTTTTAGACTCATGCCAGAGCAGTGCCAAGCCTGTTTTAGACTCATGCCAGAGCAGTGCCAAGCCTGTTTTTCCCATCCTTGCGGTCTTCAAGTGACAAAAAAATATTTTAATGATTCAATTATTCATACTTTTCTAATTGAGTGCACAGGCCTTCCACAGTCCAGTCCAAATGACTTAATACGTACATGCTAAAAAGTACAAGTACACATTTATCAGGGAGCTCATCCATATAAACATATCACTTTAAAAACTGAGGGTTATTCTGTTGATAATTCACGATTAGTAGTACCTTGTGATTTTTGACAAAAACAGACAGATTTTATTTTAGTATTGAGTATCCAAAGCAACGTTTTTTTTCTTGTATAGAAGGAAAACCCAAATGCCGAAGCCATAGTGAAAGATCTACGCTTAACTAAGCTGTTGGTATTCAGGTCATTTGAACATCTGTACACTCCCTTGCTTCTCTGTTGATATTTTTACATGAATTGCTGGGGAAAGCAAGGGAATATCTTCCAGTTATAAGGGAGAGTTGCTCTGATATGAAATCTGATACTGCTGGCGCAATTACATTACATTACAATTACATTACATTACAATTACAATACATTACAATTATAATACATTACATTATAATTACAATACATTACAATTATTTGGCTTTTATCCAAAGCGACGTACAATGAGTGACGTGCAGCGCACTGCACAGCTCCATTCACTTGCACTCATTTGTCTTCTTGTGCATTTGGGATCCAAAAAACTTAATTTCGGGCTCGCTGAGACACAACACTCCTGCAGTTTACTTGCGTCACACTCATACAAACGTTCCAGTTCAGTGTTGGTTTCTCACACCGTTTCATTGTGAGTAGACTTATCTCTCACCCACCTCTCCCCTTGTACTACTGAGGCATATTTCTGTCTTCTTGAGCTCAGCCAAGAGGAAATAACCTCCTGTAGAGTCATTACTCCATATAATCTGAGTTTCTTTATAATCAGCACCATAACGTAAGAAACGGGGGATTATGAAACAGGTGACCGAATAGAAACAGAATTACAGTAAGTGTAAAAAAAGATGCATTCAAAATTGAATACTGTGTCGCCTTTAAAGGTGCTCATATATGTGTGAGCACCTTTCGCCAATTGTAGTTTCACTGATTCACTTTGAATTCTACTTTGCGTTCGGCCTCCAGCGTTTCACTGCAAACCTGTATTCCACAGGCCACAGCTCTTGCAACCCCAGGTTTAAACTCTTCCTTCTCTGCGCGGCACACAATGCCCGCTTTGGCAAACTGGACCATTCAGTACTCTCACTACACATCTGATTACTATCTAACTCGTCTCCATTCAGACCCAATAAATATTAATCGCTACGTTCCGCATACTGCATAAATATCTGTGAAACTTCGTTGCCCCAATTTATTTTCTGAGGGCGTATCTTGGGTTAAATGGAATGACTGACAGGTCGTAGCAGCAATGAGGAAGTGGTTGGAAAAATGGGCTGCTCCTTCCGCGCCGATGCACCGCCACTCAATTCATTTGGACCCACCCTTCATACATCACTTAACAAAGATGGCACAGTTGCTAACACCATCACAGCATGTCGATACGTTTTTAAAGATACTGTATGGATTGTTGACACGCGTAAATCAATATGAGCATTAGAATAAGTGAATGTGATTTTCTTTGGACTATCGAAACTATGTAGTCATAGGCTAATTCGCTAAAGTAACGTTCATGAAAAGTTCCGAAATTTGACCGTGATGCAAGCAAAGGTATGGCAACCAGCAACACCTTGACTGTGTACCGGTATCCTAATGACACCCATGTTATCAATCACTTCAATACTGTTATGTTGTACACACTCCTAGTCTACCGCAAGTGTAACAAGTTTTACCTCTTTATTTAAATGTTGGAAACAAAGTAAGTTAGTCCTTCACCTAAAGTTAAACATACGAAACTTACTGTTCAACCATTGAACTAGCCGCGTCATTGTTGAGAATGCTCTTTCGGTTTCACGGGTTACAGACCACACTGAACAATTACAAGACCAGAGTAGCGAGCTACACCGTTCGTAGCATGCTCAATTTAATTAGCATGCCCAAATTCCAGCATCTTTAACACAACTGTATTAAAATGAACCGCTTATGAATCTGGCGTACATTTTTTGTACCAACTCGTTTCGTACATAAATGTACAGGCATATTTAGGAATGCTTCATGAACGAGGGCCCAATGTGCATAACTGTATAATTACACACAAATATGTGTATTCAAGCTGAAGTAAGCTGTGCTACAGGAAAATACGTAGGTGTAACTAACAATGTCTTATTTCATTAATATTTTTCATAAGTGTCACTTGAACTCAGAACTTGAACATGACTGGAATTTGTTTGGACGTATTGCAGCCCAGTGGTGTGAGCGAGCGCTATTTATGTTTATATTCTAATTCCTTAAACATATTTCTTACGCAGTCACTCAAAAATAATGAAAACAACAAAAGGAGCAAGGTCGGGATAAGTGCGCTCTGATTTGCCAGTGTAATGTGCGAGGCTTGTTAGACAGCGAGGATGTTTGCGTAGCCTGTCATTATCAAGCCAGCTGCCAGATCTGTCAGTGTTTTACAGCAAGACTGACAAGAACACAGCAATGCGAAAGGCTGGACGAAGAACAGAGTGTAGAAAACATTTACCACAGATAAAGTATGTTTATCATTAAATGCAAATGCTGAATATCTATTTTACAAGGGTATCCTGGCCAAGTGGCAGCAAGCAATATAATAAGTAGAACAATGCAAGACAACATTCAAACAATCGCGAAATGTGTGTGTGTGTGTGTGTGTGTGTGTGTGTGTGTGCGTGTGTATGCGTGTGTATGTGTGTGTGTGTGTGTGTGTGTGTGAGTGTGCCTGTGCCTGTGTATGTGTTTGTATTTGTGAACGTTCCAGCAATATTTCATGCTTGTTGACCTATTGAAGCATTTATGATGCTTTTCATTAACATGTCATCTGCTATTTCTTTTCATTGCAGTCTGAGTACTGGGCGTCCCTGTAGACAATAAACCAATGACAATGCCACGGGCCATTGGTTTCAATCCGCAACAGCCTTCCCATCCAACAAGGCCCGATCGTTCGGCTGCGGCAAACACAGTGGGCTAAATTAGGCTTCTAAAGTGAAGCAAGTCAGTTTTGCACCTCAACTCATAAAGAAACCGTTGACAATCTTGTGCCACGGCATAATTACCGCTCGAAACAAGCTTCCCGCCCACCTTCCACGAGGAGCGGCGCTCAGAGGCGGAGCGCATTTCCCAAATGAAAGGAGATGTATTCAAAGATTCCCGAGAAAGGGGAGCGCTGACGGGGCTCTGGGGTGCGAATCGGGATCCGACGCCTCCCCGCCGCCCCCTCCGCGGCCCCCTCCTCGGCCCCCTGCAGGATTAGGCGCCGGGTGTGATCATTATCACAGGATCAGCCTCCTACACCTCGCACGCCTGCTGTCCCCGTCCCCGTCCCCTCCGCCGCTGTCACCCCTAATACGAGAATAAATCATATCGCTGAGGAAGAGGTGTTGAACAGAGAAAGGAAAGAGCGACACGTTCCCCCGACGTGGCGCAAGATGAGAAAGAGAGGTTGCCGGAGGCTGGAAGTAAAGGGTGATTTTTGAGGAGCAGTGTTATACATTTTTTTTGGGCAGGGAATTTTCACACAAGAATTTACGTTATGAAGTGGATTACCGACCGGCACCATATATTCTGTCATTTTCTCAAGTAGATTTTCATTTGAAAGTGTGGATGAAATAATTTGAATGCACTTCCATTAATTCTCATTTTCTGGCACAGGCCTGACTCCATTTAAGCAGTGCTCTGATGAACGTTTTCTCTTTTCATACCGGCAATACACAGTGTTTATGTTATCTCCCTTCAACCGGGTAGCACTTGCTTCCATTGTTTAGATCTGTCTCCGTGATAACTTAGAAGACTTGCAGAAAACAATCATATCAATGTTGGTTTTGATATTGACATTGCATTTTGCAATAAAACCAGGGATTTTATGGACTTAGCACCCACACAATCTAGAATTTTAAAGCTTTGCACATTTCAGCAAACATTCATTTTACATTCATTTCATTAAAATTACGGTGTGAAACGAATCCAAACGTATATATCACTTCTGTCACACATTGCGATAGGTTTCCACAACAGCTTCCTCACTGTGCCATAAGACCACTTTCAGCTGCCATGGCAACTTATCATTACACGCTAGCTTATCTGTGACAACACTTCTCAAATGCAGTTTGTGTTCAGTGAAACTGAACTTCTTTCTCCCAAGAAAAACACTATTAAATAATTCATTAAAGCGCAATGCACTCTTGTTTGGGGGTACCAATTCTCCTATACCTTCTGCTGCATCTCCCTGAATCTTGAGATGTTGAATGTACAAATAGAACTGGAGACTGTGAAGAGCCCTTCAGTCCAATGGTCTCTGACATATCATATCCACTCAGAGGAATTAGTGAAAGCATTGTGCAAAGCAAACGCTCCACTCAGACTGTAATGTAATAAGCAGTGTCTGTAATAGGAGTCTGCCTTTATTTGAAATTAATGCCACCTCTGTTTTTCTTTGTGAGCTGGTATCATTAATTTCCATGAGTTTGGTGAGGGGGGGGGGGGGTCATGAGCGTTCAAACAATTGTATAGTCATCCCCTTGCCTCAAATGATAGCTTTTAATACTATTTGCATAATGCAGTGCAGCTAATAATATATAATTGCTGATGTGTTTTAATGAATAACATGAGAGAAGAGGTTGAATTTATGCTTGATCTTCTGTAGACTGAGCTGGATGAGAAACGAATGACAAATGCAGACACACTGCAGAATCTCCCTCTCTCTCTCTCTCTCCCTCTCTCTCTCTCTCTCTCTCTCTCTCTCCCTCTCTCTCCCTCTCTCTCTCCCTCTCTCCCTCTCTCTCAGGCACACTTTTATGTTCTTATTATATTTACTGAACAGATGGTAGTAGGCCTACATTCTGTATGTATTGATCTGACCCCCACAGTCAACTCTAACAGAGGCAACACTGCATACTGTCATTTCTTGACACATTTCTTTATCCAGGATGACATATGTGACATACCTGTACACACCTTGCACTTTCCGATGCAGCTGCATATACTGAAGCAATTCGGGATACACACCTTTCTTAAGGGTTCTGGATACATGCTCCATGTGAGGAGTAACTTTCAGTTCCTCTACAAAAAAAAAACCCTAAACAAGATTCCTAATGCCCATTAAGAGTACAACCTGCATGTTGAAAAGAGACCCCTTTACAGATCACAAATTCAATTCATTTGTCACAGGAATTTCATCCAAAATGACACATGTCCTACTGTGCATGCAGGCCTGTCCATTGGACACTGCAGTACAGTCACTTACCATATAGACTCAATGGTAAGCTTGATGACTGAATATACGTTATTGTTACGAGCAACATCCAGTTTGCGAGTAACCCTCACAAGTATTTCAATCATGCATAGACAGGCTTGTGGAATGTATCATGTCTCTTGTTTTTGTTTTGTTTTTATTCGAAAATATAGCTGTTCTGTACTTGTGTAGCTACAAATTGATCCAAGCAGTTAAACCAGGGCGAAGCTATAGGGCTTATCCTACACATAGATAGTAAGAGTGGATGCAGATAAAAAGGTGGTGATATTGATAAGGGATGGTTATCCAGCTGGCATAGCGGGACAGACCAGCAAACATACAAGGACACCTGTGACCAAGGTTTACATTGGACCGTCTCTGTGAAGGCACGGTTAGACAGGCCGCTTTGTAAATTCAGTCAGTGCTCCCCTTCTCCAGCGAGTGTGGGAGATGCTTATTGGTTCTACTGAGGTGAATCGAGGCCAGTGATGTTTCCCGCTGTCGGCCCGGGGAGACTTGATCTGTGCGCAGCTGTTGAAGATGAGTTATTTGTCATTAAGGTTGGATTTGCGGGGATATTATGAAGTGAGTTTGTCCACCTGAGCCTATAGCGTTATGGCTACAGTGGGAAAACCTGGCCATAAATTTGATCAGTGGCCACTAATTGTATGGTTTACTTTATACATTAGACGGTATGCCAATCCAAAGGAACAAATCCCATCATATTGTGGTCGGATAATCTTGACACTGCAAGCATATCATGTAGCCGAGTGTAATTACACAGGTGTCTAATTTCTACCCGATAGACTCGATGTATACCTGTGGGAATGATAGACCAGTAGCAATGCAGACTGCTGTCAAATAGTGTGTATTTCATAGAAACTGTGTAATGGTTGTTTTAAACAATCTTCACATTACAGCACACACCTCTATTTCGAACTGCTTCATTAACTTTACAAACATGAGTCAAATCGAATGGCGGACAATTCAAGACTTTTCGATATATCATCTGACGAGTGAGCACCAAGTAAAAATGACGAGTGCTTGATAAGTTTGTTTCCATGGCGATGAGCTGCGCAAGGACTACAAAAATGGTCAGCTATTAAAAACGAAAAAAAACCCGGATATGCTATTTAACCAACAAAATGAAACATTAAGAAATAAACAAATAAATACAGACTATATTACCAATAGCATTACATACATAAATAGTAATGTTGGCAGGCAACGATCGAACTGGACCTCTTAGGTAGCACATGTTTATTTTAGGTCTGAATTCTAATATATTTATAGTCGCAAGTAAAGTTTGCCTCATGAATGGATAAATAGATCTCTGTGTGTTAAATGAGATTTAATATTTTTTAAATTCCAAGAAATGTTTTTTCAGAAGACAATTATTTTTGTGAAAAAAATCGCTTTTCCACTGAAGTGTGCAAACCTCCTCACAATTCAAGGGTGTATTCATCGTAGAAAGAAAGAGAGAGAAAAAAGAGAGAAATAAAGTAAAACTTCCTCCTGAAAATCCACGTGTGCACGGTAGTTCTGCTGATGATTAAACTTGGCCTTGGCCTCAGCAGGAGACAATATGAACACATTACCACAATACGAACCCGGCAAAAACATAAATATAAATAAGGGAGATTAATGAATTTTTCAGTGCAGCAGAGAGTAGTGTTGAAGCTCTGAGACAATTTTACTATTCCAAGCGTGAGCCCGGGAAGAAATATGTTCAATATGCAAGATCAGCATATTACTACAAACTTCACAACCAAGCTCAGGGGATAAAATTCTGCTTTGCAAGATGGCTGCTTTTAAAGTGTTCTTGATATCAGGCAAAAAAAAAAAAAAAAAAGATTGGTCTTTGCAAGCTACCAGAAAATGATTTCTCCAGTATGGAAACTTTTTACTGTATGAGGTGTGAAATGATATCATTAAATGTGATATTCCCCGGTGTACCTGTCTTGTAACCAAACAGACAAAAACAGTAATACTGCCACCAACCTTATTACACCAGTTTTGAAATATGAACCATATGCAATGCGATGTGACCATTTAATAATCAATCTCCTGTATATTTACATTTTTATATTCATGTTAAAATAAATTCATATAGACTAAGGTCAACTGAAGTCTGACTTTACAAAAGCATCCTGATATACAGTTGTTCTGAAAAAATGTGTTGCTTTTTTCACAATGGATCAACTGATGTGGCATGATCTTCAACTCCATGGAGACTTACAGAGTGAAAGATAATATACAAATCATTTAACAACACCATAGGCCTACTGAAAAATACCATTTGAATCACTATAGGCATAGCACAACACTCTATAACCCAGCACAACACTCCGTTCTATAACCCAGTAAAATAAGGCTGTGTACACAAGAGTAAATTATTACAGTACTGCCCTGCCTTTTTTATAATATTGTAGATATCAGTTTCCATGGTGACGATGTACTAAAGCCTCATCCTGGCATGACTCACAGGTGCAATTTTAATCTAATAAACTGTACTTAAATTTGATTTGAAGTGTATGATTTAACTATGAGTTCTACTCCACTGGGGAGGCTGTTTTGCACACAAAAATGTATGAAGATTCATACAGACAGTTTGCTTGAGTGGAGCGCCACTTACAAAGTTTCACTGAAACGATTCGGTTATTTTATAATTCACAACACGTCTCTGTGCAATTTCTGTTCGATATGTGTCACAAGTGAAATAAGTAAACGGTCAAAACTATTGAAACAACAGTGAACATGAGCTGGGAGGAGCTGGCCAAAGTTGCAGTGCACAGATTGAACTGTGACACGGACACAGAAATCCAATGGAACGAGGCGAAATAGTGCAATCCACGGCCAGATTGAATGGAACTGCAATTCACTTTTACCTTCACATCAAATAACCGGCCAACCAGATAATGTAGCATAAGACCCAGTCAAACATCATTGCTCAAAGTTAATAAGAACGAGCGCTGTTGTTAGTTTGAAGCACAAATTGAATCTGCTTTATCCATCTATTGAACACCTGGGACAGGCTTCAGAATGAAGCATTACCACGAGCACCCAACACGTTATGAAAAGTGTTTGATGCTTTTAGTTTTCAAAGCAAAGGAATCAAACTGACATGCAGACGCAAGGCAAGTAACCGTTGCACACAATTGTTTTAAGCAATTTGTCCCAAATGTATGTTAATAAAAAGTGAATTCTCTTGTCTCCAAATGTGAAAAGCCAAAGTATAATGCCGTTTTTTTTTTATCTTGACACTAGGTGTAGACACTAGCTTTCCTCAACATACATAAAAAACCGCAACGTTTTTACTGCCATATCGTTTTTCTGCCACATTTCATTCCACTGCTGCTCGCCATGTGTTGACACCCATTACCAAAATTCTGAAGCGGCATGCCATTTTAGACAGATCCAGTTCGGAAAAATCCGCTTTTTGTCTTCTGCCCTCATTCCCATTTTCTCATTTGAGAACAACATTTCACAAATCATGAAGCTGATGGGGCACGTCGATACGCAGACGGCAACGCACAGGAAGAGAACGTTTTCAAAAAATAAGGTTCTGTAGAGATTTCCATGAAAGATTGTATTAATTACCCTTTTTTGTTCTACAGTAGATTTTAACAGTGAAATATTTAGTGGGCCCTAGTTCTTTTTTTCCTAGTTATTAATTAAATAGTTATTAATAAAGAATGACGTTCCTCCCTAAATGCCTCTGAGTAGTTATTAGTTCAAAATGAACATATTTTGATGGAGAGCAGATATGTAAAGGCTATATCATTTTTTATGTAGCCTCTGAGAGTGAGATAAGATGATCCATAGCATACCTGTTTATGCACATCTTGTGATTGAGGATAGAGGTGAGGAGGACAAGATTGAGAGGAGCTTTTTCTCTGAACACCTTGAACCAACAAGAATAAGAATGTAGCAAAGGACATTTTGCTTGGCCTGTTCACTGATGTGTAAAAGCCAAAGGCAAACTATTTATTTTTTTACTGCCACATTGCAGAGCAAAGGCTACTGTATTGTGTTCAGTCCTTTGCTGGAGTCAGAGATTATGCCACCATCTTCCAGCTCTGTTTTTCTCTGTTTTCTAAGGGGCTTGAAATGCTTCGTTCCGTTCGAATTACCTTTTATGCAATTTTGGATATTGATGACACTTTAAAAACGGACCATAAAATATGCATTCAATTTGCATTCGATCACAGACGGTTGAGCGTTAGCAGAGCTTCTCTGGTTTGTGCTCTCAATTTTCAATTTAGTGCAGCAAGCTCTACACTGGCTGACATTAGTATTTACAGAGTCATTCAGAAACCAGTGATATTTGTAGTAAGAACCACTCAGCAAAATGGCAGGACTATATTTACTGAGTAAAACAACGTTGCAGACTTGGCAAGACATTTTGCTGCAGTGAACTAGGCTATAGGCAGAATACGATACAGGCAATGTCAATATTGTATATCTCTGTCAATATGCGACTCTTATGGAATCAATTTTAAGACATTGTCATTTCCCAGTTGTCAATCCTGAGACCTTGAGAAGATATTACTCCTCAAACATCGCAGCATCTTCATCGTTGAACAGAAGTGTTTGATGCCTCACATGAATAGATCTATGATCCGTCATGTTTCAGATATAACAACATCAGTCCTACGTTCGCAGGTAAAACGGTTAGAATTGTGAGTCAAAAAGGTGTCAGACAATATGACATTGTGTCATCCCTCAGTCATTTTGACCGTTGTAAATCTTGACATAAGTTTACGTGACATTGGTGCCTAAACAGCATATGTTTGTGTTTATGCAATTCACTACAAATCTGTTGCTATGGACAAGGATTATGAGGATGGGGTTGATGATAATTATTATGGTTATGAAGATGATTATTATGGTTATGAAGATGCTTAGTATGGCTATAAAACTCATGATGATGTTGATGATGATTATTAAAAAATTAAGACCTGACTGTAAATGACTAAAGCGGTTTTTTCATGAATTCTAATACACAAGCTTGACTTTGGTGTTCCAAAAGATAAGTCCAACGCGCTTCAGCCAAGTTTCACAGGAGAGATTTGGTGCTCAACAAATAAAGGACAATATATGTACAAAAAGGGCTTTTACCTGGTCACTTCAAGTGGACTACCCGAAATAAAGCACTGGAGCACTCATTAGAAGTCTACACGTTTATTGCAGGGGGTTGACTTGGTGTTGTTTGCAATTATTTTAAGCTATTGAAAAAAGCTATTTCTGTGATTTCTATCCCATACACTGTGTTTGAACTTTGGAACACGAGAAGCTTACCCACAGAGGTGAAATCGTTATAAAAACAACTTAAAGGGGCAGTTCACCCAAATATTTAATTCAGATATGTTTCTCCATACCCGGAGTATGTAATAAGTACTGTGTATATCCCCACAAAGTCTCAATCGAAACACACCAGTACTAACTTTGGACCCGCTGAGGTCCGTTATAACGGGGTGATATCAAGGTGGGTTGCAGCGTATCTACAAAACTAATTCGATCTCAGCAAAACTATCTGGATGGATATATAGCACTCCAGGTATCAGAATTAAATTTTTTGGTGACCTGCCCCTTTAAGTATGAGGAATCTCCCATTAGAACCAATTGCCTCTTATCATACCATAGAACCATTGCCTCTTATCATACCATAGAACCATTGCCTCTTATCATACCTTATAGCCATTGCCTCTTATCATACCATAGAACCATTGCCTCTTATCATACCATAGAACCATTGCCTCTTATCATACCTTAGAGCCATTGCTTCTTATGATACCATAGTCTACAACATAGTCTACAAGCAGGGCTCACACAGGAGGACACTTCATGTGCAAGTCAACAGGTATACTGTGGGTGGCCGATCAACCAAAGAGATACATATTTTTTATCCTTTTATACCCAGTCATGATAGCATCACCTGTTTACCTGTGGAATGTTCCAAACAGGTGTTTTTTTAACTTTAATGATCACCCTCGAGGAAAAGCCTCACTTTTGCAATGAAGTTGATAAGGTAAAACATAAAATATCTTTTCTTTGTACTGTTTTCAATTAAATATATGTAAAAGAGAATTTACAAATCAATGCTTTCTGCTTTTATGTGCATTTTACATACTGTCCCAACTTTTTTGGAATTGGGGTTTGTAGATTTCATGTGGTGTAGCCATGTACGCAGTAAAGGGAGACATGAAGTATAAAATCACAATATAATATCTGTTAAATAACATAATTGTTGTACTGTTGTATTCGTTTTTATATAAATAAATAAATAAAAATTCTACTGGTTTTGTAGAAATCAAAATACTTCTGGATGGTTCCTAAACCTCAAAAAATGTAAATTAGATAACAGTGTTGGTGTAGTGTTACATAAATTGTTAAAAACTTTGTTAAAAACCAAGCACCTAGGTACATGCTAAATAAACATCAGAATGTGAGCAAAGATAGTTTCCCTGCAGAACGGACAAGGAAACCCAATGTAAAATGGCCAGAGTGCCGCCCTTGCCCAGCTACATAGTGACTGGAACATTCTGTCACCCCGAGAGGCCCTCACCATAGGTTCCGATTAATTAAAATGTATCCCAGCTCCCTTTTTGTGGAGAGATCTCAAACTGTGAGTGCTCAGCTCTCAATTCTAAATACCCCCCCCCCCCCCCACACACACACACACACCCAGCCCCCACCCCCCTGCTGTGGTAAGATCGATGTCCACACCTACTCTCAACGCAACAGTGAGGTTTTTCCTCAAGGGTGATCATGGCCCCCGGCTGGTAGACTCATTTCATCTGCAGGAAGATCGATGGTAAGTAAACCGATTGTGCCGTTTCCTCGCAAAAAGAGAAAGAAAACAACTCCCTCTCACCCAGCCTTCCATGTTAATTCCTCTGTGTACAGTTCCCACATTACAATTTGTCTGTAATCGTGGGTGTTATTAGTGGCAGTATTTTATTTTTTTTACTTTTTGTTGTTGTTTTTGTTCCACACAATAACCTGAAAAGTTTATTTTGTTAAATGATGCTGACTGCCATACCTGCTGGGAGATTATAAAAGTAAGTTTGTTTGTCACAGATTTTTGAAATGGTTCATTCACACATACAATATATTGTATGGACTCCAATGATTAAGTTTCTACAATGTCTAAACCATTGTGTTTACATTTTGATTATAAAAATTTCATCCACAACATTCCATTCCATGATCTGGGCAGGTATTATGTATTTTCTTATGACAGGCCCACACAGAAAAGCAACTGCAGTCTACATTTTACATATTATCCATAATCTGGATGTTACTTAGCATAATCAGGTCAAGTATCTTGCTGAGGGGAACTATATACCCATCCATGGAAATCAAAATGGCAACCTAATGACTGTAAGCCCAGATCGACTACACAATTGCTGGCTCTTCTTAGGCCACCTCTGCTGGCTCTTCTACCGTTAAATAATCATGTATTTCTTATCAATTACAGGCAGCGGCACACAGCCCTGGTATTTATATGTGGGTCGCTTGTATTTTGTTTTCTAAACTATATTTAAAAGAGACAAATCCCAAGTGAGGCTGGGCACTAAATCACACAGTGGGGCACGCGTCTGGTATCGCTGCAGGGTCCGACCAGAATGATTTATGCCCGTAATACCGATGCGTGTAATGATAATATGTTACAAGTTATTGAAAAAGAAACGGAACTGGGTCAACACTAAAAGAGTTGTTTAGCGCCAGACGAAAGGCGTCGCATCTGAGACACCGGCTACAGCGGGACTCATCCATCACAAACGTCCCAGTTAGAGTTGCAAAAATATTGTGACTTGTCTTCTTGCAGTCTTATATTCGTTGGTCTATTTCAATGGTACTTTTCAAAAAATTCCCCATCAGAGTGTAAGAAAAGCAAAATGATGAGGCTTCAATTTAGAGCTGCGACTGTATCTATGCATACAATTTACTAGAGATTTCATAAATGTGTTTTATGGTGGTAATAGATCATTTTTGCTGGAATATTTCTTTTGATATTATTTAATCAATCCCCTGTAATTACCATTTCACTGGGAAAGAAGCACTATGTAAATTATGGGGCAGTGATCCCCATAAAGTAATCTCAATATGAAATAAATAATTTAATAAAGATCTTCATTTGAATTGAAATTTTTCATTGTGTGATATTGATATTGCTTTTATGATATTGGTTATGGTTGTAGCCAATATCCAGGTAGTGTTTTTATTCAATCACATACTATGGTAGATAGTTGTGACCAACTATATTGGAGGATGTTCTCCTCTGGGGGGGGGGGGGGGGGGGTAATGTTTTTTTTGTTTATTTAAGAAATGATAGCAGGTATAAATCTGATTCAAGTGAATGTACTCTCTTTAAAGTATAATGGTGAAATTTGGAAGCAAGAGAGCTGTAGTTGGTTCAGGGGATTTGAGAATCCCCAAAGGTAAAAGCACCTTTGATGGGTTTCCAGGTGACAAACCTTTACAGGTGCAGACTAAGACTCTACAGTAATGATAGTAGTTGTGTCAGACAGTATGCCTGGGAGAATACAACTGATCTCATGCAGTTGGGGCTAAAGCGTGTTTATGTTTTAGCTTGGCTAGGGGTACACACATTACCCCTGCAGTAGTTTCTCCTGGCCATATTCCAGATCCACCAGTCAAACACACAAACGTTTAAACACAGTCTTTAGAAGACGTTCCAGTATTATCTAAATTGGTTAGTGCTTGCTTTTTGTCTCTCATTTAACTCGCATAGCAGTGGATGGCAGTGGAGGCGAATTACACAAATATGAACCCCTCCATTGAAAAACTCACCCAAATGAACTTGCACATAAGCAGAGGTTTATCACTGGGACCGCAGGATAGCTGTGAAGCACATGATTTTGAGTAGTAGTCAGAAAAGAGTGAAATAAATGCCTGTGAAAAACCTCCAGGCTTTCCTTCAGGTCTTAAGGTCGGTTGGTTTGATTCTATGCTCACCCCACCTCCCTCAGTGGTATCAGGTCTGTGGACAACCTATTACTTTTATCCAAAGTACATATCTCTGGTCACATTCCCTTGATGGATTGATTCTCCTACCACAAAATAGCTATAGGAGAAGGTCCGGCCCAGTGCGAGGCAGGTCATCTCCAGCCCTCGACTCCTACCCCTGTTTACCTTCCCGAGAGAGCGAAGGGAATACGCTGCTCTCTCACACTTCAAAGACGTACCTGATCCCTCACATCTTGTCTGTGTTCTCATCACCACATACAGACAGGAAAAACATATCAACACTTGGATAAATCAATCACATCCCAGCAGTCCCCAAAAGAGCAGAAGTTCGCCCCGGCACATTCCCATTGGACTCTGCAGCTGCAGGAAGAGCAACAATTGCTATACTGTATATTATATTTTCTGTGTTGTATACAGGGCTGTAGTCAAGACCGGATCAGTCGAGTCCAATTCCAGGCCGAGACCACAACGATTCAAGTCCCCAGACCAAGAACAAGACCAAGGAGGGTCGAAACGAATCGCCGAGACCAGAGCATCTCGATTTAAATTTGAGACCGCACCAAAAACATTGTGTTTTTCAAATAATAACACCATATTCACCATATGAAATGCAAATGACAGCATTTTCTTATTGTGTAAAACTGTTATTGTTAATAGGCTACTGAACCAGACCAATGGCGTTTTGTTTCTGGGTCATCAGATACATGTGAACTGTCTGTCTCCCTCTACTTCCCATTATAATGATTACGAGGTGAGTTAAAATCGAATAGCATGCATTCAAATATTGCAAAAAGGTATCCTTTTGAGGGCTGAATGAATCAATCTTACCAAGACCAGAACATTGGCAATTGCTCACACATTTTGGCACTCGTGCCAATGCATGCTGGGATAGGCCCCAGCCCCTTGTAGCACATATTTTTAGACTTCCCTCATTAAAATGTTCTAATACTGTATTACCAATAGTATTTCTGAGTGCATGGCTTGTCATTTTGTATAATCAGAGTACATCTGCTACTGTGTCCAACATGGTTTTTGAGTACTCAAATGGTCACTGCTTACACTATAAAACATAATGACAAAAAAAAAACTATAATCAGTGCAGTTTACCCTAAACTCCATTTCCAACTACTGTAGTCTCTTGTTCAGTTAACAGAAGTCAGTACTGATTAAACATAATGTGGATTGCTATAATGACCCCTATTCTGAACTTAAGTCCATTAAATTCAACTTCAATAAAGTCAACTGAATTGGATTGTGAAATAAGGTTAATGTAGCCTAATACTGTTGCATCACCTAATTGCTATGTCATTTGAGTTTAAAAATAAGTAGCACTTTCCCCTGAATTAGTAAATGTAGCAAACAAGATAACATCAGATAATTGCCAAAGCAAGTGTATACAATTTGTGAAGTATAAAAATGAATACATTAAACGTGGGTGATTGTGTGTGCATACAGGCCATTGTTACCAGCTCTGTCAATTAACCAAGTACTGTATTTATACTCAAATATAAATACCTAAAACGAACCCTTTAGCTATGGGTTCCACTTCATAATATTGTATATTTCAGTGCTTGTGTGTGCACAATATTAATTTCAGATTTATAATTATAATTTGGTTTCAATTATGCATATGTTACAATGAATTACGGGTGATTCATCAATGCAAAATAGCATTTGTTGTTAAACTAATAAATATTTGTGGGAACTGTTCTAAAAGCTAAAAGTCCCATTGTAACCTGGGGTCATACTCCAGCATACGGTGTTTAGTCATGGGTTGTTATCTTGTAGACTTAATGCTAATTTGAAGTTAAATACAATAATATTGTTTATGCTGCATGAAAAATATATTTTCATGTAGAGTAACATGCCCCACTCCGAGGAAGATGTCTCTAGTCTGAATTCTACTCTTTCTCGTGGAATCCCATGTGAAATTATGTGTTGCAGCATCACAATGGTAGTACTACATATCTGTAAAGTAAGTATGAATAACATATATATTTTTTAAAGGATGTATGTTTGGATTTTTTTATTTAAAAATTAACAGAAATTGAATCTGAAAATTTGGTGTGATATTTGAAGGCCTAATCAGATTGGAATCACCCTGATGCATTTTTTAAACATATGTCACTTACGTATTTGCAATGAGGCATTTTTCCCCCATTTCCTGTGAGGTGGTTCCATCCTGAGGAACGGCACTTGTCAATGTGAGACATTACAACATGATTTTTTTATTTTTTTATTAAGAACCATTCCTAGATAATTTATGTCCACAAACTAACACATTTTATCACAGATATTATCTAATTTTCCCTCTTGTTTTCCAGCATTGTGATAATGTCCCTGCTGCACACATGGAGGCCTGCTGTTTTGGTGTTTAAATTATATTATTTTGTAGAAATTAACATAATTTCCAGCTTGTTGGGATTCTCAGTCAAGTTGGTTCATCTAGACTGACTGAATCATAACAGATTTCACACTATGACATATGACATTGAAAGCCAGCTGCCATGTTAGTGTTTTTTTTTGTGCCAAATATATTGCACTGCATGAAAAACTGCCTCTACGCAGAAGAAACATCCAGAAACAGACTGTACGCCCCATTTGCCCGTGTGTGTCTACGGTCAGAAATGGACATAATCTTGTACACGGAAGTGTTCTTGTCCAGAAACCTGGTCATAAATTACCAGACATGGCCGTCTACTTCTAAATCCTCCTAAAAAAAAGTCCAGAAATCCCTGATCACAGACGTGGCCCGGGAGTGTGCAGAAGTTTCTGGAAATATATGTGTCGACACTCGCGACCAACACACGGCGAATTTCACGGGTCGGATATCTTCCAGAAACTTAACACACATTTAATTTCACATAGTAACATTGACTCCTTTCAAAGCAAAATTAGTTCTGCCATCTCCAGTCGGCTGGTTCTTGTTTTCAGTCATTTTCTGCCTATTTCAGACCGAAGAAATCAGGTGACATGACAAGGGCTTCATACCCCCAGAGTAGGGCAATTTGCCTTTTTTTGTCTGTGTCTTTGTGTGTATTTGTAGACACATTGTTTTTTAGTTTTTTTTTTACTACTTTCATATTTCATCACATTGGGTTGGTTGGTGTGACATAATATATCTTCCGCAGTACATCTATTATTATCTAAGTGGTCAGTTAAATGATAAATGGACTGCACTTAAATAGCGCCTTTATCCAAAGCGCTTTACAATGGCCTCTCACTCATCCGTTCACACAATAAGCGTTGTTTGAGAGACACTGCATGTATTTTTTTCTTTAATTCTTAGGGCCTGATTTACTAAGACCTTTAGATTGCGCAAAACCTTTTAGCAAACGAAAACCAATAACATGACCAATGATTGGTGCAAAACAAATACCATGACCAATCTTTGGTCATGTTATTGGTTTTGCATGTGCTAAAATGGTTTGTACATTAGTAAAACAGGTGAGACGGATGTGTGCGGGTTGGACCCGTAATGCACGACTCAGAACACTGACGTAGTAATAAATGCCCGCAAGGGGAAATCCAAAATCGTAGTCACACAAGCAAAGTCCAAAAACCAATAAATCCAGCCAAACCAAAAATACAGTACCGAGAGAGAAGGCAGTCTCGAAATCGGTATCCATGCAAGAGTTCGTTAACCAGAGTAGCTGTCAGCGGAGCAGAAGTACAAAACAGGGAAAAAGCAAAGTTCGTAGTCATGGGGCGTAGCAGGAGTCAGACCGAAGTCCTATCCACGGGGCAGAGGTACAAACAGACAGCAGGCAAAACTCATGGACAAAAACAGGCAGTGGAAACAATAGGCAGGCAGTAACGATGGTCAATAAACAGGCTAGATCAATAACGGTAGTCAAAACAATGGAAACCGCTCAAAAGTGACAATAGTAAACTAAGGCAACAATTTCGCAATGACATGAACACTGATCTTATATGCAGGTGTAGACAGGTGCAGACATTAGCTTGAGAGCAGCAGGAAATTCACAACAGCTTGAGAAAATGAGACACGTAACGAGGCAATTAGTAAATCGTTAGTAGTTAACCTATCCTGACCTAGCGTTAGTAAATTAATAATTAACATGTACGAGAAACGTAAGGTAAACATGAACACATGGTTAGATAGTTAGTATTACCCAATCCTGATCTAATGTTAGTATATTAGTAACTAGACAAGGGAGAATGAAACAATTAGGGAAGCGTGAGTGACAGCAAGAGAAGAAACAGCATGAACGCAAGGCTGCGGAAAAACATGTAAATATGTATGCAAACAATGAACTGCATCGTAACATAAACAGAAAATAAACTGTGACAAACACTAAACATGAAACGTGACATAAATATGACAGAAACGTAACAACAGGCCCTTAGTGTGCACTTTCAGCCGAGCCAACTGATTGGTTTGATGACCTGCCCCATTTTATTATCAGTTCTTCACATTTTTGAAGTTTGACCTGATGTTTCTGTGAAAATGACAAATTCCTGTTTTTATTTATCCCCATTGTGCAATTATCCTTCCTATTAATATACCGACTTTTATCGTTACTTTTGTTAAAACACTACTGTTATTTTGTTTGTTGGTAGAAAATCGAATATTGCAGTGGAAGAACAATCACGTCCAGAAGAGTGTGGTGCTTTCCGGAATGGTGAAGGAGCTGTAAATTCTAAACCTGAAGACAAACCAATGACTTGGGTTCACTTATGAATCAGCCTTGAAAACCCCAATTGATTTAGGATGTTCTTGGTTCTTCCAATTAAAATCTTTCCAGCGCTTCATTTTTGAAACATGTATTGACTTTTTCAACAAAAAAAAGGCATACATATATACTGTTAAGCTCAGGGGGCTTACATGCCTTTAGTCAGATGGGTATTACTGAGACATTTTCATCTGTATTTTGCCTATAAAAATATGCAGCTTGGCAAAAAAGCTAACAAATTGACTTTACAATTGTCAAAACAACCACAAAGCACCGCTTTTTTAAAAATCAACGCATTACTGACAATTTGTTGAAGGGTCTCCTCATTTGATCAAATTTGTATTGAATTGAAATTATGCTAATGCACAATGGCTGCGTCTGAATCAGGGCCCTATCTACTGCTTCCTGTGTACTGTGTGCTAGCAGACTGTGTACTGTTTACTGTATACTGTTTAGTATGTGACATGCAGTATGTGAAACATATCCTCCATATTATTTCCCAAGCGCACTGTGGAAGACGTCCCTTGATTGTGTGGCCATGCTCGCGTGTCATTTTTCTTTGTTGTTGAAGGAAAACGTCACAAAGCTGCACCTCATTTTTAAAGCAAAGCTGTGTCATATTTATCGGACCAAACTGTTCGTTTACTTTCTGAAAAGTATGCTCCCGAATATACTCGACGAAATCCCGGAAATAAGTCTATCATCCGGGGATTTTAAGTACACTACATTTAGAGAGAATTTTACCTACTTAAAAACTTTCTGATCCAGTGTACTCACCAAGCATGCAATGGTATGGAAGGGTGCTGATTCAGGGTTCTATAGTGGTATATTTTTTTCTGCCATGGATTGGATGCTTTACACTTTTAGAAGGCCTAATGCCCTAGTAAGTGACTTCATATTGGCTTGGATTCAATGACCATCTGTCTTTAACTTGGACTCATGATTAAATTCCTCCACAGCCACAGTTTTGTGAGTTCAGCAATCGGTTAACTTGTCAAAGTGATTGTGTAGAAGCAAAAAAAAATCTTGCATTTATTCATCAGTCAAAGTTTAGGAACATTATAAAACCCGAAACAGAGACAATACAAAACATTGCTATGATAAAGAACTCAGAAAACCCACCATCTGTGGCAAAAACGGTATAATTCTACTACTGAAATGTCCAGTTGAACCCGACTTTACCCATTTTTTCCTAATCAGTGTCCTTCTAAAACTCCTGTTCATTTGTATTTTGGATATTCACAACTGTAATCACCAACAGAAACATAAAGGGCTAATCATATTTAGTAGCCGGTCGACAAACAAGGCCCTCAGATCATTCTATTGTAACTGCACACTTGTTGTGTGATATTAATATCACATAACTCATTTTCAAGGTCACACATTGTAATTAGCGTAGCTAGACATCAATGGTTCATGTGAAATCACGTGGGAAAAAATATCCTATTGTAGATCCTAAATTGCACACAGACTGTGTGTGACCGGCTGTAATGGGCACACAATACGTTTTTCTGAACCGTTGTCCCATGGGGCAAAATGGGTTCTTGCTGTAAGACCTCACTGGGTCTCTTCTCCATGGTAACAGACTCGACCAGACCTGTGAGGGTGAACCAGGAAGTAATTGATTTGATCTCTCTCTCTCTCTCTCTCTCTCTCTCTCTCTCTCTCTCTCTCTCTCTCTCTCTCTCTCTCTCTCTCTCTCTCTTTCTCTCTCTTTCTCTCTCTCTCTCTTTCAGGTCCTCAACAACACGTCTAATGTGATAATCTAATAATGTACAGAGTTAGTTCCAGAAAAACTCAGAAAAAGCCTACTACGATAGTGGGGTGGAAAACTATCAGTCGTTATGAACATTTGGAAGCCCGTGCAACAGAGATCTGGTACTTATTAATCAGAAAATGATGTTCAAGTTTGTATAACAAGCAATAGTGAAGAATATAAAAATCTATTGATTTCAGGCTTGAAGGAAGATTCAGGGCATCCCTGTTGTTTTACCGTCACGTTGCTATCAATCATTCACATTGTCATAGTTAATACTGTTTGTAACTGCCGTGACCCTGTCAGCTGGCCTAACAATCACAGATTAGTTGCTTGACATGGAGACCAACTGTCGAATTAGTTCCTTTCTTTACTTGGTATGTGAGTCCTACTGTCTCTATACTGGACTGGAGACTTGTACCCTGGGCCAATGTATAATTGGACTAATACAAGATGTGGCTCACTACAAAGCACACTGTTTTGAATGGAAGTTTACACAATACATTTAATAACGAAAATACTCCTTAGAAAGCACATTTTCTTAACAAACCTACAGATGCCAACTGATGTCAACACTGCAACGTTTGGAATGCCCGAAACTCTATTTCAGCTTTTCATCGAATGACATTCAAGGAAAGTCAAGGCCATCAAATGAAACTGAAACATAGCCATCTTACAACCTTCCACTAATTGTGTCTAGAGTTGCTTGGATGAACAGCCAGTAGCCCAGAAGGCGGTTTGTATAAAGGAATTATCTGATAATAAGATGGGATCGTGGAGCATTACCCTAGTCAGATATTTGAATGCGTTCTTTGGAGGGGGCAGTTGGGAACGCTGGGAGGGTATTATCTTCCCGCTGTTGCCTGGGCTTCAGAGGGAGGTTGGCTCCAGAAATCCTGTTCAGACCGCGTTATTCTTTGCATCATGCATCCTACACTGTCTATGAATAATTAATGAATGATTATCATTCCGCGCCAAGTGTTTGCCAGCTCCAGTATAGGTGCCTATTTTCTAGCTCAGCAAGTCCTGCGGCAAAGAGCCGGGCTCCTAAATGCAATTTAATAACCAGGCAAACAAAATCTGTTACAGAAACGCAACCAACAGATGTTTTGCAGAATTGTCTATTATGGGCTTTAATTAAATCCGCAATGAACTGCTGAACCTAGGTGTCGCATGCAGATGTACGCCGTTAGGAAAAAGGTTTTGAATGCTTTTGCAAAAACGTTTTTTTTTTTTTTATGATGTGAGCTGATCAATCACAGGGGTTCAGAGCTCATGAGTTTGGCTTCCTGTATTAATCTCCATCGCAACACCAATGCACAGCGCTGCCAGAGTACAGAATGAGAATGATTATGACTCCTGACACTATTATAAACCGTCACAAAATCTTGGACATGATCGATACCCATTCCCTCCAAGTATATCAGTCATTTTAATATATAATAGATAACAGCCATGAGCTTGGAACTGTAATTGGGCCACTTAGGAGCCCCTCTGTATTTATTATTTATTTGTTTAGACTATTTTACAGTGCGGACCACCTTTTAATGTTTTCAATTCGATTTAATTCTTGATGCATTTCTGCTGTGGTCAAAATAAATTTGCCTTTACGACATGTAGGATGAAACATGAAACTAGCCATCAATCCCAGCCAAACTGATTAATAGCAATTTGGTTTAGTAATAAAGTCCGTACTCTTTGGTGTGCAGAAACAAAGGTAAATCCTTGAGTTGGATGGATCGGGCTCCCCAAACACACCGTTGTGTGAGGCAGCTTTTTATTTACTCTGTCCATAGTGCATCCAACCAATAACTTTAACTTGAGTGATTGCTGCATGGCAGGGCTGAACTCTCTGCTCCCTCTCCTGTTGCAGGTGTGCCTGATTGGTAAATTAGTGACAGCTGCTCAGGTGGAAGCCTATATATACCTGCCCAGGAGGGAGGGCAGGAGTTCACACCTGCCGCACAGCAATCACGTCTTTTGTGTTGTCACTTTGGTTCTTTAAGTTGTTACTTTCTTTTCGCGGCAGGAGGTCCGGCAGTCTTATTTTCGCGGCTTTGTTTGTCAGTTCTAGTTCTTTTTTTCCCCCCTTGTTTTTGGTAGTTTCGGAGGTGGCGCTGGGTCCGACGGCCCGTTGCGTGGCTGGCCCGGTGCGACCCCCTTGTTTTTGGTAGTTTCGGAGGTGGCGCTGGGTCCGACGGCCCGTTGCGTGGCTGGCCCGGTGCGACCCCCTTGTTTTTGGTAGTTTCGGAGGTGGCGCTGGGTCCGACGGCCCGTTGCGTGGCTGGCCCGGTGCGACTCATCCGTTTGTTCTTTTTGGCTGGACCTCTTGCCTCATGTTTGGTTTGGTTGTGATGCGTCGTTGTATACATACGCACAATAAGAATGTTATTAAATGTTTTTGCCTTGAAATCTGTTGTATAGCTTAACAGTGACACAAGACATGTATTATTTATGATGGTAGCTATAGGGTAATTACAGTTTAGCATGCAAGTGCTAAGGTGTCAACGAGCAGCCTTTCTAGCATTTTTGGCGGTGTTTGTCTTGTGAAGTAAGAAGAGGTCAAGGGTCATGGCAGGGATCTGGAGGGATGAGGTTTTCTTTCCCCCTTCTAATCTCATATTTATTTTATTCTCTCAGTTTCAGTAAAAACTTTTCAGAGAGCCTTCTCTAAGTTGATTGCAGACTATTTAGCCCAAATTTTCAGCTTCATTAATAACTGGCTGAAAATGTGTATAAACAGAAGTGTCCAGTGGAAGAAAAAAAAGTGCATGCAGGTTTTAGGACAGGATAATTCGGAATATTTTTATATCCTCATGGTTAATCCATTTTCCTATAAGCATTTGAATGAAAAATGTAAAAAGGCTTAAATCTGAATTTGAGCGACCTTTTGTTTGTGAGAAATGTTCCACCAGCCACACTACTGGGTCACAGATGTCATACAGTTTTATGAGCTATGGAAAGAACATCCTCAAGCAAAATAAGTCTCTAATCTAATGCAAACTGCACTGTTCTTTAAACTAATAACAAAACACTATTTTCACTTGTGTTATTCATTAGTTACTCTGTTTGCTTTCTCTCAGGACAGTAGTGCATATGTACGGTTATGGTTATGTAATACATTAATCCTTGCCCCTTTATTTTTCTGCATTTCCCCTTTGAGCTTATTATTTTAAAAACTTATTTTCAAAAAATTGTTTGATGAAAGCTAAAGGTTATGAGATGAAAGAGATAACATTACTTTATCGGTTTTTGGTATAATTCTGTAGTAAAGTGCTACCAGAAGGCAAAACAAACCCCAGATGTTTGTGCTTCTCAAAATATCTAAAAAGAAGAGGCAGGTGAGGTAAGCAAGGAATCAAATGAAATGTGTTGCCCTGTTCAAATGTTGCTGCGAAGACAGGCATGTATGCATGACCGCACGCACACGCACACACATGAAGATGACACTAAAGTGTTCTGGCAGGGCTGGCCAGTGGGAAGTGACAGCCCCTATCTTTCCAGCTGAGAAGCCTCATATAATGGTAAAGGAACTGAATTTGCCACCAGAAGGTAGTTGGTTTGTATCCCAGAGTGGTGATTCTGATGTGTCCTTAGGCTAGGCACTTGTATGGTCCATACAGCTGTGTAAACGAAAGAGAATGAACTCCACGAAAAAGCCAGAGGTTTTCCTCTTATGGAAGTGCACATTTATTATTAATTTTTATTATTTATCATTATTGTATTAACAAGGTATCTGGTATCAGACCCAGGTTAACAAGCCAGAGAGGAAAATCACCCAGTGCCTGAAATAGTAATATTACATTACAAATGAGGGATACATTTAAACGGAACATTGTATAGTTCAACAAAGCTGTAACAAGCATACCCTAAACTGGTATTTTGTTTTAATGCATGCAATGTTGTCCCCTCCTCTCAGCATGTGGACTGCTGGGGGCAGTGGGAGAAATGACTAATGTTTACACTGTACCAGTCACCGCTACAGGGTGCCGATGCGCTGAATCACACATCAAATGATTTTGAGCAGAGGATTTGAACTGATTGTTCAAGGTCAACAACGATGCGTCCTCTTAGTCGACGAGCAGCGAACGAAGAAGCGCACCAAACACGAGGAGCGCAACGCTCGCCGAGCGATGAGGGCTTCATCTTTTAAAATCAATCTCTTCGTTTTCCTCTGGATATTTTTTTTTTTTCTTTTCATTTATGCCTGCACATAACAAGCATTAATATTCAATGGTAAACTTTAAGAAACAAAAAAAAAAAAAACAATGGTTCGCTTGTTTTGTCAGGCTAAACTGAAACTTCTCCCGACTCAATGGTCTTTCGGAAAAAGTTCTTGTACAGTTCCGTGGGGGGCAAAAGTGCAGCAGAGGAGACAGCAAATGGATGCTCAGTGATGACATCACAAAGAATAATGTACCAATGAGAGGACTGCCTTTCCCCACTCACAGCGATGCATGTAGAATACTGAGTGGGGTTCTGGTTCCCACATCAAAAGGATGTCTTGCAGGAACTCTGGGGTGGAGTGTGCCAAACAGACATCATTTACACCCTCGCTGTTGCCTAAGGTGTCCTTACCATTACCAATGCAAGAAGCAAACACCACAGCCAGTGCAGCAAGGTAAAAAACAATAATACAAAAAATATCTACCCTAGGATAGTATTTCTCACATTATTTGATATATATATATATATATATATTTTTTTTTTAGTTCATGTTTACATTTTGGGTAATAAAAGCCATGTTTTCAATATACAATAAACACATTTGCTCTCTGTGTAAAGCCATAAAATGTCAGATGGGGGACACATTTTTTGTCTCCTTATAAAGGGGACTCATATTTCCCTCATTATGAAGGTCTTATCCAAACTCCGGTCCCACAGTAGCACGTAGAATAGTCTGTAGCCAGTCGATTACATTTCACACTGCGGTCCTGTATCTGAGCTGAGCAGTCAATGCGCTAGGGGAGCTTGTGCAGCCACGGCAGGCAAATCGCAGGAGTCATTATTGAGTGAAACCCTTCCTGACCAGCACTAAGGCCAATTAGGCGCCGTCCCCCCGGACTCTCAGCCAATCAGCGCTGCCGTGGTCAGGGATTCTGTTCGGGCTGCGGGAAGCATCGTAGCCTTAAGAAACAAGCGCCTGGATGCGCTACTCAAAAAATGTATTTCTCATGTGAATTTCAGATACTCTCCATCTTGTAGTCTAGCACAGGGGTTCCCAAACTTTTCCATGCCAAGGACCCCCAAATAGTCGTAGCCTCTGGCTGGGGCCCCCCTATTGCGAAATGGCTTTTTTTAAACTTTTAAATTACACTGGCAAATAAAAAAAAATCTAACATACAGCTTCTTAATACACAACACAATACTTTTGACCCTATTTTGATTCCATAATCGGGCCGTTAGCAGCTCAACGTAACGCTTTGACTGACAGGCAGACGGTTAGTTTTTCGCTGCGATTGAAAGAAGGGCATGGCAAAGACCTAATTTCGATATGAAAGGATTTATAACAATTTATATCTTTATATCTCTCCCTTCCAATTGGCCCCCCTGACGCCCCCTGGCGGCCCCCCGTTGGGCCGCGGCCCCCACTTTGAAAACCCCTGGTCTAGCAGATGTAAAGCCACAACCCGTGGATGACCTAAAAGTCATTTGCATGTGTTGTGTGCACCCCACATAAAATATATTGCCTTGTCTGGGGCTAGATTTGAGCATATGTTGGCCTATTGACTGCTTTTCGTAAAAAACGCTGCTTACCCTCTGGGGCCTAACTTTTGACGAATACACTATCGGTTTTCTACATCGTATACATCTGTTAATGACGACAAGGGCCAGGGTCATTATCCCAGTGTTATCTACAGGACTGCTCTGGAAAGTTGCATCACCTGATTATCAACTCAGTAAAAATACACTGCAGAACCCACCTGATGCACGTACAGTTCCCGTTCATGTGTGATTTTTACTATACTCACAAAATAATATATTATTATTATTATTCGCTGAGTACTAAGATGCTGTGACAAGGTATTATTTAATATACCTGGAGAAAATGTTTTTTTCTGAATATTCACACGCACGCACGCACGCACGCACGCACGCACGCACACAGACACTACTATACCGCTAATTTGACACATTTTCATGAGAAAAACAAAAATGGAACTGCTTGGTCCTCTTGATACTGTTGGTTATGAACCAAAAGAAAGGCAAAGCAGCAGCCAAGACCAAATATTTAAAAATAATCAGTTTTACATTCAGCCATTCTCCTTCAGAAAATAATCAAATCGCATACTCGTAATTTGGTCAAGCTTTTTGATTTGGAACCACTTCTGCATATCAAACAGCTGTACATAATCTGAGGGAAGTTTTGTACGATTATTTTTACTCAAATAATGCAGCTTTTGACTGCTTTCCATGTGCTATTGTTTATTTTCCTGCCCAGCTATTGACTTTTCCATATTTCATATTCCGAATCTGTTCCGGATGATCCACAGATTGAAATACAATAATCCCCGGTCAACTTAATAGAATTTGTTACCCCCGAAGGCATGGGTGTTTTGCATTTAAATGCCCCTTTTCCTCATACTGTGGCAGAAACAACATGCTTTAACATGAAAAAAAAGGCCCTGTTTGTGCACCGCAACTTTTGAGGCCTTGCTATTGATCAAAGCTGACAGCTACACATGTACGGTAAAGAGAAACATCATCGTGATGTATTACTGTTGCATTACTTACTGCAACAGCCCGATAACACACAAATCCCACAAGCACTGCCTCTCCAGGCATGTTATTAGAAACTTAGAAGTGCCGGTATATTTTGTCACGCCTCCTTTTTTCCCCCCTCTCATCTGATATGATGTCAGCTTCGTCTCGGTTGTGAACACCATTCAGGTCATTGTTTTACTGGGGAATTTCCCCTTCCGTCAATCAAAAGTAATATCGCCACGGAGACGGTGCGTTATCGACGAGATGCCGCTCCCCTTTTCAGGATAATGTCACGTTTTATTGAGAATGTGGGGTCAATTTCTGTTTAAAAAAATCGACCTGTGTGCACGCTTAGACGTGCGAGAAAAAATCCCACAATGATGTGCGAATCTACATTTGATCGTTAATTCTCTTTTTTTTTTATTTTATGGGCAGAATATCACCAGCGTTTCTAATTTCACACATGATTTGCTTACATTTAAAACTTGAAAACTATTTCAAGGGCTTATTTCTCACTATGATTCTTGTTCAAATATTGACACATCTACCATATGGCATGTTTTTTCATCTCTATTTCTTATATAGTGCAAAGGCAGGATCTTTGGAGCGTATTTATGACGTTTCTCTAATTACAGTAGACATGTTTAATCCAGAGGAGGGTGGTCACACAGGCAGCTGTAGAACAGAAGACATTACTTACAGTAGCACAAGCTTCTCTCCAAATGGGTTAGGCCTTTTGATAGACATCTCCTGCCAAGCTCAATTTGCACTGACTGTCCACTAGCAGGTGAAGAGCTTTACAGTATGATTGGATTAGATGGGAAAATAGTCACTCCTGTCATCTTTGTGCATATGGACCAATGAGCCCTGGCTCCCAAGTTTTTCCACTTCATTAATTCTGTGTGCTGTGGAAGATGATGAACGGAGCAAATAAACGCGCCGGGAGATCACTGGGTGCGTGTCAGAACGGATCGGTGTGTTACTGCGCCGCTCGGGAGATCACTGGGTGCGTGTCAGAACGGATCGGTGTGTTACTGCGCCGCTCGGGAGATCACTGGGTGCGTGTCAGAACGGATCGGTGTGTTACTGCGCTGCTCGGGAGATCACTGGGTGCGTGTCAGAACGGATCGGTGTGTTACTGCGCCGCTCGGGAGATCACTGGGTGCGTGTCAGAACGGATCGGTGTGTTACTGCGTCGCTCGGGAGATCACTGGGTGCGTGTCAGAACGGATCGGTGTGTTACTGCGTCGCTCGGGAGATCACTGGGTGCGTGTCAGAACGGATCGGTGTGTTACTGCGTCGCTCGGGAGATCACTGGGTGCGTGTCAGAACGGATCGGTGTGTTACTGCGTCGCTCGGGAGATCACTGGGTGCGTGTCAGAATGGATCGGTGTGTTACTGTGCCGCTCGGGAGATCACTGGGTGCGTGTCAGAACGGATCGGTGTGTTAATGCGCCGCTCGGGAGATCACTGGGTGCGTGTCAGAACGGATCGGTGTGTTACTGCGTCGCTCGGGAGATCACTGGGTGCGTGTCAGAACGGATCGGTGTGTTACTGCGCTGCTCGGGAGATCACTGGGTGCGTGTCAGAACGGATCGGTGTGTTACTGCGTCGCTCGGGAGATCACTGGGTGCGTGTCAGAGCGGATCGGTGTGTTACTGCGTCGCTCGGGAGATCACTGGGTGCGTGTCAGAACGGATCGGTGTGTTACTGCGCTGCTCGGGAGATCACTGGGTGCGTGTCAGAACGGATCGGTGTGTTACTGCGTCGCTCGGGAGATCACTGGGTGCGTGTCAGAACGGACCGGTGTGTTACTGCGTCGCTCGGGAGATCACTGGGTGCGTGTCAGAACGGATCGGTGTGTTACTGCGTCGCTCGGGAGATCACTGGGTGCGTGTCAGAACGGATCGGTGTGTTACTGCGTCGCTCGGGAGATCACTGGGTGCGTGTCAGAACGGATCGGTGTGTTACTGCGTCGCTCGGGAGATCACTGGGTGCGTGTCAGAACGGATCGGTGTGTTACTGCGCCGCTGGATTTGACGCTTATAGGAGTTATAAATATTCAATGTTTGTGCCGTTTAATGACGTCTGAGTTGCTACTGTACATATTCTTCTGCTGTGTCCAGGGGTTGAAATTAACTCATTGGCCAGAGTGGCTTGTGGATTTAAAAAAATTGGCAGCCATTTTTTTACATTTTACCAGCCACATTGCATTTTATAATATAACACAACCTGGTTGGTTACCTGCTAAAGTGGCTGATAGAGTTGACATTTTACCAGCATTTGACTCGTGGGTGTTAATTTCATACGCTGGCCGTGTCTATCGATGTTTTTTTTATATTTTACATGCATGTATGCTTAAGCACATACACACATACGGTTCAATAAAGTGACATGTAAGATGTGGACTTTTGCCATTTTACGATGTAATAATGTCCTGTTGTAAAACTGTCTGATAGTAAGTCAAGCAGGTCATAAGTGATATAATACATTTTGTGACAGTATATATAGCCTGTGCTACAATATGGGTAAGGCAATTATTGAGTGGTAATTATTTTTTGGGAATTTCACCAATGATCATATCATCATATGGTTTAACTGATACAAAAACATCATTTTGGACCATATCATGTGACATACTCATGCAACATGACATGATATAGAGCCCTGTAGAGAACCCCTAGAGAAGCAGAACAGTTAGTATGTCTTCAAAATATCTCATAGATTTCCAAGCTTGGGTATGCTTAGTAAAAACTTATTTAACTCTGTATAACTTCTGAAAATGATTGAAAATGTTACATTTGCTAAACGAGGAAGTCATTTGGTGTAACCCAAATTGTGAACGTTGACTCCAAAGTGCTTCACTGGTGCTTCACCCGACGAAATGACAAACCTCTTTCCTCTTCTATAAATTTGTTTCTGATTTTCCCCCCTTTTCTCCCAATTGAGCCCGATGCTATTCATTTCCCCCGTGTAGCAACCGCTTGAGAATCGCCGCTACGCAGCAGGAAAAAGGGCGTGACTCCTCGAGCTCCTGACCGTGATTCCAACTCGCCCAGGGCCGTTCTGTGCACCAGCCACGCGGGGAGCGGCCGCCAATCGCCGCTCCCTCAAGGCGCCGGCCATACTCGGATATCTGGCAGGACCGGGGATCTAACCCCCGATCCTCCGCTTTAACCGCTGCACCACCACGGTGCTCGACAAAGCTCTCTCCTCCTAATGAGGTTATGTGTTTTCTGTTACCCGGCTGCTATTGGAGAGTGGCTTTTCTTCATTTTATTTATGTTCTGGAAGAGGCCAGGCCATTTAAAAGACTTGCTGTCTGATGGAAGTGTTATAGTGGTAATGCTATCGTGTATTTCACCTTCTATACTTACTACTACGTATGACCATATCTTAACTGGTTGATGTCCAGACATCACGACTCCAAAATATGACAGCAAAAATGGCTGGAGTCATATTACATTACAGAGGCGTTTTGTTCTAGTGCACATAAAACTAGTATAGTACTTAAAAGTGTAATTTGAAAAGTGCAATGCCTATGTAATGCGTAACAGTTCAGCCAAGATAATGGGTTTGAAAACTGCACAACTGTCCTCAGACAGATGAATGAACCATAAATCATTACGGCAATCAGGACGGCAGTATTAATTTGAGGGATAAGTGAAAGTGAATGGCCATGACTGGGTATTCTGTACGCATTGTAAGGGGGTCTTATTTGGAAGATATTCCAGCTTAGTTACTTTCAGACACCATATCTGCAGTGGGAGTGTTAGAATTGACTCACCTTGTATGCCTGCTGTAAACTAAATATATAACTCACTACTGTAGCAATGCTTGCATGCGAAAAGTGATGCATATAATTTATGTTTTTTTATTTTTTTTATTTCATCTATTACTTTTTCCATGACATGACAAGCTCCCGCCTTTAGTATCTCCAATTAAAAACCCTGATACGCCCGGGATGGGGGGTGTTTTTCCCAAGGGTAGGGATGGCAGGTTGAGTAATCGTAGGTATTTCGCATGAAGAATAACATCTCAATGTACGCGTTTCTCAAATTAATCAACCCAAACCAAAACCAACAGACTATGAAATGTACAGAAAAAGCAATAAGGAAACGGCCATATTGTATCTGAGGAGGCAGGAAACAGGGAACCCCACCAGCTTTCCATAATGTCACATGCTGCATTCCGTATTATTGGAATTACAACCTCCGAGACTGAATCCTGGGAATACCGAGGGAATCGTTGTTCATAACAATGGGAGTGTCGCATATTAGATAGCGTAGCGTGCAGCTGCATGCCGTAAATCAGTAGTTAACGTTGATGAATGGCGGAGAGACGCAGACATGAATTGGCAGAAAGCGAAGCACCTGTGTGCTGACTGAGCCATGGGGGTTAACTGAATGACTGGACACCTTTTGAACCGCGATTTGTTCCATTTTCGTTGCCAAGAATTACAGAATAGCCAAAGAACATGTAACTTGTCTTTTGACATCTTTTTGGAAAGATATAAATTACACCTGCAGCCAGCACCCCTCTTTGTGTATTGCTGTGCTTTCAGAAGGGCCTGCAATCTGTTTTAGGTTACAGGAGAGAGAATGTGCAAATACTTCCCAGGAACAATGATGGCAGTGGGATGATTTTGTGTCTGTCGACCGCAGGGCGGAGAGAGGGGTGAAGGGTGGGAGAGGAATATCTCGTAATTTAGCTGAAATGTGTAATTCTTTCCGTTTCACTTTTAATTTGAATTTGCCTTTGTTCCCGGAAAATTTAATACTAATTTTTTGGCGACAGCTATCATGTTGTTAATTATACCAAACGTCTGGATGTAATTAATTCTATTGGACCAGTTAATCGATTTCTGATGGAAAGGGAGATTAAACAGATAGCTCCCCTCTCCATTCTCTTTCTCTCTCTCTCTCTCTCTCTCTATCTCTCTCTCTTTCTTTCTTTCTTTCTTCCTTTCTCTCTCTCTCAGCAGGATTGCTTTTTGGGAAGTCATTATTTCTAAATTAATTTTTATCACGTCCATACCCGCTGCCACCCATAATAAATGCAAAAAGTCTTTCATGTGACTAAAGTGTACCACTTTCATGTGAAAATATATCCTCTCATCCAGGCTAGTGTGGCATCTGATTAGCATTTTGTGAAGACTATTGTGAAGCCAAATATAAGGCTAATTGTCTTCAAGGGATTTTAGCCAAGTGAGTGTTTTACTCACAAAAAAGGCATTCTTCTTTCAAATGACTGTCACATCCCACATAAATATTATTTTCTTAAATTTTGGCTCGTCTCTGCATTTCCTTTCGGATCTAAGTGCTGGAAAAGATGGGCATGATTAGCAATTAAGGCTAATGTTCTAGCTTCTCCCATCGCCCAGATTTCTCTCAACAGAGAGGTGAGATGGACTGCCATGGGTGCGGAAAAATCCAGAAGGCGGGGGAGGAGATGTTGGTGGACGGGGGGGTGTTGTTGGGTGGTGGGGGGTGTTGGTGGGTGGTGGGTGGGTAGTTGGTGGGCAGGTGGTGGGGGGTGTTGGTGGGTGGGTAGTCGGTGGGGGGTGTTGGTGGGCGGGTGGTGGGGGGTGTTGGTGGGTGGGTAGTCGGTGGGGGGTGTTGGTGGGCGGGTGGTGGGGGGTGTTGGTGGGTGGGTAGTCGGTGGGGGGTGTTGGTGGGCAGGTGGTGGGGGGTGTGGGTGGGTGGGTGATGGGTGGTGGTGGTAGTGGGGGGGGGGTGTTGGCGAGCGTAGCGGATGTCTGTGTGCAGCCTCTTTTCCCAGGCTCTGGATGCAAGCGCATCTGCGTGACATTTAATGGCTTATTGTCTTTTACCGCCCCTCAGACCATGAGTCACCACAGACAAACAAAACCCACTTCACATGATTCAGTTATTCAAAAAATATCACCATCAGGGGCGATGCATTGTAAGAACCATTAAATGCTTATGGCTCTGGTGCTCTAGCTTGTATTGCAGAATGGCAGCATTATACATGATGTATCTGTACTTGTATTATTTATTATGAAAAACTTCTGTGCCTGGTGCTGGAGGTAAATGTCTTTCAAACCCATGATGAAGGATTTCAAATGATCAATTCATGTAAGAAAATTGTGCTGCAGAAACTCATTTTGCCCTGAACTGCACCCTAAAACCCAACACTATGCCATGAAACCAAAGTTGAGAGTTCATTATCAGTCGATGAGAAGTCTCATTACAAATGAATATTTTAACTTCCAGCCTGTACCAGTGAGAAAGAAATGAACATATTAAATATAATAATCACATTTTCACATGAGATGATGACACAAATATGACACTTTAAATCAGAGATCATCAGTCTTATCCAGCAAGAGCCAGTGTGGATGCAGGCTGATTCTGATTCTACTAATCAGTCTTTGACCTTGATTAGTAGAATCAGGTGTGTTACTGCTTGGTTGGAACAAAATCTGGCACCCACACCAGCCCTTTCTGGATAAGATTGAGTGCCCATTCTCCACACTGGGCCTTTCTGGATAAGATTGAGGACCCCTGCACCCACACCGGCCCTTTCTGGATAAGATTGAGGACCCATTCTCCACACTGGGCCTTTCTGGATAAGATTGAGAACCCATGCCCAACACCGGGCCTTTCTGGATAAGATTGAGGACCCATTCCCCACACTAGGCCTTTCAGGATAAGATTGAGAACCCATTCCCCACACTGGGCCTTTCTGGATAAGATTGAAGACCCATTCCCCACACTGGGCCTTTCTGGATAAGATTGAGAACACATTCACCACACTGGGCCTTTCTGGATAAGATTGAAGACCCATTCTCCACACGGGGCCTTTCAGGATAAGATTGAGGACCCATGCCCCACACTGGGCCTTGATTAGATTGAAGATATATGCCCCACACCAGGCCTTTCTGGATAAGATTGAAGACCCCTGTTTTAAATGTTAAACTTTGGCAGGAAGCGGTAGATCTATAGCCTAACTCAAACAACTTGAATAAGAAAAACTTGAAAGACGTAGCTGGTGGTAGTTGACAAATATCACCCGCGAGAATGAATGTACCTGCTTAACATGATGATAAGAAACAGCATTCAGAGTTTCCCCCGGCTCTTTCGTCGTGCTTCCTTTAAATGAGCTGACATTTGAAATCTATTAATTTGCAATGTCGACCACTGTGCCTTGGAATCCTTGCAGTGCTGTCTGTGCAGATTTGAAGCATCTTTTAATGGGCTTGGAAAGGCTGCTTTTGAATTATTTTTTTGAATTATTTATTTATATTCTGTTACATTACATTTGGGGATCAAGCAGACTCGACTGATTGATCGACTGAGTGTTTTAACGTGTCGTTTTAGTCTGGTGTATTTATCTATTCTATTTAGCATTGTTTTTGATGTCTACTGTTTGTGTTGCTGTAAGACAACCCCATTTCCCTCCTGGGGATCAATAAAGAATCAATTGAATCTATCTGCAGCTGTCCCGTCATAACGGTGCAGCGGCCTGGACAATCAGCTGGGTATCCACGCATTGCCAGGAAAGGGGGGATTTTGTGGATGTTGAGGGGAATGCCCCCAGGAGAATGCATATTTTTGGTGATAATGAGCTACTGTTATAGCTGAAGGTTGAGCCTCCACCATCTCAGCTACAGGGCCCAGCTACACTAATGGCAAATTACTTGAAAAGTCTTATAAAAACCTGCTTGCATTTATCACTGTGAAAATTGGGTATCCACCATATGACGTTAAAGAATTTTCTTTCTTTCCTTTTCCAAAGCCAACAGAAACTCCGCTGATAACGTATGCTTGTCAATTCAAGCTTGAATATTGACTTTGCAGTAACTGGATTTATAAGGTTCAGTAATGATTTATTCTGAATGATGAATTTTTTACTTAAGCGACTCGTGAAAAAAACTTCACTCATCTACAGTCTAAACATTTCATATGTAATGTAAAATAGACACACATTCAATCAATGGTGCTTTCTTCCGTCACTTCAAGTAGGGATTAACTTGAAGTGAATGCATTGTTTTAACAGTCGCACCATACCAAGCTTTCAGTGGTCTCTGACATCAATGGAAAATAATGTGTATGAATCAAAAAATCATTATGCTCGTATAAGATTCCCTGCTCAATGCTAAATCCCGTTGCCATAAGATTGAATCGAGGCCTTGACAGTAACTTTTCAGTTTGATATGCGAACCCACAGAAATGAATGTGTTATGTGCTGTCTCTATCTGAAATATTTTGAGTACATACACCACTGCAAGTAGCAATGCCGTTGTGCCGTATGAGAAAATTGTCACTCAACATACACTATAAAATTCATGAGACGGGATGAATGAAACCTAATATAGTGGTTATGACCTTGTTGTGTATGTGTTATTTTCTTTTCATTAATTTCCGCAGTTCTCGATGGTTATCTAAAGGTATTAGGCAAAAGCGGCGACTCAGGAGGATGAAATAGAGCAAAGATCAAGATGAAACGTTCCTCTGTTGATTTATTTATTAAAAAGAAAGTGTTATTTTATCTGCCTGTGTTCTGAAACTCTCTGGCTAACCCAGTTTACACAGAATTTTGAATACAATTTATGAGTTCTGTTTCTTTGTTAGGTGCACCTCAGTCACACTCAAAACAATGGCGGTCGATACATTTTAGAAAATGTTACATAGCATAATTATTCTGACTGCTGCATATTAATCTGAATTGTCAAAGTTAGTAAGGTTCTTTCATGCACTGTGAAAAAGACACTCCCTTTGAAAGAGAAAAAAGGAAGATACAAGAGTGTAAGTGTCCTTATTTAGTGTCAAATTATTCCCTATTAAACATATGCGGTTTAGACTGGTCTCAACACGCACTGAAAACAGGCCTCAATGAAAAACCGACACAACTGGGACACGTGTGATTTTACTGAATGCACTGAACACTTAGAAGCAGAATGTTAAGTATTCACCATAGTTACTTTGCAGCAATCTCAGCATGTTTGCTTCTACTGCAAAACATCCATCCTTACCTTAGCCCAGAAGACTGGGGGATAAGGGGTTGTAAATCTGGGAATTAGCAACACAAATCATTTCGAGTTCTCCAAATTGTAAAATCTGGAAACATAAACTAAAATCATGTTACAAACCAAATTGTAAAACTCCGCGCGGCTAGACCAATGAGGGAATAGCTCGGAGCGAAGGTTTAAGCGTGATGTATTCCGCTATTGCTGTGGGAAAAGGGAAAAGTTAGGAAAGTAGTATTAAGGTTCTTGCAACCGGGTTAGACTGCTCTTTAGATTAACGGGATTAGCTAACAAGGGGCCACAAATCAAAGATACTCGTACCACGTTACCTTCCGCTTTTAGTCTGGTCTACCTTGATCACAGTTTATCCAAAGAACAGCCTCTATATATTGCAGTAAATCATCAGCCACCAACGCTGATTCTGTACTCGTTTATCTGACTCCATTTAATATTATAATTTAGTATATACAATTTCCACTTGATTTGTTAAAAGACTCTCATACTTTAAAGACGGTTCTCTGAGCTGGATGTGTCTGTTAACACCGCGATTTACATTGGGCCCTTAATGCGTACGACTCACAGCTGACTAGATATCTGCGGTTATCTCAGAGGTTGCGGAAGAAGTCACTTTGTGCGGTATACTCTATGGTTAAGACTCAGGGACCGACTAAAGGAATATTGGCAACCACCGTTCTCAACATGTATAACCGCCAGGCGGAGGTGATCTACTTTAAGACATAGTTCTACAGGTGCAATACTCCGTGATACATTAAGCTTAAATAGTCAACCTCCCTAGACCAGCTGAGGGGATAACCATGACTGAGGAAATTAATCAACCCATTACCTGTGCACAGAGATATTACGTCAATGTTCAGAGAAATCACACAAATCAAGTTTAACTAATTTATTACCAGGTAGGTTATTTACTTAAATCATCAATATACAGTTACAAATTATACAGTCCAAATTCAAATATAGTACAGAAGAAAATACATAGTCATACCTGGCAATCTGCTACACACAATGACCTGAAGTAGGATGTGCGGAAAGACTGGTTACAATCTTCCCTGATTAGTTTGTTTCCGTTCCTTAAATCCTCAAACTCTGTGTTTGATCTGGCTGCAGACGGTCGTAAAACCATAAAACTGGTCAGCACTTTTCTAGGGGGTTTCACAGAATGGTTTTATGTAAGGGCAATTTAACAACGGCAGCTTACGCCAGTGTTTATGAAATATACATTCCATTCATGTTGCACATTTAGGACATGTAGACCATTGCACCACTCACACCGAGACCATCAAAATGATATCAAACATGAATAGGTCTAAGTTTGTGTTGCCATGAAAATCTCCATCTCTACAGTTTTCTCAGATGTGATTGATATCATTGCCACAAAGATACCAGAATTCCTGTTGAGAATATTACATTTACACCCTAATTGTCCCTGTTAATTCAGGTACGTTAACTGGATGCATTTACTACTGTAACACTCAAAAACGGAACAATACATGATTATCTCTCTGGAAAGAGTGTATAATGTATGTTCCAGTGCCCAGACTAGTTCCAGTGTATACTGTACAATGTAGCAAAAGTATCAATCACATCTGTATGTTTTTAAGCCTTTTGAGGACAAAAGTAATCTATAGCCATGTTGTGTTGTGGGTGAAAATATGTTAAAGGACAGGGAATTGACCTGCCCTGATAACGCCATATGGGGGCACTATGGCCCTGTGTGTGCTTGTTGTTACGACAGTCCAAGCTCATGACGTCTGGAGACATTCTTTGACCGTCATAAACGTCACGCCTGATGGTCCAGCAGACGTTTTACGGCATTGAAGTTGTTTATTACATCCTAGAATACACAGTCTTTCACCCCCAGTGTCCAGGTGTCCCGGGATCACAATTCCAGTCTTACAGGGTCTAAATCGGAGGGATTTGGAGTTGGGAGAAAATTAATAGTTTGAAAACGCAGTAAAACTCATTTTGTCCCAACAATGGCAAAATTACAATCCGCCAGAATTCCAAACCGTCCTCCTTGGGCAAGTAGGGATTTTCATTCCCTACAAGATATTTTTGAGTTTTTGCGTTCCATAGGATGCAGCTCTTGGTTACCATAACATGGTCACCTGGATCAACCCTGCGTCGTCCGCTTGAGGCCTAGCCGTTCCATTTGCGGTTAATTAATCAACAAACCGGGCCGTGAAATTGGTCATCTGGGACTTGAACTTGATTTGGATGTTATTTAGATGAATATTAATAAGCCTTTAAAAACCCAGTCCTTCTTCTCACTCAGTAGAAGTTGTTACATTGGAAACGTGCCAATCCCAAATTGTTGCTATAAAATTTATGTAATCCCCAGTCCCATCTGCAATACAAGCAGTGCATGTACCAGAGGGGGCTTGTGTCCATTTGTCTTGGTAATGCACACGGGTATCCATTTTGGTCCCACGTGCCACATTTATTCTGGCTTATCTTGAAATTATTATTCTTCCTGGTTTGACTACAGCAGAAAAAAAAACAAGTACTCAGCAAGTATATTTTTTCACACTCCGCTACAATGGCCGGTCCATTCCAGAGATACAACCTGAATTGAATGCTCAATACGTGTCATTAATAAAGCCCGTGCCTGCCTCAAGCTAAGGACAGGGGTTGTCAAGCTTTATACAAAACAGACACCCAGTGAGTTTGTGATTTTACATTTCTGGTGTAATATATGTATGAATATGATTTATTTAGGACACGTATGTAGATTCATAAATATGATTTATGATGTATGATAAAAAAATATGAAAATGAAATAGGTAGCACGTATTTGTCTTGATTTGGCTTTTGCTTTGAACATTGTCTTGGCAGCAAGTGTTTCTTTTTCTGGGTGTAGAAACCTGTGTTGTTATTTTTTGGAAGGTTCGGCACAGGTTTCTACACCCAGAAAAAGAAACACTTGCTGCCAAGACAATGTTCAAAGCAAAAGCCAAATCAAGACAAATACGTGCTACCTATTTCATAACTTATAATTGAGCAATATGCACACATCAGAAAGAGTCTATTCAGTCAAAGCTATTTTTATATGATTTCAAAATAATTTGGACTGATGAGTGCTTTGTTGTCCTGGTATTGAAAGCGATAAGATGCATGAGATGGAGACTTTCAGAGATGATTAAATCACATTTATTATAATTAATACAATTAATATTTAATATATAATTAATATTCTGTTTCAAGATGACTGTGTAAATCTGAACTTGAAAAAGGAGGAACAGAGATTCTGACTCCTTACAAAACTTCACAAGGAACTTCATGGAAGAGCCATACATACTGTACCAGGTCTTCATAAAACATGAGTGAGCCGGAAACACAGTCACACAAGATAGGGTTCCTAGGTCAGGTGTGACCTCCCAGGTGAAAAAAAATTATACTTGAAATATACTTTTTTAAAGTATACTTTTTGTAGTTTTTGTACTAATTATGTACTTTGTGCTAAATTGGCAGCGCTTTAAGTATACTAAGTGCACCAATGTTGTTCAAAAGTAGAACTTAAGTCGTACTTAAGTGTACTTCAAGTGCAATGTTTATGTTAAAATGGGACTATTTTTAGTATACTTAAGTATATTTAAGTGCACTAACAAAAAGTATGATTTGTTGCAGTACTTGCAGTACAATTTCATTATGTCACCAGTGCGTTTGAAACAAACTTTAAAAGTATTACGGTGTGTTTGGGACTATTCTTGAAGTACACTTTTTAAAAGTACATTTTAAACATGCTTCAAATTAAGTACAAAAAAGAAAAGTATACTTGTAATAACCTTTGTATACTTAAATTATATTTGTATTACACTAAAGTAAAAAACTTTTTCACCTGGGTTTTACAACTGCAATGAGAGTAGCCCTTTAGGCCCAGAGCACATTGCTCCATTATATTTAAACAAAAGCCTCAGTCTTTCTTTTAAATGCAATTAACACAAAAAAGTATGACTTTTTGAGATTGCAACCAAATGAGAAACATTTTTAATTAATTTAATTTATATTAATTATATTCTCAGCACTCTGAGTTCAAGTTCAGTTTTTTTTTATTTCCCAGTGAAGGATCCCTTTAGATCGCCAATTTTCCGGCAGGTTCCATAAACATTACCAGACACACAGGCCATTAGCAGATAGACCATTTCTGAAAGCGCGGATTAATTTCCCACCACCCGACCATTAGAAAATGGACCTTGCCAGCCTCGTTTAATCATTTCGCCGGCCATCGTAAGGCAGGACGCGGCCCTTCACCCCCGACAAAGTGAAACATCTTGGTTAGGATGAAATGGCCTGTTCATTATGAGACAAAATCGAGTCGTGGGAAGGCAATCGTTCCGCTTTGTTTGTTTCTTTTTGTTTCTCTAGTGTCTAGGCGTGTCGGAGAAAGTGTAGATACATCGCTCTATTAACATTTAATCCATCCGTTTTAAAACTTTGGGAGGCACAGCAATAATTAGGGAAAGGGTAGGATAACAACGTGAGGCCAAACCAGTGCTGTGTGTGCTCGGGATTACTTGTCTGTCCATCATTATCTGACATAATCAGGCGCAATGTCCTCTAGATTCAATCAAACTGTGATCTCCAAGAGACCTTGAGAATAATGAACTGCCTGTAAACAAATAATTGATTGCAAAAAAATGTATAGATTGATCAAGATAATGGTAGACTTCAAAGTATTCTATTGATTTCGAACACGTCTCAAACTGGATACATATACAGTGATGAAAACTCGACAACACAAACTTATTGTGCAAGCATACCTACATTGCCGATTAATAACAAAAAGCTCCAAGCCACATTAGGATTTATGTGAAGGTAAATGACACCATATTAGCTGGGGATATTGCCATCGTACACAACAGTTTTAAAATGAGTATTTAATTATGATAATTTTGTTTTTACCAGATGATTTTGACTTCCCTCAGGGATGATAATTAAGCTAAAGCAATCATCACTTGTTGCACAATATGTTGACAAAGTTGGCCTTTATGAGAAACAAACAGCAGGTAGACATTCCTTATGGTAGGAGCAATATTCTGTTATGGCAGTGTCTTGAGTGGACTGTGACATAATGATGTAAGAATGAAATCTACGTACGTAAATAAAGCAATCGGGTAATCACATTAGAACTCGGCAGAGGTGACCTCTCTCTCTCCTCCATTATAATCCTCTTCTACCTCTCCTTTCTGTCATCTTTCCTTCTCTCTCGCTGATTCTACTCATCTTGTAACACATATCAGCTTGCCTACAAGACATCTCGAGCTGGATGGATGGCAAACCATCTTCTGAAGTCATTTCCCCAGCTGGACTACTGTCACCCCTTCCTCCTAACCCTAACCCTAACCCTAATTCCTACTGGTCTCCCTGCCTCCTCTATCAGCCCACTGCTGCTCATTCAAAACACAACCCCCCCAGACTACTAACCTGATATACAACCCCCCAGACTACTAACCTGATATACAACCCCCCAGACTACTAACCTGATATACAACCCCCCAGGCTACTAACCTGATATACAACCCCCCCAGACTACTAACCTGATATACACCCCCCAGACTACTAACCTGATATACAACCCCCCAGACTACTAACCTGATATACAACCCCCCCAGACTACTAACCTGATATACAACCCCCCCAGGCTACTAACCTGATATACAACCCCCCCAGGCTACTAACCTGATATACAACCCCCCCCCCCCCCAGGCTACTAACCTGATATACAACCCCCACAGGCTACTAACCTGAAATACAACCCCCACAGGCTACTAACCTGATATACAACCCCCCCCGGCTACTAACCTGATATACAACCCCCCCAGGCTACTAACCTGATATACAACCCCCCCAGGCTACTAACCTGATATACAACCCCCCCAGACTACTAACCTGATATACAACCTCCTCAGGCTTTGTCTGTGTCCTCGAGAGAGGCAACACGTGAAGAGACAGCCCAACATCGATTCTACTCATTGTGAAGCACTTCTGGGGTAAGCGCCCACCAAAGTGATAACATTTTATCAGAATTCTTGAAAATCCACCTTGACACAGATGCTGGGCCATGATATCTTCCGGGAACCGTTCCAAGTCGTGTCAGCCGTGCTGCGGCAATCTATCGCCAGTTACTACACACTGCATTCCGACCCACCAAGAAGGTCATTATAATCTGTATTTTAAATCACCATTTCCATGAGGAAGCGGTATACAACGGAGTCACGGTAATGTGAGCCCGTGGCAAATTTCATGGCTCGGGGAACGAAGTTTCCATAATAGGGGAGAAACAACGAGATGCATTCGGGTCTAATCCATTTACAACATGCGACGCAGATTAGCCCACACTGCAGTGCCCACCCCGAGCGAGGCAGGTTTAATGGCTGCTTTCAGAGAAAGAGAGAGAGGAAGGGTGTGCATAAAATACATCCCTTCTCATGCCAGTGCAGTTCCAATGGAGTACGGGTACGGCGAAATTCATCATCATATTAAACAGTGTGTGAAATATAGCGCTTGCGTGGGGCCGTTGTGAAAAATGACCGTCAGAAAATTGTCAAATTATACAGTGCAACTTGTACAAGTGAGCCCGGGTAATACAATCACTTCACTGATTACTTGTGTGTTTGTATTGCCCAGGAAGACCACCAAGTACACCATTCGCTTGTGTGTTTTGCACTTATGACCAATAACTTTCCCAGAGTTTTATTTTCAGGTGCGTATTATTCTGAGAAAAACATCCTCTTGATCATATATAATACATGCAATATTTGTGTTATCAGTACTGGCCCTAGCCTTCGAGAGGACCAAAGCAGAATTAAATTAGCCCCCAACGCAATATTATAAACTATATACATATTTTAGAATAAGTACGGGCCCCCTGGTGGTCGCGAGGCCCTAAGCAGACCCTTATGTCACGTATTGGGCCGGACCGGCTCTGAGTGTAATGGTGATATTGGAAACTCTTTTAGATATAGACTTCAGAGTCCACTTTAAGAATATAATAATATGGTTATATAGTTATTCTTTTGTATGGCTAATCTGTCTGCATCAGTGCTAAAATAGCTTTTTTTCCTTATCAGACAAACCAGACATTTTATTAGGCAACAGATTTATTTTCCCTCAAAATGACCTTTGACCTGAAGTATTGAGCGGCTCCTGCATTTTCTCGGCAACCCCCCTCCCAAACACACCCCCTTGATTAGATCATTTCAAACAGCTGTGGATTTATCTACTTGACATTTACAGAATATTAGTTATTGTGCTTATCTTTCGATTTGCAGCGCCATGTCTGATTTCATATCGTCAAGCAAACCCGCCAACGTGCCCCCTTTTCGCATCTTCCCAGCAGCACTGTATACAAGTCATTCTTCTACAAGTAATCTTCGAGTCATTGGCAATAATTATTCAAATAAGTAGTTGATATTTCAGAAACACGGACATCAGATACAACTATAAAACCATTTTGTGAATGAAAAAACAATGATAAGAGAGGAAGGTATGAATCATTTTACATTTAAGCAGAGTGTACCAACAGCCAGATCGATGCCCATGAAGATAACTTAAATTTAAATTAAATTATGTCTATGAAATAAGAATAATCAAGAAAAGAAAACATTCAGTTTGAAACATTTGAGATATAATCCTCTGATCATGTATGAATCTGGAGCTTTATTTGCCTTTTAGATAATGCAGTTTTAATTCTTAAAATCCTAAATACTTGACATATCAAAAGAGCCCCCAACTCCCCCATCACAGCTGGAATCTGACCAAAATGAGTAAACGTGCACTATATTACTCTGCGGAAAGGGATGTATGCAGTATAATCCTTCTAATCACTAATTTTAAGATGAACTACAATCTATAGGTGGTGACATTGGCTGGAGAGGTAGCGTTGAAAAATCTTCTTTTTCTCTCCTTTTTCATGGTGGCCCTCGACCTGAAGGTGAAAGACAGTGAAAAGTGAAGGAGTGACTTTGAGTCAAGCGCCCTCCTGAGAAAAGCCCCTTACCTGCACAAAGCACCTGTTGTAACTGGCAGGTGTTTTGGAGGACGCAGAGCTCCACCATAGACATTTGGCAAAAGGTGGGTATTTTCCTCTCATGCATGCTTGGCTGTATTTATACTATGGAATATGTGCAGGCCATAAATACAACCAAGGTATCACAGATAACCACAAAGAGACAGGTTATAAATCTATCTAAGTACGCTCACAAAATGAGGTATGTTGCTTGTGGACACCGCCCTGCTGCTTTTTCTTACACTCAGTGATGGCGGTGTGAAACTTAGTGTCGTATATCAGTGCACAGATGAATCGCAATAATGATCCGATCTAGACCCGGTTCATGTACCCTGACGGATGACATCACGCACAATATCCTAAAATGATAACCGTCACTTTAAGAACGGCAGCATGTGCTGATGAAAAAATAAATAAACAAGCACCTTCATTGAATACGCACACCAAAACACATTTACAAAAACAGACGGCTCCACAGTGCATACTGTCAACAAAATACAGGCACAGCTGCATACTGGGACTGTATACTTTTTAAGTATACTGTATACTGTATAAGATTTTACATTTAAGTTGATTATTGATGCTGATACGAGCTCATGGAAAAGCATAGGCAACCGCAGCAAGCTGGAATAAGGGTTTTAAGTCTTATCCCGAGGTCCCTATGGATTAGCGTTCACCTGTGAGTTTGCTGTCTATGCTGAAACCAAACTAGAAGGTATTCAGTTGTGCGTGCATTAAGGTGATGCGGTGTAGAGTATACTAGAAAGATCCGAACAAATATATGTTTTAGAGGTAGGGATATGGTTGCAATTGTTATATGCTCATTATTCCGTTTTATTTTTAATATAAGTAAACGTTTACAAAATTGACTGGCAAAGCGGAATTTTGTTGCACTAGAGAGAGAAAGCCTTTTTTTTTCCAATTGTATTTATTTTGTTTTAATATGAGCTCTTAAGTTGAGGGTGTCCTCCAGCCAGTTATATTGGGAGGTTTGTTAGGTTACTGTGTGGGGGAAATTACTAGTTATTCTGTTGTTCGAAATCTTGACCTTTCTTTTCTCGGGAGTTTAAAGTTTTCACGGGTCTATACCATTGCTCGCCTCAACTATGACTTAATTATGTCCCTGAGGCCTTACGAGACAGCTGGATCTTCTGCTACTTTGGAACTGCTTGCTTTGTTTCCCTCTGGCTGACAGTGCTGAAGAATTACTGTGCTGGATGGTATATGCATCGCTCAAAAAAATTTATCTTGATTGGGACCCTGAAGCATAGAGAGCGCTTTATTGATTTGGCTTTGATTTAATGTCAATGTGAAATGACAGGTGAATGATCACTGGCAGTCTAAGAGAAGCTAAGGACGCTGCATATACAGCGAGCAGAAGGCCAGTTTCACCCGTTTCATTTTCCCATGTTTCCATCATATACTGTATGGAAAATGTCGTATTTTGTTCACTACCGTCTGGCAACAACTAAAGTATTTCAGTCTTCTTTGACTCTCGAACACCTAAGTTCAGAGTTATTTCCTGATTGACATTGGTGCTCTGTGGTGGACTGGTGTCATTTGAATAACTCACTGAAACCCACGGGTTAGACAAACTCAGTGGAAACAGGTGAAGGTCAACTTTCAGGCATTATTGTAGATATACTTAGTTCTGCTTTGGCACCAACATATTGACACATCAGTTTGCCTTAACCCTGGAGATTAGCTTTGTAATTGCTAAATATTACATGGCCTTGTTTTGTAAAAATGTACTCGCAAAAGTGATGTGAAAACTGAGACTTCTTCTACACAAAGAGGCCTCCGAAAGAGTGGAGAGCCGTAATGCACAGAAAGTGCTCTGGAAAAATGACCACCGAAATTGCTGGAGCGTAATGTCTGTGTTTTGCTATTTTCCAAGCACAGCCAGTAGAGCCACTCCAACATTTTTGTTGACTCCTTTAAAGCCTGTAAGTACACTTCAATAACTCAACATCTTATGCGGGCTTACTCACTCGCTCTGAAAAATGGCTTCCAGATCCTTCTCTTCAACTTTCCTGCAGTTTGAGTTCAGCTTCAGGAAACACTTTTTTGAAAAAAAGTCTCTTTTGAAGCGTTTGGTGGCGTCAGCAAAATGTGGAGCCGTCCCCCCTTCATGACTGCAGCACCTCCTTCATGTGACCGTTTGAAGGTGACAGGTCAGAATCGGTAATGGCCTCATTTGTGTTCAAAGCAAAGGCCTGCGATTACAATAAGTCTGGGGGAGAAAGGAAGATGAAACGGGCTTCTCCTGACAGCTGCTTGACCCCGGTGCAAATAAAAGCGGAAAAAGAAAATATGGGCTGAAGACGCGAAGGACACATCTTCACTGTTAGATGAAAAATGCATTGATTTCTTTATTACATTTTGCATCTCTGGAGAGCAATGTTATGGCTTACCACACTTCTTTTTTTTTTTTTATCTGTAAAGACTGTCCTTTTGTCCCAAAACGACTTTTATATAAGACTGAAATGTTTTTCTAGAAGCTAGACAATAAACAAAACAAGAAGCTGATTAATTGTTCACTAAAATGGTATGCCTGTTGATTAGGAAGCGCAGTAAAGAAATGTGTTTATCCGGATAACCCCTTTTAGTGAACTACAGCGAATTTGATATAAGTACATTTTTAAGTAGGTTTTGAGTATAATTTCTCTCATCCTACCCAAGTACAATACTTTATGAATTATGGAAATGCTTTGCCAGTCATGCCGGTGTCTATTTCATTTCTATTCTATGATGCCACTTTTTCACCCACTATATAGCTGACCCTAAAACACTTAAAGATTCAGTTTTGCATAAAATATGTACACAACTTTACGTGATGAATTTAAACATAGTTATTTAACTAAGCTCAAATCTGGTCAAACACATTCTGTCATTACTTTCTGTAGCTTGATATGCTGGTTATGATTCTTGAACGACGTGTAAAAGTCTCATATCAGGAGAGTTTCTGCTGTTGTTTTGTAACTGTGAAGCCCATGAAATTGATCTGATAGGGCATGCAGACCAGGTAGAGAGCAGGTGCAGACTGACAGCACTGATGAGAGTAGTAAGCTTAAATACACGTACGTTACTAAGCTAGAACTGGTTAAGCACATTTCTGCATAGCCCAGATGCAAAAGAAAAAAAGAAGGTTTTTATTGAAAAAGAAAACCTAAAGTGTGTATGCGTGCGTGCGTGCGTGCGTGCGTGCGTGCGTGCACTTTAAAAAATGTGGCTGTTTGTATTTCAATATTTCAAAAGTTACTGACAGCACTGTTTTCTGAATGTACAATTTGGAGCAGATGAATACATTGTAAGATAATTCTTTACACACAAATGTGCACGCACGCACACACACACACACACACACACACACACTCAATCTTGATGAAAACACAAAAATAAAACATGGAAATCAGGTTAATTTGCTCATGGTTAAAAGCATGGTTCCTCAAACTAATTTATTACTCAATTATTTTTTCAAAAGCATATTTCTTGGCTCGTCATTCATGCAATTACACAATTAGTTTGATTAATAATTCACTGTGTTTGGCTCTTTTGTCAAAAATGTTTGCAAAACAACTTCATTTGGGCCCTTCATATGTGCAAAACGCTACAGCTGCACATCTCTCTATGTGTTACGGTTGCGTCTTCAAAACAAGGAGCATGCATCAAATTATAAGTAAAAATAATCATAAAGATGAAGTGGTCATTCTAATTTAATAAGCTTGAATATCACATGAATTATGCATGACATCACTTTTTTTCTACTCTGAAGGCCCATTGATAATTTCATTACTTCATGAAGGGACTGGGTCCAAATAATGCAATTAGCATTTATAAAGCTCTCTGAATGTTAAAACATTCCTGGAGCTTTAAAGCAGAACAGAAGCATCTTGTGGAATAAAACCTCTCCAATCTTGATGAAAACCTGAGTCATTTATGCTCCAAGAGTGCAATATATGAAAATAATAGATAAATATTTGTGGATGTGCAATTGAAAAAAGAAATTATAATAAAAATAACAGAAGGCAGGTTCATTGTATCTATTGGTAAGCACAATTATGACCGACAATTAAGAAGTGTGGCCATAGCTATTCCACAGTGTTCCTCCAAACTGTGTCCAATTTGAGTATCTCTGTATTAGAGTTAATCAAAGGAGTGACCCAGTCGCTTACCACAAATTGCAAAGCACTTCCTGATGATATGATTCCTGTATTCGCTGGACGTGTGTGAAATCTAACGTTTCAAATTCCATATTCGTTGTCGGCAGGCGATCCTCTGTTTGTTTTCATTCACTGCTGTGAGTTTTCTGGTTGATAAAAATAAGCAAAGGATTTTGTAGGTGATTTTTACAGAAATTGAAGAAACCTTAATTAAATAAATGCGTTGTTTTAATACACACTTAGCGGACAAAATAAAACAATGAACAGCGCCGGCCCCACTCACAGGAGAGCTATTGTTATGATCGGTGGAGAATAGGGACCCAATAGCAGGCAGGGGTACAAAAAACCGATGTTTAATGTCAGTACGGTACAAAATCAGGATCCAAAAGAGTAGTGCACAGGCAGGGGTCAAAAACAGAAGGGCTTGGCAGAGGTACAATAACGGCAGGCAGAGAAGGGTAGCGAGAACACAGACCGAGGTCGAAAACACGGAATCCAGACTAGAAAAACAAAACACTGACAATCAAAACAAATAACTAAATAAACTAGAAAACAACAAGAAACAAAACTCAGAAACAAACAGGTCCTAAGACAAACGAACGCAAAACTAAACCAGGGAAAAACAAACGCAAAACACTTACTCGGAAAGGCACTAGGGAACTCGGAAACTGGAAACAGGGAACAGGTAGATAGCAGCGAAGGAAGGGAACAACAAATGACGATCTCGCACAGAGCAACTAGAACACTGGGCTTAAATGTGATGTAGACAGGTGCAAACAATTAGCTCGATTAGAAGTAGGAAATGGAAAACATCTTGACACGTAACAAGGCAATTAGTAAATCGTTAGTAATATCCTATCCTAGCCCTGACGTTAGTAAATTAGTAAAAACGACAAATGACAAGAAACGTAAGGAAACATTAAACAGCTGTGGAAACGTGATGGGAATTAACTTGTTAGTTTGTGTTAGTAATAATTCTATTAAGCCCTAACGTTAGTAGATTAGTTAATCACACCCGTGTTTAGTCAGTTAGTAATATTCACAAGTCCTATATAATCGTTAGTAGTGCCGGGTATTACAAACGAAGCGTACAGGAACGAAAGTAAACTCCGTGAACGGAGGCGAGAGAAAACAGCGCAGAATTGCCAGGCGGCGGAACACATGAAAAAGTGTATGTATAGAACCACAAATCAGAACAATACACAGAAGGGTACGTAACAAAACCCACACGACTAGAACATAACATAACCCCCCCCCCAAGGGACGGCTTCCAGACGTCCCCAACATCTAACACAAGGCAGGGTGGGAGGTGGGGGACCGGAGGAGGGATACGGGGAACAGAATTAGATGCCACAGTTCAGGGGGGTGAAAATGTTCGAAAATGTCCCGATAGAAGAGCAGGGTGGGTGGAGGGGGACCGGAGGAGGGCAACAAGGACCAGAATAATGCAACAGTTCAGGGGATGAAATGTTCGACATGTCCCAATTGATGAGCAGGGTGGGTGGAGGGGGACCGGAGGAGGGCAACAAGGACCAGAATAATGCAACAGTTCAGGGGGTGAAATGTTCGACATGTCCCGAATGATGAGCAGGGTGGGTGGAGGGGGACCGGAGGAGGGCAACAAGGACAGACACAGCGTCGCCCAAGCGACCGCTCAGGTGGACTGCGGCGGCTGCACGGCTCAGGAGGACGGCGGCGGCGAAGGCTGCACCGCTCAGGAGGACGGCGGTGATGGTGATGGCTGCACCGCTCAGGAGGGCGGCGGCGGTGTGGAAGGCTGCACCGCTCAGGAGGAAGGCGGCGACGGCTGCATCGCTCAGGAGGCCGGCGGCGAAGGTTGCACCGCTCAGGAGGATGGCGGCGGTGTGGAAGGCTGCACCGCTCAGGAGGAAGGCGGCGGCGTTGAAGGCTGCACCGCTCAGGAGGACGGCGGTGGCAAAGGCTGCACCGCTCAGGAGGACGGCAGCGGTGTGGAAGGATGCACCGCTCAGGATGACGGCGGCGGCGAAGGCTGCACCGCTCAGGAGGACGGCGGCGGCGAAGGTTGCACCGCTCAGGAGGATGGCGGCGGTGTGGAAGGCTGCACCGCTCAGGAGGAAAGCGGCGACGGCTGCATCGCTCAGGAGGCCGGCGGCGACGGCTGCATCGCTCAGGAGGCCGGCGGCGACGGCTGCATCGCTCAGGAGGCCGGCGGCGACGGCTGCATCGCTCAGGAGGCCGGCGGCGACGGCTGCATCGCTCAGGAGGCCGGCGGCGACGGCTGCATCGCTCAGGAGGCCGGCGGCGACGGCTGCATCGCTCAGGAGGCCGGCGGCGACGGCTGCATCGCTCAGGAGGCCGGCGGCGACGGCTGCATCGCTCAGGAGGCCGGCGGCGACGGCTGCATCGCTCAGGAGGCCGGCGGCGACGACTGCATCGCTCAGGAGAGGAGACTAGCGGACTGGGCCGCTCAGGAGAGAAGACTAGCGGACTGGGCCGCTCAGGCGAGGAGACTAGCGGACTGGGCCACTCTGGAGAGGAGACTAGCGGACTGGGCCGCTCAGGAGAGGAGACTAGCGGACTGGGCCGCTCAGGCGAGGAGACTAGCGGACTGGGCCGCTCAGGCGAGGAGACTAGCGGACTGGGCCGCTCAGGCGAGGAGACTAGCGGACTGGGCCGCTCAGGCGAGGAGACTAGCGGACTGGGCCGCTCAGGCGAGGAGACTAGCGGACTGGGCCGCTCAGGAGAGGAGACTAGCGGACTGGGCCGCTCAGGCGAGGAGACTAGCGGACTGGGCCGCTCAGGCGAGGAGACTAGCGGACTGGGCCGCTCAGGCGAGGAGACTAGCGGACTGGGCCGCTCAGGAGAGGAGACTAGCGGACTGGGCCGCTCAGGCGAGGAGACTAGCGGACTGGGCCGCTCAGGCGAGGAGACTAGCGGACTGGGCCGCTCAGGCGAGGAGACTAGCGGACTGGGCCGCTCAGGCGAGGAGACTAGCGGACTGGGCCGCTCAGGAGAGGAGACTAGCTGGCTCGGCAACTTGAGAGGAGGCAGGGAGCAGGACAGGACTGTTGGCGTGGAACGAAACGGGCCCGGAGGCCCGGGACCGGACGGGGCCATAGGCATGGACCGGGGAGTGACAGGAGGCATGGACCGGGGAGTGACAGGAGGCATGGACCGGGGAGTGACAGGAGGCATGGACCGGGGAGGGACAGGAGGCATGGACCGGGGAGGGACAGGAGGCATGGACCGGGGAGGGACAGGAGGCATGGACCGGGGAGGGACAGGAGGCATGGACCGGGGAGGAACAGGAGGCATGGACCGGGGAGGGACAGGAGGCATGGACCGGGGAGTGACAGTAGGCATGGACCGGGGAGTGACAGGAGGCATGGACCGGGGAGTGACAGGAGGCATGGACCGGGGAGTGACAGGAGGCATGGACCGGGGAGTGACAGGAGGCATGGACCGGGGAGTGACAGGAGGCATGGACAGGGGAGTGACAGGAGGCATGGACCGGGGAGTGACAGGAGGCATGGACCGGGGAGGGACAGGAGGCATGGACCGGGAAGGGACAGGAGGAATGGACCGGGAAGGGACAGGAGGCATGGACCGGGGAGGGACAGGAGGCATGGACCGGGGAGGAACAGGAGGCATGGACCGGGGAGGAACAGGAGGCATGGACCGGGGAGAGACAGGAGGCATGGACCGGGGAGGGACAGTAGGCATGGACCGGGGAGGGACAGGAGGCATGGACTGGGGAGGGACAGGAGGCATGGACCGGGGCGGAACCAGAGAGCTGGGACGGAACTGGAAAGGAGAGCTGTGACGGAACGGAACAGGAGAGTTGGGACGGGACGGAACAGGAGATCTGGGACGGGACGGGACAGGGGAGCTGGGACGGCACGGGACAGGGGAGCTGGGACAGAACGGGACAGGGGAGCTGGGACGGAACGGGACAGGGGAGCTGGGATAGACCGGAACAGGGGAGCTAGGACGGAACGGAACAGGGGGGCTGGGACAGAACGAAACAGGGGGGCTGGGACGGAACGGAACCGGAGTTCTGGGATAGACCGGGACAGGGGAGCTGGGACTGAACGGGACAGGGGAGCTGGGACGGAACGGGACAGGGGAGCTGGGACGGAACAGGACAGGGGAGCTGGGACGGAACGGGACAGGGGAGCTGGGACGGGACGGAACAGGAGATTTGGGACGGGACGGGACAGGGGAGCTGGGACGGAACGGGACAGGGGAGCTGGGACGGGACGGAACAGGAGATCTGGGACGGGACGGGACAGGAGAGCTTGGACGGAACGGAACAGGGGAGCAGGGAAAGGACGGAACAGGAGAGCTGGGACGGGACGATGAGATGATGGATCCTCCGTCAATGGATGGCCGAGCCCGTTGACGGAGCCGGGAACCATGACCCCACTGCTTACTCCTGGGGCCATAGCCCCGTGGGCAGCGGGCAAGGCGGGTACCATCAAAGGTAGCAGGTGGTGGGTTGTAGCTAGGCTCGGAGTCGTGCTGATCGAGGGAAATAACTCCGAGCCTAATGGAGTGGGAGCTGGGTAGAGGAGTCCGGGGTGATGGGTAGTGGTCGGCATGTCGGCGGGCGAACTCAGGGTTTTGGCCCCAGATCCCCATGAGGTATTCCTCATAGGAATCTGAGCCGAAGGGGTCAATCTCCATGGGGAAGGGGAGGCCTGCTGGGTCCCAGATGGCGAGATCGTACTGTTATGATCGGTGGAGAATAGGGACCCAATAGCAGGCAGGGGTACAAAAAACCGATGTTTAATGTCAGTACGGTACAAAATCAGGATCCAAAAGAGTAGTGCACAGGCAGGGGTCAAAAACAGAAGGGCTTGGCAGAGGTACAATAACGGCAGGCAGAGAAGGGTAGCGAGAACACAGACCGAGGTCGAAAACACGGAATCCAGACTAGAAAAACAAAACACTGACAATCAAAACAAATAACTAAATAAACTAGAAAACAACAAGAAACAAAACTCAGAAACAAACAGGTCCTAAGACAAACGAACGCAAAACTAAACCAGGGAAAAACAAACGCAAAACACTAACTCGGAAAGGCACTAGGGAACTCGGAAACTGGAAACAGGGAACAGGTAGATAGCAGCGAAGGAAGGGAACAACAAATGACGATCTCGCACAGAGCAACTAGAACACTGGGCTTAAATGTGATGTAGACAGGTGCAAACAATTAGCTCGATTAGAAGTAGGAAATGGAAAACATCTTGACACGTAACAAGGCAATTAGTAAATCGTTAGTAATATCCTATCCTAGCCCTGACGTTAGTAAATTAGTAAAAACGACAAATGACAAGAAACGTAAGGAAACATTAAACAGCTGTGGAAACGTGATGGGAATTAACTTGTTAGTTTGTGTTAGTAATAATTCTATTAAGCCCTAACGTTAGTAGATTAGTTAATCACACCCGTGTTTAGTCAGTTAGTAATATTCACAAGTCCTATATAATCGTTAGTAGTGCCGGGTATTACAAACGAAGCGTACAGGAACGAAAGTAAACTCCGTGAACGGAGGCGAGAGAAAACAGCGCAGAATTGCCAGGCGGCGGAACACATGAAAAAGTGTATGTATAGAACCACAAATCAGAACAATACACAGAAGGGTACGTAACAAAACCCACACGACTAGAACATAACAGCTATAGAACCATGGACAGCACCGGCTCCACTCACAGGAGAGCTATAGAACCATGGCCAGCGCCGGCCCCACTCACAGGAGAGCTATAGAACCGTGGACAGCGCCGGCCCCACTCACAGGAGAGCTATAGAACCATGGACAGCGCCGGCCCCACTCACAGGAGAGCTATAGAACCATGGACAGCGCCGGCCCCACTCACAGGAGAGCTATAGAACCATGCACAGCGCCGGCCCCACTCACAGGAGAGCTATAGAACCATGGACAGCGCCGGCCCCACTCACAGGGGAGCTATAGAACCATGGACAGCACTGACCCCACTCACAGGAGAGCTATAGAACCATGGACAGCGCCGGCCCCACTCACAGGAGAGCTATAGAACCATGCACAGCGCCGGCCCCACTCACAGGAGAGCTATAGAACCGTGCCGGCCTCATAAGATTGTCCTCCCAGAAGATTACAGGAATTACTGGCAAATATAGTCAAAGTCATAGCTTGATCCAGGATAATTGCGAATAGTTTATAACCTATACATGTAGCCTTACACGTACCATCGCACATCGCCTGGATGTTGATGAAGTGGGCTGAAAGCAATTTAATTCGGCATTCCCCTTCGCTGAGGGACAGGTAGCTATGTGGTCTTTGACCTATGGACCCTTTTATTATTATGCATTTATTTATATATAGCCTACACAATAATAATATTTCACATTGTAATCTTGATATTTTTAGTCATGCTTGTGCGCGTCTCTGTGTGTAACAGACAGGAGGGTGTACGCACGTTGTGCACACGCCTATGTAGACGCACTTATATGCGCCATTAAAATAACATGTAAACAACTGCGACATGACTTTAGACCAGGTTCGTGGTGGTTTTTCTGCTGCCTCAAGATAGCAATACGCCAAAAATAATCCTGGCCACTCCTCATCTTAAGACCAACACACCCAGTTCAGTAATGGGCGCAAGAATACATAGTATTTAAACGATATGAACGCTAGGCGTTATAATGAACCATGCGCCGGGTGTAAGATAGCAAAGACACTTGAGTTTGGGTTTGCGCCGCTTAGCGCCGGGTGTAAGACAGGGCCCCAGATGTCTTTCCATCAAACTGGATGTGTTCTATCCAACAGGTAGTTCCTGAACCAAGTGACTGCCTGATCATATAAACCTATATTGACTAATATTTGTAGCATGATGTCATGGTCAACAGTATCAAATGCCTTTGACAGGTCAGTACAAAGGACAACACAGTGTTGCTTTTTTTCCAGAGCCTTAATAACGTCATTAACCGCCTTCATTGCTGCAGTAGTGGTGCCGAGCTGTTTTCTAAAACCTGATTGGTAATCAGCTAAAATTTTGTTGTCACTTAAAAATCCCTTGATCTGATTACATACCAATGTCTCCTAAACCTTAGCCAGAACTCAAAGCTTATAAATAGGCCTGTAGGTATTTAGATTTGATGGCTCTCCTCTTTTAACAAGGGTAGAACAAAGGCTACACAAGGGATAACATTTAATTCAATAGTAAAGTTAAAGAGACTTAAGTTAGGGGCTCAGCAATAAAATCTGTAGAGAGTTTTTTGAAAGATGGGGATCCAACTTGTCAGGACCAGCTGCTTTTCTTTCTGCTACTGTTTTCTCATCGCTTGCTTTATTAAGTTTTTCAGTTGTTTTTCAGTTACTGGATGTATAAAAGGTGGTAAACCAAACATATTTTTACTTTGTTTTGCCTGTTCACCACATAATACAGTGAGCACCTCCAGCCCTGCATCGCGCTGACAAAACATTGTGCTTTCTGTGACCAACCACAGCTTATTTCCACACAGAACATTTTACCACATTCAAGCATATTTAATGTGTCACATATTACCATATTCAAGCATATGTAATGTGGCACATCTATCCACTTTCAGCCATATATAATGTGTGACATCGATGACACTTTCTGGCGCATTTTATCACAAGCCCGTCACCGCAAAGTGACTTTTTCATGTTCTTCCACATAACTGTTGACAGCTCTGAATGGAATTGCTTTCTTTCACAAAAACAGCGTAATTGTTCAAGTGGCTGTCTTGTTAAAAGATGTTTGCAGCGCCTGATTGAGAACATGGTGGTATTTTACTCGTAAAATAATAAATATGAGAATTGAGTGACTGTGGTTTAATAAACTCCTTTTCACCATCTTTCCTAAGAGGAAGTACAACTCAATGCTCATATATTGTCTTAAATATCACCAGTAATATCTGTTTATAACTGGGTTATTTTCTTAAATATTATATTACATTACATTAAATTACAGGCATTTAGCAGACGCTCTTATCCAGAGCGACTTACACAACCTTTTCACCGTTTTTCTTTAAATTTATTTATACAGGTATCCATTTATACAGCTGCATATATACTGAAGCAATTCAAGTTAAGTACCTTGCTCAAGGATACTGCGGCAGTGTCCTACCTGGGAATCAAACCTGAAACCTTTCAGTTACAAACCCAGTTCCTTAACTATTATACTACACTGCCGCCCATAATTGTTATATTGTTGTATCACAGTATGAACATCTGCAGTCACCTTATAGATTGACAGATTTTGTCATTCCAGAAATTCTCACTATCAGGTTTGCAGAACATTGCCACAACCTACACCAGGGGTAGGCAACCATGGGCTGAGTCTGAATCAAAGCCCATCCATACTATTGAGTATGCTTGTTGAGTACACTGGATGAAAAAGCTGTTGAGTAGGTGAAATGTTCTCTAAATGTAGCGTAGCCTACTTAAAATCCCCGGATGATATACTTCATTGAGGATATTTGTTTTGCATACTCCTCGCGTGGAGTATGCAGTAAGCAATACACAGTATGCTAGTACACAGGATTCAGTAGATAGGGCTCTGATTCGGACACAGCCATGGTCCAGTGACATTTCTGGTGTTCGCTTCATCCGAGCTTGTTCACGAGAGTTTTACGGATGATTAAAAGCCTGAGCCTGAATATTCTGTAAGGTTAAATGCAGAGTGCCTCCAGCACATGGCCACCTGCATTCATTAAACCTGATTCATTAAAACTAATTAAAATGAATCCAATTATGTAGATACAGGTTTGGATGGAGCAAAAACCATGACCATCTCTGGCACTCAGGGACTACGGTTACCTACCCCTGACCTACACAATGAAGGACATTATATCAAACTGTGGACCTTTCTCTGAGAAAGACAGTCTGTGGTTTACCTCACAGTGACTATTTACCATCCAGTTTGAATAGAATATGGACAGTTTGAATAGAATATGGACGGTTTGAATAGAATATGAGCGGTTAGAATAGAATATGGACAGTTTTAGATGTTTTCTGAATATTAAAGAAGGCACATATAACGTATTTATTGTGTGCATGCACACTCATGAAGTGGGCTATATACCTGGTGTTGAATATAATGGGAGGGGATTCTACAAAGATCACTACAAATGTCAAAATGGAGAGTCATTGCCATGGCCTGGATGGATTTGACTTTACTCATAATTAAGTTAAAAGTTTTAAACTTGATTTTAGTTTGTCTTTTGGCACGTGCTAAAACTAATCACGCAAATCATACTGAGCTGGAGAAGAAAATAAAACGTGAATTTAACCGTTAGTAAGGAGGGACAAATGTTGATTACATCCAGGACGGTGTTACGTTACGTTATGTTACGTTGTCATGTTGAGTTGTTGTATTTGTTTGCATTGGCCGTGCATTGCTGACTGCGTTTGGTAAAGAGAGCCTGCTAAAGAAAAAGTCTTAATGTCGGGCAAGCTCACTTGCATTTCAGCGTGAACCTTAGAGACAGTGAACGGATGGTACACGGGCGGAAAATCAGACTAATGCGCCGTGAACGCTTTGCATCCCACGGGGTAATTGGAGACTCAGGATTAGAAAGGGCACGGAATTAAGGAGTGGGGAATGAGGATAATACACAGGCAGATTACTGAGGTGGTGAGAAACTTTGGCCTGTGGAGGAGACAGGGGATTGGACACAACCACTATCGCGGTGACGCTTCTCTTTGGTCAGACGAGGTAAAATGCAAGCAAAATCCCAAAGCATGCATTTGTAGGGGCTTTCTGGCTTCTGATGCTACTGGTAAAGGTAGCCCTTTTTAGATTCTGGCCACATCCTGGTCACGCTCTGTGCACAATGATTTCCAGCCCCCTCATAACACTGTTCGATTTAAATAAATCATGACTGGACTCCCTAAACATACTGTTCCACGCTGCCATTGTGATAATGGAACCAACCCGTCATTCAGACTGCCTTATGTGTTTTCATGTCTATGCAATTTTGAGTTGTTTATTGATTTTTCTGTGCGTGTGTTTATCTATAAATGTCTGAGAACAATACCCTGCTATTTATATACACCATATTTTATAGCTTGTATTATTTTCCTTTTATGCTAGACAGAAACATCATGGAAAAGGCATTTGACGGTTGCATTAGCACAAGACTTAAGGCATTAAAACATTTGATTAAAGCGCTGCTTTGCTGCCAGGACATACAAAAATACTCTGTGGTAAGAATCACACAGCCAGGTTAATGTAAGGTGTGCTAGAGTGGGAGGGGTAGACGTGTTTGATGTTGTAGAAGACATCCAGCTGGGCTGGCAGAGGGCACGGGGTGGTGAGGCTCCAGGAGCCCCTGGCACGATGACTCAGAGCACAGCTTGGAGAGAACAGGCCCCGGGGTGAGAGAGGTGGAGGCTGGTCCCCTGAAGGTTAGGGAAACAGGGCCAGTCTGTGCTTGACATGAGTCTGTACGGCCAGAGGTGGGAGTGGAGCAGGGTACTGCTGTTGCTGCCGTTCATCCTGCCATCTGGAGCAGGCATGCCATTTAGAGTGCAGAGACACTGAACTGTGTGTGTGTGCGTGTGTGTATGTGTATGCGTGTGTGTGTTTGTTGTTGTTTTTTTAAACTGGCAACATGAGTGTTTTCTGTAGTTGTGTTTTGTGTGTGTGTGTGTGTGTGTGTGTGTGTGTGTGCATTTTTAAGTTTTTGTTACTTTTTGAGACTGGCAACATGAGCGTTTTCCGTAGTTGTGCTTTGTGTTTGCGTGTGTGTGTGTGTGTGCATTTTTAAGTTTTTGTTACTTTTTGAGACTGGCAACATGAGCGTTTTCCGTAGTTGTGCTATGCACCCTCCTTCCTTTATGTCCAGCTGTATGTCTGCAGCGTGCGCTCTGAAGGATTCATTACAAAGTGATAGATGTAGTCCCCGTGGAGCGGGTTCTAATGGGTTCTGCACCGTGCAAGCGGAGCCTCTAAAGTACATACTGACAGATTAGCAATATGAGCCCTTAGTGTTTATAGGACACACCTGAGCTCATAAATCCTGCGTTCACCAGCACATTAATGGGCTCCTGGCTAACGTCGCCTTTTCATTAGCATGGCGTAAAAAAAATATATCTTATGCATATCATTGCTCTACTTTGATAATGTGCCTTCTACATGACTTGCGTGCATTATGAAAAAATTCATATATTCAGCGGCTTCCAAATAGAACACCCATTAGAGGTAAATAAGCTTCCTCCTGTTATTTAAGTCATCTATTTATTATGTCCTGGGAGTGTAATAAGCTGAAATCAATGGAGCCTTAAAGAAATGTGGGTTCTGAAGGCTTATAATGTCTGCAGACATGAAAGACCAAAAAGTGCGTGCAATAATTGGATTAGACTCATGAGGGGCAATCAGAAAGGTTAAATAATATTAAATATTCACGGTAAGAGTATGACCGGCATATTGATTTCATGGTTAGTTTTACGGGGGACTCGCAAGCAGATGTAACTTTGTGCCAGTGTGATTCGTCCGTCGTGCTGACGTCACCAGTCTGCATTGTGTAAAGACGTCAACATAGCCTCGATTACTGGATTACGCCCTTGCCGTGTGACGTCATTGGCTCACTGCTGTTCAAATGAGAACTCAAGTCTTTGTGCTTAAATGTGTAGCTAATTTCAGTTTCCCTTTTGTAGCGACAGAGGGATTCTGAGGCAACAGTAATGGTTATTATATTAGATCAACGTGCTTTAACGTATGTGTGCTGCAGCATATCAGCAAAATCCCATGACAGCACTGTGATGAAAACACACATATGAATGCTATAAAACTTCATGTTGTCCCATATGGAGAATAGGGTGTATTAGGCCAGACAGAGAGGTAAAAGGGTATGTCATATAATGGAACAGGTTGGATGTTTACAAATACTATTATTTTGTTGGAGTGGCCCGGTGAGCAAAAGCTGGAATCTAGACATCTGGAAGGGTTATAAGTTAACCCCAATACAGCTCAGGTTTTACCCGAATATACCCGGGCTACGTCCTAGTCGACTAGAAACCTTTTTTTCCAGTGTTCAGGGTTTTCACCTGAACACCTAGATGCCGTTTCACCGACTTTTCACCGCAAAAATGTTCACTGAGGGGCTGGTGTGTGGGGTTGGTTTATTTATTTGTCGGCCTCGGTATAATAATGATCGTTGGACAAAGCGAGACCGCTGTAACTGATCGCAGCAGTGCGCAGGGAGGCGCTGTCAGCCTCTCTGAGGGCCTGGTTGTCAGGCGTGCGCGCATCGGGGAGACAGCCCACAGCGTGTACCCCGCACCGCATCCCGTGAAGCGCACGGTGGCGAGGCCCAGAGAGAACATCTGGGGCAGTGCACGGTGGGATCGTCACATGATTCCAGCCCATCACTCTCTTTTTCTTTCTCTCTCTCTCTCGCTGTCTCTCTCTCTCTATCTCTTTTTCTTTCTCTCTCGCCCTCTTTCTCTCTATCTCTCTCTCTCGCTTCATCGGCCCTCAGCCGTTATGAGCGATGATCATCTTTCTCTGGGGCCTGAAATCCCGCCTCGCCCCCCCAATCTCCTGCCCCCCCCCACCAGCGCCCTGGGTTTACGAGCCACCTGACAGATGTAAATATCCCACGTCAGACGCCATTACACGCGCCCCGCGCATTCTCACCCCCGTCTCTGCCTTCCTTCTTCACCTCTGGCTCTCTGCTCTCCGGGCGTGACAGCTGCAGATTTTACAGCCTGCGATCTCAGAGGGAGAGAGCGCTCTGATGTAACCGTCGGCAACAGCTCACCTCCGCCACACAGCCTTGTTTTTCCCCGGCTTTTTTCGCCCAAATATGTCAGTTTTATTCAGGTTGCCACAACGTCGTTAACCGCATAGCAAAGGTCTGATTCCCATGGTAACCCTGTCGTACCCCAGAGCCAAGTGGTGTCTCGCAGCAGCAAAGTGTGCGGCACGTGTAAAAGCAGGGTGTAGCCTCGCACGGGCTCCTCGCATCGCACACTGCAATGCCACCGGGCCACTCTCTCATCTCTTCGGCCATCTTTGATTTTACCACAGTCCCAAGCAGACAAACAAACAAACAAATAAACACACTGGTTTCCAAAGCAAAAGGACTTGTGCTCACTCGATGAATACACTGAGCTGTTTGCGCATTCCAATGCCATGGTGCTTTAATCCTGGGAATGGCCTGCATCTTATACGTGAGGTGATTCGTTGCATTCTGATTTCAAAGCATAACATCAACAACTTGCGTCGCCTCAGGAAACCACATAAGCTAGATTTCAATTAGTTTGGTCTGATCACTTGCAGAAACCAGGACACTGCTTTCCATGAATATAATGAAGAAAGAACATTCCCCCCATAGACACAATTGCATTTGACTTTTGTTATCAATTTTAAAGACACGGAATTGTAATGTATTCTGCGTACATGGATGGATGGGATAGTTAGTCTCCTGTGCCTGGTGCTTGCAATAGCTGATGGCTTACTGCTGGTCCCATCTATAACATTGCATTAAAATTAGTCAAGATATCTCTTCTTCAATCGGAAATCAATGGGAAATGAAAGCAGTCGTGAAGAGAACCAGCCATGCAAATGCATTGAGGAATTAGCCTCCCTCTGGGCTTCCTCTAAAGGCCGTCATAACTTAGGGAACCTGACAGATCCCCTTTGTGGATATACGGAACAAATTCAATAATCCTTTGGGGATGTTTGAAGAGCCATCCAGCATCTCCCCTATAACAGTCGCAATTGAATCTGGGGCTCTGGTGCCTTCAATGTTGTACGTGCCTTTGCTTCCTAAGATTGATTTTTTTATGAAAACTGCCGATGGGGATTGATGCACTAATCAAGAAGACCGCACGCTACAGGAACTGCCAAACGGACTCCTGGGTTGTTTTTATTTAGTCCGCCCGGCAAAATAATTAGTCACTCGCTCTGTTCTGAGAGTATTTATGTCTTTGGTTAGATTATACTATACTAGTTCACATGACTCAAAAAGGAGTTAGCAGTAGCGTCAGTAATCTTGCTTATAGATTTGATAGCTGCTTCACGTATATGTAGTGCTGTTCCTATAAAGATTTCCGAGGAAGAAAAAAATATATATTAATATGACTGAATGGAGGGCGAAATTGAGCCTATTATTAAAAATCTCTCAGCTAGTAGGCTACTAATGAAAATAACTCATCCAATGTGCCAGGGTTTTTGATTTGGATAATCTCATTTTCCCAACAGACCGTGAATTTGCCCTCTAATCCAGTAGTGCTACTTACATTAGCACACTGGAAAGCCCTTGTGTGATCATACTGGAATTCACATAAAAGAAAATCCCGCAAGAGACGCCTGCATCTGTGAAGTTCAGAAGGAATGAACGAGAATCCTTTTGCGGGGAAACTTGGCGAAAGAGAACAAAAACTTACATAAACAGACATTCTAGTCTTCGTGATAAGCTTGATGTGCCAACGTGGAATTGTAGCTGTTGGTGTGCGATGCTAATCCACACCCGTGAGACCATGGCACTAAATGACAGCCAAAATTTCAGAATTTGCACGTTGTTCATTTACGGGAGATGTGGCTCCAGTAGGGAAATAGGGTAAACTCTTACAGTACATCAACTTCTCACTAGAATGGGAAAGGCTAGCACTGCACTTTGTGGCTTACCGTTTTTCTTCCAACGGCTTCTTTGGTAAAAAATTATTAACATTTATTAATCGTACATTTATGTGAAGGCTTTCAGTCAATTTGTTTTTGCGCAAATTGATCTATTTCAGTCCTAACAAGCACCACGGGGGATAGTGCTTTACATCATGGTAATAGCCATTTCTACAGAATTATCTGCATCAGAAGTGCATCGAGGGTTTCCTCCTATAGCGGGGCCCAAGCTCATTAATTATCATTAAATTCTAATAATGTAGGCGGAAACTGTACCAATACCTTTCATTTGAGTTTGTTTTAATCAGTTGAACCGATTTATAAGAAGAATGAGACGGCACAATTTTCAAATGGCATAACATCCATGCTTTGGAAACATGTTTTAAAATTTTTACTTTTTGAGTTTTTCATCTCATGTTAAAGTACAGAACCAGAGATACATAATGAGGTATAACTATGCTATAATAAGGTTGAGTAAATATTTCTGGAGATATGACTGTTTGAATATTGTGATTTTGCAAAACACAGTTTTGAGAAAACTGGCTTTAACGATTTTGTTGGGAATTATGCCCTTTCTCATCATAAAATATGCCCTCAAACCAGGAACTATTGTATGGAATTGGTATATTTGTGTAGACCACAACTCAGTGCTTGGTAGGATTTTGAATAAGTTTGACTATAATAGTGTTTGAACCATAAATTTATAAAAATATGAAAAAATTCACACATGAGGTTTAACCTCTGATTTTGCTTAAAACCCTCATCCTTTTTCACTCTTCCCTAATTATTTTGGCATGACTCCCCCATTATAATATAACTTTTGATTGATAACTGCTCTCCCTATTGATCTATAGCAATAATACTTCAAAGAGTGCCCATACATTTTGATAGCCCTCATCAACAGGTAATTCAACAGGTAATACTTCTTGCCAAGTAAATTAAAGGATTGTGTCAATACCCTCCCCCTATCATCAGTGAAATTATTTAAATTAGTAACTGAATGGTGTAAACTGTTGAATACTTTTGAATAAGTTGAGGGAAAAGAGCTTCATTCACAAGCATTATGGTTAAACTACCCTAAGGCATTGTGAGAAGTCAGTGTTATAGTATATCATGAATTGCATTTTTTATTTTATTTTTTATCTAAACCAGTGCATTTATTTCAACAAGTCACTGATTAAAGCAGGTTCACTTGGTGCACAAAAAAAGGATGTGGGGAAAAAACCATTATGGCCTACCAATCAAAATTGTGGAAATAGTTTGTAAAAACAAGTGATTCAAAGTGATTGTTTAAAGGGGTGTTTTAAAACAGTTTCTAGCTGTTCGGAGAAAATCGAAAATCAAGTAACCTGTGTTAGGCTATACAGACATTTCTCACGTTTATAATAAGCAAAATATGACAAAATTAGTTTAGAAGTAGGCCTATCCACTGTGCCTCTCTAGTGGTAGTCGTATCTGTGGCAATTATAGTATGCACATTTCTCCGAAATTATACATTTAGGAAAACCGGAAAAGTTCCGATGCATGCTTGTTAAAATGTTTTAGCGCTTCGCTTGCGAAAGCGTCGCCCTCTCTAGTTGTACTGCAGGCTACTAAAACAGCAGGGTGCTAGACCAGACTGTTTACTAGCTTCATCTTGCCACAGTCCCAGACAATAAACTGCATAAAATGCACTGTTTCTACAAGCTAAAAATGTGGCATCGTGTTCCGATATTAAAAAGTTGAAGGCTATAAATAAACATTCGGCGTGTTTTCCTTGCTTAGCCTAGCCTATTGTAGGCTACTATGTAGCTACAATAGCCTACCCAATGTAGGCTACTTTCGGTTTAGATAGACACCTAATTTGTTTCCGACAAAATATTTTATATAGCCTAAATATGTTTAAGAAACCAAATATCCTACCTGCATGAAGTTACAACTGAACAGTTTATCTTATTCCATTTCACCAATGTCCAGAATGCCTACAGTTGGCATTTCCACAGCGCGTAGCCTAGCTCCCTATCGCAGCTGGCGGCTGTAGCCTACTTCACTACTGTAAAAACGCAGTTTTAAATAAAAAACTTTTTAAATAAATATGGTTAAGCGCGTTATCATTTGAATACGCGGATTTTGAACACGGCTGTGCTTCGGTTACGAATGTTTCGCAAACGAACTTTGTTTAGGAGAAATTATGTTTTTTTTTGGTTGCTAGTTTGGTATTTCAAATACTACAATATCCATGATGCTCAGCGCATATGTCAGGTGTCTACTCCACAGAAGAAGAAAAAAGGTTCATTTCAGGGAAAAAAAAGAACGGCATTTTCTGTCATTAAAAGCAATATTATATAACACTAGAGCATCAGTATTACGTTAGAGATGATCTCTATCTTTAAAACAATATCAATGACGGACATGTTTGAACACGGGAAAGTTTTGTTTGGAACTCGAACATTTACGGTGAGTCAAAGTTATTTATTATGTGTGGTGGGCTCTGGAGGTCTAACTAGTCCCTTTATTTAACACAATTTCACATATTTACACAACGATTAGAATTTTTAAATTTAGGTGAATGGTAGATTTGGAATGCGATTCTGGTATTAACTCAATTTTGACCGGATAGTTACTTACCGAATTTTATTACTTTTGACCAATAGTGGCTTTCGACGACACATATTCGAAGTTGGCGTCGGGTCACATTTATTTAAAAATAATTGACTAAAGATGACGACTCCCTCGGAAACCATGTACAAAAGAACATTCCTATTTTATTGAAATCTGAACACTTTGCTGATTTTCGGTTTTTAAATAACTTTATTGATTATGTATCATTTCATACAATACATTTTAAAATAACATACATACAAAACAACATGCATACATTTACAAACAACAAAGCCATTTGATCATATTATGATTTCAGTCCATTCAAATTCTGTGTTTTTTCGTTTAAGGTCCATAGTTCTTTTTCTTCTTAATGCAGTTACAATTTGTTTAAAGACAGTGTCACTTTTTATAAAAACATTTTCTGTTGATTTTCGCTGTTCACAGTGACAGAAAACACGTTGAGATCCCCCCACCACGCAACCCACCAAAGCGTTCTCTGTTGGACTCCATGAATAAAATCCTTATGCCTCCCATAAATAACCAATAATAATAATAATAATATATCACCAGAGGCAGTCTGCAAGTAGGGCGTGGATATAGCTCGACACTGAGAAAAAGGTGTATTTAAGTGTTATAGTGCATGGATATCCCTTTTCATTTTCTGATAGCATTCCTTGAAAGTAATAGATCTGTGAACCTTTTCATCTCTATGACTTGAACTTGGAAATGCAGTAAAATAAACCTGTTCCCCGGCCCTTACTACTGATCTACAATATATATTCAGGGAGTAGTTCTCAGACTTTTACAAAAACGTAAGTCTTAAAGCATTCCATGTCGGTCCACTCTACCCATCCCAAACCTACAAAGATTTCCATTTAATTTGTAATGGAGCTGGATATCGATGCATCTGTATCAGTGCGATTTTAATAGTTTGCCTGTGAATAGAGCTGTCCCCACAGTGCTGTGATAACAGGAATGGAGCTAGCAAGTTAGCACCATTTTTCTTTGTCCGTATGCCTGCAGACCCAGGTCTTTTCACTCTAACTATAAAGGCGATTTGAACAGGCATTAATATCAAATTTTTATGCATTATTTTTTTTAACTTTCAGCAGCTGCTGGGATACCCCTCATGCTGTGCGTGGCAAGGCTTAAAAATTCAAAGATTTGCTTCTAAAAGTTAAAGAAGAAAGAATGACTGAGTCATGGCTCCATGCTTGAATCAAACCAGTACAATTCAATTTTTTTATTGCTGTAACAACTTATCCATCGTGTCATGTGTGAAATGCCAATCCCTGCACAGCTAATTCTCTAAACATCTCGTATAGCGCTGGATTTGGCCATTGGTGGCCAAATAAAGGGGCTTCACAAAGTGGTTTTTCTACAAAGCGAGCTATGTACACAGTGAAGCAGAGAGCTCAATAAATTCCAAGCCCCTACAAACAAGGAAATGAGTTTGTGTAAGACTCCTGCCTGGTTGGGGGCTCCATTTTGAAGTAGACAGCTGAGCTCTGTCGATGAGCTAATAACGTCTGGCTCAGGGCAAAGATTGTGGATTCCAACAGAGGAATGAGATGTTGCTCTCCATGGCGACGGCATTAGGGTGGCCATACAGACCATTACAGATCGTTTGCCACTACCCAGAGTGCCCATGCTCAATTCAGAGATATTAGATAATGTGTGTTTGTGCACAGGGAAGATTTATGACACCGCAATGTTTCCTGGCTTATATATTCCAAGCAATAGAAGCAATCTTTCTGAATTATACACATATTGAAACATGTAAAACCTTTGCTGATAATGCCAAAAAAAGCGCACACACACACACACACACACCCACACACATGCACGTACACACACACATGGACACGCAAACACAAACAAATTCAGTTTTTATACTGTTGTTTTAATCGGTTCAGCTGGGTCAGACAGTCTTTTTAATTTAAATTTTTTAAAACATAAAAAAAAAAAAAATACAGAGCTTAGGACAACACACCTATCAGAAAAACAATTAAAATAATGATTAAAATAATGATTACTCTCACTAATAAAAAGGATTGTTTACACACCAAAGAGTGGCTTGGATTCAATCAACATTGTTCCGTAACAGTTACTTACAAATAAACAAATTCATATTTGTCATAAATAAACTCAACAAACTGTGGTTGTACTATTGCGTGTAATCAAAGCAAAATGCGAAGTTTACATCCAGACAGAAATGGTGCGAGTTTAAAGTGGTTGTTCTGAAGTCAGTTTTGAAAGTATCTTGCAGGGTTGGGTAGGCGGGGGGTAAAATAAAATCTTACTAGTTGAATTCACTAACAATTACTTAACTGTACTACTGTGCTTTAAAAACATTAGACTGCAGCATTTGTACTGCAGTGATGTGAATTATTATTTTTTTGGCGGGGGGGGCGGTCAGGCTGAAATAGAAACTACACGCCAACTTTTTTTCGCCCTTTTTGTTGATGAAAAGGCTGCAAATGAATGGCCCATAACTCTGACGCACATGGGTTTGAGAGCCAGTCGATACCCACGGCATTCTTCACTGCTCTGATTGATTCTGTGACCAGTGCACTCCAGGCCAAAATGTCTGACTCATAGGATCTTGGCAGAGACCGGCGGTGCAGTTTCCCCCGCGCTCTTTCTCAGAAAACTCAGGTTCACGGGCCGTGCGTTGGTATATGCATTGACTTGTGCGCGTCCTCCCCTGTGTTATAACACACAGCGCTTTGTCTACGACGTTCAGATATGTTTCCATATACGTACAGTGGTGCGTGGATATTGAGTGGAAATGTGTAAGCGTACTGTGTTCGGTATGGCCGACTGCATTTTTTATTTTCTCCCACAGCCGATCGCCTCTACTTTTCCACTCTGCAGTTCACCAGCTAAGCTCCACACTCATTGTGTTGTAGGCTTATGCCACATGCACCGATGGCACGGGCAGACTTCAGGGGCCTGGTTTACCACAGGAGGCGCTCTTGCATGGTAAGCCAGTGGATGAGGCAGTCTAGCATGTTGCTACACAGCTTTCACTCCCACCTCTGGCTTTTCCACAGTCAGGGTTTACTTCTGGCCCATGGGGTACATCTCTGTATTAAAGAGGAGTTATTTAGCTTGTCATTACCCCTGGGGGGTCAGTGCTGGCACTTCTATACAAGGGAAAATACTGCAGATAGCTTCTACAAGCACCGCAATGACAACATCTTATCGTTTCATGTCAGAGTTAGTAACCTATGGAAAACTAACCACAAAGACAACTGTTCTATGTGCTTTCAAGGCAAATGTGTAAGATATGAGGGCGCAGGTAAACCAGGATGAAGTCATACATTTTAATGTGATAAAGCAAAACTTAACTTAACTAAATACTAATAGTTAAACAACTTGATGTCATTTTTTAGTGAAAGTATATTATTCAAGGCCTTGATGTTTTTTTGCCATTTTATATACTAATTTTATTGTAAAAAAAAAAATGTATTTACATTTTTTTTACTGATCCACCCCCCCCCCCCTTTTTTTCGGACAAGAGGACATCTTTGTTGATTATATATATTATATTATATATTGTTATATATTCCACGTGTCCCACTAGAGCTATACCCCCCCCCCCCATTACAAAGAGGCAAAACAATGAATAAACATACAAAACAAAACAAAACAAAGGAGAAATATACAAACAAAGCGCTGAATTAAACATAAGCACTGGTGATAGTTCATGGGGGAGTTTATGTGTTGATGTAGGGGGTATGAGATCAGGGAGTAAGATGATTAGAGGAAGAAAATAAGATTTTGGTGTGGGACTGTAGCGTGCGTGCGTGCGTGCGTGCGTGCGAGGTTTGGTACTGGAGTGTAATTTGTTCCATTGCTATGTGTTCTTTGAGGAGGTTTAACCATTACGTGATGTTTATTGTGTTTCCAGTTTTCCAGTTTAAAAGGATATGTATATTCATTTTATAAATACTCATAAATTAATTGTCATGAACCTCACCCACACCACCCACAAGGTGGCCAAGTGCCACTTAAAGGGGAACGCCGGGTTATTTCTTACACATTTATATAGATTTTACATGTTTAATGTGAGTCTTGAAGCTTACTGCACTAGACCTGTGCTTCTCGGTTCCCTTGTTTCCAGCTTGTTTCCAGACGATCTGCGTCGTGCTGATCTACGTCAGTCATGGTTAATTCCAGCTGCAGGTCTATACTGTATACTGGAAGGTTCGAAATTGATCTGATTCGTTGATAGATAAAAGTGTGATATGACTAAAGGGATGCCATCCTCATTATCTTCAGGTTCTTCAAAGAGTATAATTTAGCTATGAAAATCGAAAACGCTTTACATAATATTGCAATCAAAAGTTTCCGCATTTTCAGTCAATTTCTGAAATTTTTCACTGCAATATTACATACAATGTTTTCGATTTTCATAGCTAAATTATACATCGCCAAGCTCTGAAGAACCTGAAGATAATGAGGATGGCATCCCTTTAGTCATCACACTTTTATCTATCAACGAATCTGATCAATATTGAACCTTCCAGTATACAGTATAGACCTGCAGCTGAAATTAACCACGACTGTAGATCAGCGTGACTGGAAACAAGCTGGAGGCACAGGTCTAGCGCGGTAAGCTTCAAAACTCACATTAAACGCATAAAATCGATATAAAAGTTTAAGAAATAACCCGGCGTTCCCCTTTAATCGCCCTTTTCCTCAAATTAATCTCAATGCCTTCTATAGAAGGCCATCCATAGGGAGGGAACGGAGATGCGCTGCTTTCTGCCAGGTGTGCATAAAACACATCTAAGAGCCTTGGTTGTCCTTTCCATCCTTGTGTCGTTGACATTGTGTCTGCAGCGAAACTAAACTGACAGTGCATATCCATGAATCCAAGACATGTCATAGTAAACAGCAGAATCTATTTAAGGAGGCACAACGAAAAAATGTAGCAACCACAAGATATTCAGTATTCTCACCCCCATATTCAGCTCTTGTGACAAAATGAAAAAAGCAAACAAATAATAAAAGAAATGTATGTGCCTGAACATGACATTGATTCTAGTAATCTGGGACCATCTCTGCCGCCAGGCACTGAGGCATCTGTTGCATTGGTATCTCGGCTCACAAATTCGTCCTCGGGCAAGGCTCGGGTTTTATTCTCAAATTGTTCCGTTTCAAAGGTCGTTCTCTTCCGTGCTTTCTGGTCAACTGACACACGAGTCACTAACAAACAATACTGTCTGAGGCGGTTTCAGTTTGCCCTTGCATGTCAGTTCTGTCTTCAGTAACATCTGAGCCTCAGTTCTACACATATGCGACGCTGAGTTTCTCGTTCAAGACCAAATGCAATTAGAGCGGGTGGGTGCCTTTTATGAACAATATCTCAATAATTGTACAATGAGAATCTCATCTTCCACATTCTAACATTTTAGTTTTAAATTGCCGGTTGCCAGGACATGAATGTCCGGGTAAACCGATGAGGGCCATTTCAATACGCAACCAACTGAAAATCCTGTACATAAATATGAATGATTTGACAAACAAACCACCCAGTTAGAGAAATGTATACATGATTTCCATGTTCAAAGTGTGACTGCATCTAAACAAGACCAATTTAGCAGAACATATTATTTTTATTCTTCAGTATAACACATTCATCTGAACTTATAAATAATTCATGAATTTGTTGACTGAGAAATGACAACGTTGGGCAGTTCTTGAGGCTATTCTAGTCCGGGGCAGTGGGAATAAATGAACTGATGGGTCTTGCTATAGATTGTAGATGGTCTTAATAATTTATCAGGTGGTGAGTTATGATATTGCTCTCTTGAAAATTACTTGGTTTGCCCGAAGCAGTGAGCAGAAACATGGTGTGTAATCAAACAGAAAAAATAGATGTCATAAATGTTCAATCATTACAAATGAGGTCAATGACAACAACGTTTATGACAAATTCTTCATTGAAATATTAATATTTTATGTCAACGGACATCATTTCACTGTGATAGGATTTACATCATTTGAGTAGATATGTACCTACATTAACACCAATTGGAATTGTTACAGTTTGACATTCACTCAGCACAGTAAACATGGACATTAGAAAATGGTCAAATATGATCTAACATAGTTTTTTTTTTCACAGTAATTTCCAACTATTAATTTCACCTGCGTTTGTTGCTTTTCAGATGTTTTTATATTAAAAAGCAGGGCTATTCATCTGGCAGCCCAGAGGCCAAATACAGGCTAACGTATGTTATTCAGTAGTATGTCGTCAGTAGTATGTGAAAAAAGTCTGGTCCGTAGGCACCATCTTTTACATAAATTAAACCCCCAGGAAGGTGTAGCTGGTATAATTCCCTCAACAGCTGCCCTGGAATATAAACTGTAAAAGGTGGACGTTTCTCCTAACATTCTAATTCCCAAATTGCCTTTACCAAGGCAATAAACGGTGTTATGCTACAATTAGGAACATGGAACCATTACCCATCCTTGTATGGGAGCGCAGTGCTACCGCTTGGGGGGCGGCTGGTGGCGTATTTGACCTGTTTGGCTATTTTCATCACAATTCGCCAAAATCGTCCATTGTAAAGAACGTGTGATGTCTGTATTCCCTAACAAGGTTTGCTCCCTCCGGGAATGTCAGGGAGTTCTTGAATTTTAACATGCCAGCACAGCTCTTTGTACATTAACTCTGCTTGCTCAGTAGTCCCCAGGGCTATGAGTGTTTTATTTTATTTTATTTATTATTTTTTTGCAAGCTGCTTTTCTTGCCCATGTTATGCCATCCTCCACCCACGTGATACTGATCAAGACGACTGTGAATCTCACAGTCCGATCCATTGATTAATTACTTTCCATTTCAGAGACTCGTTGAGTTTAACTTGTTTGGAAGTGCCTGCATCCTGTCCAATTGTCAGCAATCACTGTAAACCCAGCACGTGAGATGTAATACCCGTCAGTATGTCAGTCAGAAGGAAAAACATGTCAGCCCTGCACGGATTTCGAGGGGGGAGACGGCAGTGTAGTGTAATGGTTACTGGACCGAAAGGTTGCAGGTTCAATTCCCAGGAAGGACACTGCCGTTGCACCCTTGAGCAAGGTACTTTACCTGCATTTCTTCAGTATATATCCACCTGTATTCATTGGATAGATTGTAATAAGATGCTAGGAAGTTGCGTAAGTCGCTCTGGATAAGTCTGTTAAATGCCTGTAATGTAATGTAATGTAATGTACAAATAGCACATTGCTTTTCAACAACAACAATAATAATAATAATAGTTTTATGTGGGCTGACAATGGTGATAAAAATGTTTGCAATAAGAGGTTATGTAGCAAACAGTAGAGCATCATATGTGGACAAATTACAACTGAATTTATCAACTAACCAGCCACTGAGTTTACTGTAACACAAGACCTATCTCTCTGCTACATTCATTATTCCAAGCATTCATTCATATTGTGGAATGGAATATCTTAATATATTTTCTATACAGTTTCAAATGGGATGTTTCACAGGTATCCCACCCAATAAAATGTCTAGGGGGGGGTGTAAATGATCTGCTTCTTTACTTCCTGAGCAGGGTGTACAAAGACAGAGGATTAACAATGAGACTGATGCTGATTCTGACTAATTAGTTGCGTGGTTAAAAGATAATTTACTTGCGAGTTATAAAAAATCAGTGGCGCCAACTGGAGGACAAACAGAAAAATACAGCCGATACAAAGAAGAGATAAACTAAAGCCTACAGCCCTGGCATTCAAATCACAGTCCTCGAGGTCCGATACCTGCTGGTTTTTTTACCCTCCCTTTACCTGCGAGTCAGGTGTGAAGATAGTCTGGCCAATCAGTAGCACTAATTGTTCAGTGAATTACCTGGGAGAAAGAAAACCACAGCCAGATTTCCAGATTTTAATATCCATGCCCTACAGTATATCACAGGCTAATTCACATAAGACCTAGTATACTGGAACACTATTATAATCTTCCCCCTAGCCTTGCAGTTTTCTCAACAAAAATTTGCAAAGGGTGAATCGACAATGTTTTAGTTAGCTCTCAAAACCTGCCAGTTAAGCACCCTCAAAAAAGTTTCTCTATCCCTTTCTTGTTCTCCCGTTCATCACCCGTTTCAAAAAACCCCCAAATAATGAAAGAAATAATTGCGCTTTGTTGCACTTGGGGAATCCTTGGATCGTAACGCAGCAGAACTCAGGAGTACAGCCATGAAAAGCACCTCTGATCATTATTTGGCCCCCAGACTCTGCCATGCAGTAGTATGCAGGGTGTAGGAGGAGGAGCTTATCAGCCACACTCTATAATTACTGCGGTGACTTCTCCTTCTCTCCTGACTCTCTCTCGCATTATAAAAGTGTTAAAGCACAGCAGCCTCTTCCTTTGTTTCTCTACTCGGATTCCCTGAGCTGGCACGCCCCTCATTATTTTAAATAGGGGCCTTCTCCGGATTGCAGAGCAGTGATAATGAGGCACTTGTCTGGATCAGGCAGAGAGAGCTCCCCGCTCTGAAAATTCCTAAACGGCGTAACGACTCTTCGGTTTCCGGACCGCTCAGCTTCAGAAATTCCCTCCCCAGCCCTGTGGATTGAAAATTCAATCCCCGCCGTGGACTGACTGGCGTTCGGATCGGGGTGATGGTTTGGAATGAGATAAAAATCCCGCAGGTCAGACCTTCGTTGATTAGGAAACGGCGTTCAAATCCACAGGGCTTCAGCCGACCCCGCTTTCAAAATGAGGGACGCGCAACTCGGGGGCTCATCAAATATTAATGTGATGCTGGCAGGTGCGCGGTCTGGAGCGGGGCCACTCAAGGGGCAATTGTGGCCTTAATTACTGTGTGCCATGTTCTCCCGTTGGGCCCCACCTTTAGGAACCTTCAGATTACCTTCCTATGTAGCACATCCTGTTGCTCATCTCCAGGAGGCATTAAAGCAAACGCTCAGAGGCAGAACCACACAGGCTCTTGCGTAAGCATCGCATAGCGCGTTCCGTTTGTCCCTCGTGGAATTCCCAACGCGGTCAGAAATCCGAGCCCAAACACTCGGATTTGATGATGATACATTTTATTTTTCCCCGGTTTTGCCAGGAAGCATTTGCGTTGGTCACAAGCTTTTTTGATTTTCTGTGACTTTCTTTCTTCAGAGGCATATCGCAGAACCCAAACATTTTTTTTAGATCCTGAAAATATAGTTCTATTTAGTAGAATGTATGCTTATACTGCAGATGGTTCTGATCCATTCTCCATTAGCAAGCTAGCCAGGTTTAGATTTTTTCTTAGTGTGATAGTGTCCATTGAATTGAAATTACAACAAAGACATTGGAATATAATTAAATAGTATTATAAAAAAGAGGCTAGCCATTATTTCTTAAACTGTCAACCATTTTGAGATTGTCATACTTGTTAATTGTGTAAATTTAAAATGACTGAAGGACGTTCCTGAAAATGATCAAAGGGAGGTTATAAGAGTTGTAGCTCACTGAACAACACTGATTTTATTGTACCGATTGTCTATGGCCTTGTCTCTTTTTGGAATTATGACCTTAGACTATCATATAGCTTGTATAAAAGTCCAATATTTAATATTCAATATGTAATATTCGTGACACCCCAAAAGTTAATCGAGATGGTAGGTTTACAAACAAAGCAATATTGATAGAGGACCTGGCTAATGTGAGTTTTTACACTCACATGTTCCTCAATATTCTGCCTCAATATGACTGTCGGCCATTGTTATTCATAAAAAGTCTAACCCTAACCTAAACTCTAACCCTTACCTAGTGCCTAACCATACATCCATACACGTATTGTGCTACCATACCTTTAGTTACATGCATAATAATGATGTTTCATTTTCATGATGTTATGAAAAAAAAATTATGTTAATCGGATACTGTACCTGTTAATATGGCTGGACGCGTGAAGCGCACTTTCATCAAAGACGAAACATCTTTGTGTCGCGTGACAAATGCAGATCATTCACATCGGATGTGTAGCACACACCTGACTGATTTTCAGCAGCCGAACCCACGCCAGTTGAAAGACACAAGTATTATAAACTCAGTTAAGAGTATCAGACTGCACTGAGTCAGGAGTGCACTCTCATTTCCCCCCTGTGACGTATGATGTCACAGAAAATGTACCGGCATGGCAATCATTTCATCAAGGCTGTCATATGCCTTGCTCGTCAATACTCAAGGGAACTAAATTATAACATTTTGACATTATCCTAAGTACACTGGAAAGTCCACAGGAATGTAACATGTTTTTAGCTGACCAAAATGTAAAAAAACTTACTAAGAAATGAAATACGTTATGTTTGTTATGTGTCATACCTCAGTGTTCATTAAAAGGTTTTAAAGGTATGGCATCGAAATTTAATGAGAAACTCATTTCAAGCACTTAATTTGGTTTCATTTGGCTATAGATACTGGGGCAGAGTAGTCGTTAGTCCCAAGTCCCAATGCTAGCATTAGCATTGTCCAGGTCCTTGGCTGGTAATGCTCGTCCGCTGATCGTAGGGTTGGCGGTTCGATCCCCGGCTCCTCCTGTCCACATGTCGAAGTGTCCTTTGGCAAAACACTGAACCAAAAATTGCTCCCAATGAGCAGGCTGGTGCCTTGCATGGCAGCTGCCGCCATTGGTGTGTGAATGTGTGTGTGAACGGGTGAGTGAGAGGCCATTGTAAAGCGCTTTGGATAAAGGCGCTATATAAGTGCAGTCCATTTACCATTTTGCTCCACACTGTGTTACAAAAAAAAAAAAGAATAAAGCTGATGTACAACAAGCAAACATTTGGGAAGAAGGATGACTCACGACCCAAGCAAGTGTCGGAAATGATAAACAGCAGTTACCTGTGAAATTCCCGCCATACCATATGTGCATAGCATATAATTCTGAACTGTGTCACGCACAGCAGAATAAAATCTCAGGGAAAAACCTTGCCTCATTGCTCAGTACGGCTCTGGGTTTTTTTGCAGAGTGCAGTTGTTGAATTCAATTTTCTTTTATTTTCCTTCAGGTTTGGACTTCTTTATTTTTGGACTTGTTTTTTTTCACCCCACATAAACAAACACCTTATTTATTTTTTTATATATTTTTTTTACATCTAAGCACTTTGTGTTCGCAGGGTTTTCATGCGTAACAAGGTTTTGCTTTCATTCAACTTCTGTTTCATATCTTCATTAAAACAACAAGAGCTACAGGTCTAAAACAGTCATACGATGGCATGGAATGTCAAAGCGCACCTAGGAACTACTGCTGTTAAAATATCGATCAGGTCTAGACCTGATTAGCCTCTGATATATGTTTATGTACATCTGATATATGTTATATTTACATTTTATATATATGTTATATAGACATTATTTTGGAGGTTTGGTTCAATAATTTTGGACAACCAAGATGACATGACTCTCCAAGCATTTCCGCACCTATCTAATGGAGATACGGGCGCACTCTTTTTAGCAGGGTGCTTCACTGTCCTCCATCAAGCAGGATAAGTCAAGTAATGAGCCTTCTGAATGAGAGAGGCCTCCTAGATCCTCTCTCCCCGAGGAGCACACAATGATTAATGGAACGCATAGACAGCGAGTGACCTTTTAGCCCCTAATGTGGTTATGTGTTACACCCCTCCGAAGCCGTCCTACTGTTTGTATCATCAGCACTGTTTGCTCACAGCGGAGGCAGTATGAAAAGCAACACAACGGCGGGTCGAGGCTATATTTCACATTTCTTTTGATACTGCCCTCCCCCCTCCCCCCTTCCCCCTGCAGTAGAGCACTAATAGACTGCAGAGTGTGTCTACAGTCAAGGTGTTATATTGATCTGGGTGGTGTTGCTACGGGATGTAAGTCTGCCCAACAAGCGTAGAGGAGAGAGCGCAGATTGTTTTTCAAGGAAAAAGGACCGAGTTGCTTCGGCTCACCCGTCAAGGGGTTATGAATCACCCGGGGTTCTTGAAATGTTAATGGCATGTTGTGTCGGGTCATTTTTTAAATGCTAAGTCAGTCCATTTCTGCCCCGTCACGGGCAAGTTCATCATCTGCACTGAGCTTTTTATATTGATATTACGTAACCCGTTAAAAAGAACATCTGAAACTTCCCCTGGAAATGTCCTATATGGTGCTTTATCTCATACTCAGAAATGCATATGACAGTGAGTCTTGCTTGATTGCAGTAGTTGGAAGTTATTTGAAGGGTATAGCTGCTGCTTGTCAACCAAATGAAATTCAGACGCTTTGAGTAGAGGTCGCAGCATCACCAGAAGGTGAGTGGCTGTTCTACATGCCTGATTCTCCACATAACATCCAATTAATATAATTATTCTTTGCTGGTTAGATTTGTTTTGGGGTAAGTGACGTTATATGTAGTCACTGTTCAATGCTGAAAGGCCTGTCGAGTAGTTCTACGCAGACTTCGCTGTGATCATAATTTTCTATGATAGGATTTTCTATTTTAATCACAAAAGTAACAATTGCAGCCGTTTGTTGCTCTTTCTTTCCTTTAAATTGTACCGACATGAAATAGTTGGTACATGAATGCTTAATATAAATGTAAATTACGTTTTTACATACAGTATATACCCTCTGAACATTGTACATCAAAGTAAGGTAAGCTAAATATGGATGTGTGTTACTTACTTATTTGGGCATTTCTTCCAGCCTGGAGAAAGAGAGATTGTGTGATCTTCAAATGCAGACACAATGTTTGACACATGTAAAATGACTTTACTTTGTCAGTGATTTGGACCAGCTACATCGCACTGGATTCTTTAAAGCAGGGGTCTTCAACCTTTTTCAGCCTAAGGACCCCCTTGGCCGATAGAAACAGAGCGGGGACCCCCAGATATAAAAAAAACAAAAAACAAGCGGTTGCATAATGGGAATCATTCTTTTTTTATATCGTTTTTGTCAACAAAAGTAGCTTATTATTGCCTATTAATGCTTTGAATTTATTCATTATATTTTTTTGTCGAAAATACATTTAAAAATTGTTAGATTTAATTTTTTTTAAATCCCACAAAAATTGGGGGAACCCCTGCAGTACCTCCGCGGACCCCCTGTTGAAGATCCCTGCTTTAAAGCATTTGGGCTTGGGTGTAATAAGCAACCAGAAGGTCCGTTTGGGAAAATAACACCTTATAGGTTGGACAAAGTAAAGAGTCTTAAAATCAAACAAAAAAAAAAAAAAAAACTGACTGAGGTGTGTGTAGAGAATTGACAAAACATTTTCCCCCCCCCCCCCATATTCATATGCGTATATGTTTTTTTCCCAAGCTTAAAAAGGTAGATTTTTTCTCCCTCCAGATGCCCGTGTTAAATGGTAACTTTAAGGTCAAGCGCTCATTATTATTCCGAGAACTGTCATGGGTGCCCTTTAGTGCGAGCTGTAAATAAGAATGATCTGTCTGTCTGACTTCAGCATGTTACACGTGGAAGAATTAGGACACATTTGCATATATAACTTTTTGTCACTTTTTTTTGACAGGCTAAACTTCATAAATATTCCACATTTCGTGCAACGTGCAGGCTATTCCGTCAGACCTAGTGCCATTGTTAAGGGGATTGTACTTGCGACGGGACACGTGTCTTGTGACCGGGACGATAATTCACTAAAGAAAGCCTGTTTTCCACTTACAGCCCTGCCTCCAGCTTTTTCAGTGCTCTTGAGTTATGATGCCATTCTTTTACATGAACGCTGTGGTTACAGGACCCCACAACTAAATCCGGATTAGAACGATGATGGCGCAGAAGATAGCTTTCACTTTCTGGCGTTTTATAGTCAGACCACTGGCCTCGCAGACTGTCAACAGAAATTAGCTTTGTCCTTTGTACAGGACAGGCTGTTTAATACATTGATATATTAGCAGATCCGATCCACATTTTTCTGTATAGGCATCATCCTACCCAAAAAAGATAAATTAATTTGGTAAACCTTTTTTCCTGAATAAGAACATTAAGCTGAATATATATAAAAAAACATATATATCTTTCTATTTCTATATTTATGTATAGATATTAATCTGTGATCCCACATAGAAGGTAATTATACCAGTAATGTAGAGGCCATTGTTTCCCAAAGGAACATCAATCATTCTCTTGAGTACATCTCTTGTTTTCCTTTTTGAAAGACTCAGCAAGGAAACGGGGAAATATCTATTCTCTTTAAATGAATGTGACCTTCGACGTTTCAAATTAGACTGAATGCAATTGACAATTAGCCAGGTCTTTGTGTTTGTGTCACTCTACGGCACTTAAATCTTGATTAAAAAAATACAAATCTAATGATCCTGTTTGATGGATTATGGATCCGGATTTGTCTGCCATCGCAAAGAGGAGCATTGCCCACCCACCTGCCTGCCTGTACGCCTGCCTGACGTGTTCTTGGTGCGTCACACTCCCTTGCAAATCAAGCGACAATAACGTTTCTTATGAGAACACCTTGTACAAGAGTTGTTTCCTATAAAGAACAAACCTTGGCCAGCGACAAACTCAAATCTGTTATGCTGCCAACCCAATAAATATATATATATATTTATCAAATACTAGTTGTTGTTTTTTTAAGGTAAGATTTTTTTGGTGACTGGGTTCAAGGGACACCTCTTCTGTCTGAACAATAGCTAAATCTGAAGAGAAAACATGGACTGCTTTGGCTTCACAGGAATAAATGATAACTTATCTTCACAAAGACCCAGTATTTCAGGGTGGAGTATAGTACTGTTAGTCTTCATTCACAAGCCTGTAATGACAGTTCCCAGACTGTAGGATAAATAAGTAAATAAAAGTGCATTAGTTCACCCATGTAAGCCACTAAGGTTGAAACATGGGTTTTGCATTCAAATACACCAAAAAGTGAGGCCTTTTCTGGGGCTGCTGATTTAACGGAAATACATTCACCCTTGACATTGCAGTGACCTCAGTTTCCATGTCCTCCTCACCACCGTGAACGCGCTCTAATTGCTGTAATGAATTCTGCGTTTTTCTCTCCTCTCAGGCTCACCGGAGACCCCTTTGAAGTCACTGGTTTGATGCAGTACAAAAAAAACTCTTAGTAATTAGTAATCTCTTTTTTAGTATAAAAAAACTACAATACCTTAATGTTACTGTTGAACCTCATATTTTTTTCTCAATGCACTCCGTCCCCCATAATGCAACACCATGCGGACACGCAATACAACCACACTGTCTGTGAAGCCAGGCAGTAAACCCATGGTGTAGTAATAAAGTCACTGAGAGCATTCTCAAAAGTTTTTTGGAGAAAAGTTTTCCCCTCTTTTTAAAAGGTAATGATCGTGGGTGCCACCCAGTCTCTCTGAACTGTTTGTCCCTCTAGTTTGTGGTCATTCCAAGTAGTTTCTAAAAGTATAGCCGATCTCATATCCCATATATCAGGGGTTTTCAACTTTTTTCGGAGCCAGCGAGCCCCACCCACCCACCCAGGCTCAAAGCCGACACCATCAGAAGTTAAAAAGTGTTATTTTTAGAAAAAGGGTTTTGGAAAGATTGCGAACTTGGTGAGTGGGGGTGGGTTCAGATTGCCATGGGGGACCGGGGGGGGGTCCCCCATGGTAACTGCGGTTGACAATTCGCTCACCGGACTTCCTGCAGTACCTTTGCGGACCCCTGGGGTCCCCCTATTCAAAACCCGGCCAGGGCATATATGACTCAATATAAATGAGACACAACAGACAGAAAAACACAACACAGTCTTCATATTACTGAGAACTCAGAATCTCACCATGTTCTCTATTAGTGATTAGTCCCACAAGAATTATGAATAGCTTTTCACACGTTCAGCATATTTTAGGACTTATCAGGCTTATGTACAGTTTTGATGGAAATGACACATCTGCTGTCCAATGTTTATGACAAATGTATGTGATAAACTACAAGCATACATCTGGAAGCCTTTACAAAAAGCACAGTATAGGTCAAATATCACAAATGATATGGGATGTCAGTTTCTATATTACTGGAAATCGCTCTGAACGGACCAAGGCTGGTGCCAGCCCTAGCTAATAAGACGAGTTGGCCGTAGTAACTCAGAACCTATTGGTAAATTGGATACAGCACATTAATGTTTCAGCCTTATTGTACTTGTACTTTCATTTTGTGCTGCCTCTGAAAAACTCGTACTTATCGAAAATGCATCGCTGTAATTCTGCTGTGCTGCCGGATCTGGGCAAATTCATCTTTGAATTCTAGTTCAAGAAGCAGTTTAATCATGTTTCAAAAGTTTTTGTTTTTGTTTTTAATTCCTTACATCAGAGCAAAAAGATGTATAAAGTGGGATATGTTGCATTTTTAAAAATGTTTCCTCTCTGAAAAAGATTTTTCCCCAAAGCCATAGCTGTGCATACTGAAATAATTTTTTTTTGCCAACTAAACTTTGGGCATGAAGTTACATGCAGTTCTGATTTAATAAACCGTTTCACATTTTGAAGCGTTTTCAGTGGTTCGTCCTGAGACTCCATAGGGGAAAAAAATTTAACTGACTGTATTGTGCAAGTCAAAGACACTTGTCCTTCAGGCTGAGTACGGTGGAAAAGAGTGACGCAAAGCTCCACTTCTCACTCTTTCTTTGTGCTTTTTTTCCTCGCCAAAACCATGGCGAACAAACATTAATTCTGACAACATTACCGACACGCTCACTTTCATAAATGCACTAAAAACCCGACGGAATCAAATTAATGACAGCACCTAACGTCTGAAGAAGTGGCCACATGTTGCGCTCGTCACCCATCTGTAAAAAAAAACAAGGTCAGACAAAGGTCAATTTCAATTGCAAGGTTTGCACACACACGGGGTGGGGGGGGGGTCAACTGCAATTAAAATAATCACAGATTCCAATTTTCCCAAAATCAGGTTTCTAATGATTCATGGGAGCTGAGTGAGTCAGAAAGGCACAGAAATGATCTCCTACTGTATCAGTAGCTTTCAAATATCATTTTTCTAGTCCTGTAAGTCCACCCAATGTGCTGACAGCCATGGCTTATGGATTAACCTTCACTGACACCCAAATCTCTCTTTATTTATTTATTTTCCCACTTTATGAAGTCTCTTCTTGCACGGATTCCACTGGCTGGTGATAAGTCTTCGGTAGAGGTACTTATAAGGCACGGATTTTCAACTACAGCTCTGCTATTTTTAGCGATTGTGTCATTACTTTTCCATTATTGTTTCTGTAATTCCTTCGCCTCCGTTGCTGCGCGAACACGGTTCAGCGGATATCACCATGTCCGTTTCATTTTTCTTCCCCTGTATGCCTGGCTCCTATTTTCTTGAGTGTAATTACTGACATACGGGAAAACCTGTGTCTTTGAAGGTGCTTCTCGTATGAAATTCTATCTCTACCAGCAGGATTTTAAATACAAGCCTCCTGAGGAAACTCAACTGTCACTGATAAATATGGTGGGTGCGCTTGGAGCCGCTCACAAGTCGTGGCATTGCCGGTGTTGCAGGGCCACCTACTGGTAATGCAAAGCAAATATAATCTTTACCCTTCTGTTCTCTTTCTTTTCGCTTGCTTTCTTGTGCCCTCACAGTATATAGAGTGATGGATAGGCTATACTTGAAACCCACATCTACTGTGGTTACTGAGGTAATAGCCAATTGCATATGAACGTACTTTGCATCAAAACATTACTTCCAAGAACATCTGGGGCGTATACTACGAAGCGGGCTCACTCAGCGGGATAACTGCACTGCGTAAAACCCGGCACCCTCCCAAATCTGGAACACGGACTGAAGTGAAAAGAGCTGTTCCGGAGTGCAGTTCGAGTGCAGTTATACAGCCAACTCAGTAATCGTGCTTTGAGAAACAGGGCCCAGATAAGAGCCAGTGTTCAAACCAACATACAGCCCTGACATCTGATATGAATCCCATACAAGTAAAGGTGAATTTTGCTGCGAGGAAATAAACCCATAAATATTTGGTATTTATGGGATTCACAGGCCTTTGTTATTGTGATTTAGATTCTGTTTCCATTTGGGATGCTTTGTCTTTTCTTATATTAAAAAAAAAAAACCTGTGATCAATTTCTTAATTAGCAGTTTAGCATATTTCATTTAGATAACTGGCTGTGCAGGTTGTGGCATAACTGGGGTGCAACACTATTGCTCTGGTCTGTGTATTGGGAATTCTGACGGTGCAGCATTCCCGGCAGGAATTACATTTGCCTGTCCTGCTTAAATCTCAGCATTTCAGAATGCTTTTTGTTTAGGGCTGCAGCCAGATCTTTAAGCCCGTATTGACCCATTGGAAAATTCATGACTCTTGATCATCAAAAGCCATAATTTGTGATCATTATTCAGTACTGTATGTAGAAAAGCACTGAGGTAGAACTAGCATTCGCAGACCGGACTGTGAAAGTGGAGCTGCGATCTTCCAAGGAGCAGAAAGCTTCTGCCGGCCAAGCTAGCTACGTAAACTGCTTCTTCCACTGTTAGTTAATCTACTTTATTATATACATTATAAGTACATTTCCAAAATGTCCACGATAAAAGATAAAACTGCTGGAGTGCGCACAACACTTAGAAATATTACAAATATAATACGTAATGTCATAATTTTTTTCTCCAGACAGGAACAGCGTTTAAACACAACACTTACGCGTGCGCGTTTCTACGTAGCACCGCTGTATGCCTAGTGTACGCTAAATTCGAGCACTGGAATCAAAATGACCATGAACGTTTTCCTAAAGTTTATCACCCAACAAAAGCAGTATAAAAGATTGGCAAATTTGAAATGTTGGATTAGAATGACGGTAGTTATTAAAGACTATAATGTGCGAACGACCGCAGTGGAAGTAGACACTTTTGTTTACGTGCGGGGAAGCAGGTTTTTTTTTTTTTTTAAAAAAACAGTAAAGGAAGCATTTCAAAAGAGGAGAATTCCACACAAAACAACGGAGACAGAGACAGGAAACAGGTAGGTTGGCCCATTAGGCTACATCTTAAGTCGGGGGAAACGCATTTCAGAATCTTACGCAGTGTCAACAATTGGTGGTGGCATTTATAAGGTGCTGTCAGAAACTGTCAGCATCCTCGCATTACTTATTTATTAATTCATTCAGTTCACTCAGAAACTTGTTTTTATGCTATATGCCCATACACACAGTATTTTAAAAAAACTTTATTACTCATCGGTAATCATAAAAAATATAATATATATAAAGATGTAATTGCATATGATACTTCTGGGTTCACTGTGGTAACCTGGTCAATCCGTAATCCTGAAGTTTGTATCCCTGAGGTTCTAATATACTGTATGATATATGCGCATAAACATATTGGAACCTTCACACGTAGTGTGCAAGTAAGTGTTATAATATCCCATTTTCTCTCAAGTTCCACCATGGAAATCATGCAGCTACACTCAGGAACCAGCATTGTGATCAATAACCTTGCCCTATACTCTCACAGCTTCAGTTGTTACACCAGCCTACATCATTCTTTCCTGAGTACATCATCTGTTCCATCTTTTTTTCCCAGATGAATTCTGTGCATTGATATCACATCAGTACCGCGTTCCCCTAGAGCCCATTTCATATACTCAGACGCTCTCTCAAACGGCTCTCGTGCGTGTGTGTGCGTGCGCGTGTCTCGGAAATGGAGAGGTGAAAACAATTGTCAACCGGGCTATTTTATTTTCCCGCTCGGCTTACATAAATATGCAGACAGATAAAAACTCGATATGCGGCAAATTGCTGCCTGCTGAGTCCGACGTGTTCCAGTGTAAACAAAAGTTGTTTGATTTGTGGCGGCTCGTGTACTGTTGTGCTGAACTGCGCTACGATTGATTGCACGCAATGTAAACGCGGTAGAACCAGAGATATGAAAGTGGCCCTTTTTTTCTAAAACACATTTCCGAGGAATGCCTGTGCATTGTAATTGATTTCCATGAGAGTGCAGTTGATAAGTTTCATGTAAAGGGGTATGTCTGTTGGTATAATCAAAGCTCAAAGCCAGCTATCATCTGCTGAAAGCATAATCAGTTAGTAATTGGTTGGCACATGAAAGACTTACTTATCTCCGTGTCTACTGGGATTATTTCCAATACCAATAAGTTTTTTTTTATGTTCTCAAACACGCTTATTTTGTCAGTTGCTGTCTGTGCAATGACCTTTCTCGTCATGACACCGTCTGATGGTGAAGCTGTTATCCCATACAAAAAATAATGATAGTATAGTCTAGAAAACTACAAGGATTAAATCGTTTCTTATAGTGTTTTCACCCCCTATACTAATTATATAGGATTTCTCACTATGTAGGATTATAGTATCACTATAGCATGTACAAAAAAAACTACACCAATACTATCGTAATTGTATAGTATATGTTGTCATACATTATTATTATTATTAGTCATTTAGCAGACACTTTTATCCAAAGGTGCATACAGAAGGTCGTAACTACAGAACAGATTAGACAAAGCACATCCTTCCCATAACGTAGCAGCTATCCTATTTTTTCTATAGTTCATTTCTGTATGGGATTGTTAGTATTTTTTCACTAAAATACAAGCTTGGCTGTGTTTGCTACCCGATGCATTGGGTGTTGTGTGATAGCCGTTTTATTGAGTGATTTATACTAGAGAAGGTCACCGGGATACCGCCTGAAATCAAAAGCTGCAAGATATCAATTTGAGGTCTGTCTCCTGCAGGAGAAGCAAGACAGGCGAGCTGATCTTATAAACTTCTTTTACAGTGGTTGTCAAACACCATGGTGTCTACCAGCATGCATTAATAAACTCTTTTTTATAGATTGAATCATGCTAATATTCGCCATTCCCTTCCCAGAGACCAAGACACATATAACCCAAGGGACCAGAGGCATGGTCTAGATCAAGGGTCCTCAATCTTATCCAAAAAGGGCTGCTGTGGATGCAGGTTTTTGTTCCAACCAAGCAGTAACACACCTGATTCTACTAATCAAGCTTCTTAGCAAAGACTATAGTGGTTGATTAGTAGAACCAGGTGTGTTACTGCTTGGTTGGAACAAAAGCCTGCACCCACAGCAGCCCGTTCTGGATAAGATTGAGGACCCCTGGTCTAGATAAGGAGTAGGCAACCTTGGTCCTGGAGTGCCTGTGACATTTCTGGTTTTTGTTCCATAAGTTTGATGGATGGTTAAAAGTCTGAACCGGACTATTATGAAAGATGAAACGCTGAGTGCCTACAGCACATGGTCACCTGCATTCATCAAACCTGATTCATTAAAATTAATCTACTTATGTAGTTGTATGTTTGGATGGAGCAAAAAACCAGACCCGTAATTTTAATAATAATAGTAAGTTTTTCTTTTAAAAGTATATGGTGAAAAACCAGCAGCTGTTTTAAAATCACAGTAGTTGCACTGTGTAGTCTTTAACAAAAATATTTTAAAGATCTTCACTTTGCAGTATACAGCACCACAATTGCAGTTCACTGTAGGCTTATACCAAGTAATATTAAAAAAAACATTTGTATGCACGGCGCTCACCCAGTCGTTGAAGTGAATGGCACAATTCAAATGAGGCCTTCATATTTTATGAGCAAACCATGCTTTAACCTTTCACAATGCAGAGGTGGGAAAGCTGCTGGCATTAACTGTTCAGTGTTCACATTTATACAGACAGGAGTGAGGAAAAGTGTCAGATGAGGTACCGAAACACTGCACCCTTGTCTTTGCCAATCCCGTTAACTGAAGCTAAAAAAAATACCCAACTAACTGGATTGAATGGCAATTTGTTTTTCTTACAGGCTTTGCAGAAAAAAAAAGTGTTTTTAAAATGATTTTGAGCCTCAGTTTTCTAGTCTGTCAATTTGGTCTTAAACTGCGATGAAGCAAAATAACACGGACGTTCTTGAAATATTCAAAACAAGAAGCTACGACAGATTTGAAATGTAAGAGTGTTTGAGTGATTCTGAAAATTAAGACGCCGTTCTCAAAAGGTAGCACATCCTGCTGTTTACACGCTATGATATATTCTTTTTAATATTTGTGGTTCACATTACTAAACAAATCTGCTAACTTTAAATGTGACTTTCTGAACTAGCTAGCCACTTTGGGTAGATGTTACTGCCAACATTATCTAGGCAATCTGAGATATTTGCTGAAGACAGCCAGTGAATCTGCCTTTCAGACTGATTGGGTTAAACCTCTGGGAGGAAATTTATTTTGGATGGTGTACATCTTGGATGGTGAAAAGTGTCTTGGATGGCTTTGGGCAGAGCGACTTATACAGTTTATGATGGCACGTCATATTTGCAAGGTTATAGAATTATAAACAAAAACATAACACACATAAATACAATTCGTATTGCTGGATCAGCTTTTCAGATGAGTGAAAAATAAGTTATGTGGGCCGTCTCGAAAAACCCCAAAATGTGCTCGACTGAAAAGCTTTTTTTTACTTTGTAAAAAAATCTAAAATCCTTCTCTGTAATGGGAATAAGTTACAGTTGTCATAAATACAACGGTGATATTAAGCCTTTACTCCAAAATATGCACCTTAAGAGTAAATCTGAAAATAAGTGTAATTGGTAAATAATTCTAAGGCCGCGATATACTGTATCTATACAGTAAAATCCATCATTACAGCTCTCTATTAGCCAGTCAGGCAGTCAATCCTGGCCATTCAGCACTGATCTAGGCATTGACATTTTCACAGAACTACGTTCCAATTAGTTCCCATGGTGAGAAATGCAAAACAATGATTTTCTAATTGGAGGATATGCCAATACTCCCATAGAATAGATTTGACATTTGTATTTTGTTAATGGCCTTCACAATTATAACATGACCTTCTAGACGCCGGATAATAATAGCCAGTAGCGGACTCGTTTTTACGCACTGTGACGATGCTAACAGGAAAATAACTATTGTCGTAATCTTGTTTGCCTTGTTTCAAACATTAGCCTAATTGAATCTGCCAAGAAAATGAATCTCAGAAATGATAATTATAAAGCTTTTTTTGAATGGCACTCACTTCCCGAGAGCTTCGTTATTTATAGACGGAGGATAGGGGCTGTAGTTTGTTCTGCAGAGGCGGCCTGGCTTTTATATTTCATGTCAACACGCATTTTGATGACTATAGCAGAGATACTTGTGTACGGCCGCTCTTGAGTGATTGCTGCTGGCATGGCAACCAGCGTAAATGTCGAGCTGTAAAACTGCATAGGTGGGTTCATGAATCCTGAGCACTGTGTTGGGGAAGTTAACCACTAATGACCCAGAATCGAAGATAAAATTAGCCCAAACAATTTCCATCTTCTTCTCACGCGAGTGTGTTTCTGGATCGCTGGACAGTATACGGGAGAAACCGATGCTACACAGGGTTCAAAACCTTCAAGATAAAATCAATTTATTTCAGACCATTACACATCTAAAATTGTAGGGAAGAGAATAAAAATGGAGGGTTTCAGTCACATAATTATTATCAGTTCACTGCATTTGAATTATGGAAACACAGCCTCTGTCTCTTTTTCCTCCGGGCTTCAAATAGAAAGTGCATGCAAGAATTTATGCTAATGCTATCCATACTTAACATGGCATTAACAACAGAATGACATTTTCATATATTTTGTTGATTTTAAGCTCAATAATAATACATATTAGTAAATATGATATCAAGAAGGTGGCCTGGGTTTCTGGGTTGAAAAATGAATCCTAGTGAAAATAAGGACAGTTGCTTTTATAATTCAGTCAATTTCAACAGTGCATATGACTCAATCTGTCCTCTTTGGACTCCTTAATAATTAAAAATTTTCTAGCATTTATCATTGTGGATTGATACTGACTGAGTGACTGACCAGGGCTCCGTTTCCCAAAAGCATCTTAGAGTTGAGATATTTGTGCTTTATTAATTGTATGACTAAAATGTATGAAATGTACTGCCATTACATGAAGAAGATAATAACAAATGGAGGGAGAAAGATAAAAAAATTGAAAACAATGAAAGTAATATAAAAACAAAAATCGCCTATAGATGATCTTTATCTAGGATCTTTTTGGGAAACAGTGCCCAGGTAGTTCATGACATTTTTAGGCCAGGAGGGTTAGTGTGCTTGTCCCAAAGATTTGAGTGCTGTCAGGTGTTCCTGTTGTCTCTTTAAAAACTTGGGGAGTCTTCAGGATAAAAGACAATGACAGCCTCTCCTACCAGCAATCACGGCTAAGTGCAATAATGTAAAACAGGGAGATATCAGCATTCGCCAAACAGGGAGATATCAACATTAGCCAAACGGGGAGATATCAGCATTAGCCAAACGGGGAGATATTAGCATTAGCCAAACAGGGAGATATCAGCATTAGCCAAACAGGGAGATATCAGCATTAGCCAAACAGGGAGATATTAGCATTAGCCAAACAGGGAGATATTAGCATTAGCCAAACAGAGAGATATTAGCATTAGCCAAACAGGGAGATATTAGCATTAGCAAAACAGGGAGATATTAGCATTAGCCAAACAGGGAGATATTAACATTAGCCAAACAGGGAGATATTAGCATTAGCCAAACAGGGAGATATTAGCATTAGCCAAACAGGGAGATATTAGCATTAGCCAAACAGGGAGATATTAACATTAGCCAAACAGGGAGATATTAGCATTAGCCAAACAGGGAGATATCAGCATTAGCCAATATGGCCAGTAAAAATGTCGGTTACTCATATCGAGCTCATATATTTCCAGAAGTTTAATATTGGGCACTCCTAGTGCACAATACATAATTTTATAATGTCAGTCTAAAATGATTTCTTGAACATAAACTGTAATCATTTAGTTTGAATTGTCCTCACTGTGTTTTGCTCAATTGATGAAGGAGCAGTTTTTCCTTTTGAATGAATTTATTTTGAGTGAAGTAAACGTAATGCACAATGTTGGCAATTGCTCTTCCCTTAAAAGGAAATCATATATACAGTACATGCTCTATATTTGCAGTGGTGGATACTCTAAGTAAGTAAATGATAAGCATACTTAGGTTGAATGACCTGTTCTGACCTTCACATAGCTGTGTGTTGTTATGCTGTATCAGCAATCTTAAAACTAAACCTCACTCATTACTACTTTATAAGCTGGGAACTCCATACGCATGCATATTATATGGATACTTGTGATATTTATGAACTGTAAACAGTAAGTCAGGGATAAGAGAGGGAATGTGTGGCATTTGTGCACCGGGCACAGATATGATCATTTCTGTACATGATGCTGTTGAACTATGCATTTTCACTAAAAAACACATTAACACATTCTTTTTGATGTGGAAAAAACTGGAGTTAATGTAATGTGTTGTGCAAAAATGGAGAGGCCACCATGCTACATTGGCTTTCTGAGGGGTAATGAACCTGAACCTTAAAAACACATTCCTCTCTCTTCCTTTTGCTCTTCAGTGTCAATTCAGCACACATTCCCCAGGAAGGCTCGCCTCACCTCTCCCGGACACCTATTCTGAGGTAAATTTCTGACAGTAGATAAACGTTAACCTGCAGCTATGTTTGTGTAAAAACCAATGAAAAGCACACGGACGTTCTGTACGACAGTGTGGGCGGATACAGTCATATCCAGCCTCACACTAGCACCTTTTCAATGACATCATCTCTACACGTGCTTTGTCACAAGCTTTAGGACATGTCCTGTCCGTTTCCTGTTCGATTAAGCTCACTGCTGTTACCGCCGGTGGGAAATGATAGTAGGACCACATTTACCACAATGCAGTAATTGATTAAACACCATATTCAACAGCAAGTTAAACGTGCTAATGGAAAGCTTTGCCTGTAATGATTCTGGTATTTCACTGCCTCATAACCAAATGTCATTTGTCACCAGTAATGGCAGCAGTGTTAACAGTAATAATTGCCTATCTATCTATCTATCTATCTGTCAATATGTATGTCTGTTTTTTCTCTTGTCTATATGTCTCTCTGTTGTCTATCTGTCTATGTGCCTATATGTCTCTCTGTCTATCCATATATCAATCTATATACAGTATCTTAATTTATTTGCAGTCTATTACACTATTTCTCAGGTAACCTCAATCACCAATTAAGTGGTCAGCCCATTATTTTAATTATTATTATTATTATTATTATTATTGTTATTGTTATTGTTATGATTTAGCTCTTAGGGAATGTAATGGTCAGAATGAGGTGAGGTTACAGTGTCTGTAACAAAAACAACAAACAAAAAAATTTGATTTACTTTTTTGTTTATTTGACACAATCATACCAGAACAAAAAACTGTTTGTTATGGACTTCAAATATAACACCCGAGGGATGTCAGTTGTTGCCCAGTGTTCAACTGACAGCTACGTCAGACACAATTAAGAAATTAGGTGGGAAAACAATATATGCAGGTGGATTTTACACTATAGGAGCCTGTATGTGGGCAGCTGGGCAATACATGCTTTTTGCCACTAGATGGAAATCTTGAATTATATTTTGAAAAGCGTGTGGAATTGCCTTTACTTTCAGTTCTGTTTTCTGTTCACAAGATGGCAGTCTTTGGTCCTTTTTATCCACCCTACTAAATGTTGATGTCAGTCAGTATATGTGCGGTAAATACATGAATGAACATGCGTGCTGAAAACATGGCTTATCAGTGAAACATATTTCTTAATATTTTCTATATCTATTCTACATATAGAGGTAATTTCAGGATGTAGTCTAAGATAAATCACTCTGGATAGTGCTGCTGAAGTTATGGAGGCTCTGCATGATCTTTGCATACAATGGGTGGGCAATCTTACCCAAAAAGGGCCAGTGTGTATGTAGGTTGATTTAGCCCAGCACTAAGACACCAACTAATCATGATCTTCGATCAGTAGAATCAGGTGTTTTACTGCTGGGCTAAAACAAAAACCTGCATCCACACTGGCCCTTTTTCATATAAGATTGCCCACCCCTGGTTTATAAGGAGATTGAGTCTGCCATCATATGTAGTTATTTATGTGGGAAACCCAGATAAGTGCCAAACTCCTTGCTTTGTATTGGGCTTGCCCCTGCGTATGTATACCATGGCAGTTGCTTTATCTTCCTTCCCAATACACAATCACTGGCTCAGCTTTTATAGAGCATTTTAAAAACCCTGTGTTTTAATTTCAGTCATATCTTTTTTAATTATACCAGACATTCACATTAAATGGCCACTATGATAACTGCATATTAATTTGGGTATTGGATGTTTTTCGTGACCTTCACACTAAGAACATTGACATAACCGTCTCCTGCGGAGTTCTTCCTGGTTCACATTATAGCAGCAGATGTGTGTGCCCTGCAGAGAAGACATTACATTGAATAACTGTTGTGCTTTTTTCTTAAGCTACAACTAAGGAAATTCATGAAAATAACTGTTCATAAAACCATGTAACACCTTGTTAACTCAAACCAAAGGACCAAGCACAATTTTTGGTCAGTAAACAGACATTATGTCCTTGCTTGGAGGCAGTATTTCTGCCTAGCTCACTATTGGCAATGTTTCTGGCTGAGGCATTAGCCAACTCTCAAGAGTCGCTGTGGAAAAATTATGTATTCAGCTGAATTATGACAGGCCTAGTTTTCCGTTGACTCTGAGAGCATCAGCCTCCTAAATTCTGCTTGCCAGGAGAAGTTAGATTTGACACGCTGGCATGCTTTGACACATGTATGACATTTGTGTGTTTTCATGCGCGGCGAGTGTAATGGAAACACTACCCCTGAGCCTAATGTCCCATAAGGACATATTGAACTTCCATAAAGACCCTGTACACGCTGATCTGTTTCTCTGCCAGACTTTTATCGAAAGGGTGTAGTTTGGTGAAAGCAAAGAATTGTGCTTCTGCCGCTATACAAGAATGAGAGAGAAAGAGAGAGAGAGAGAGACTGAGAGGGAGAGAGAGAGAGGGAGAGAGAGAGGGGGAGAGAGAGAGGGGGAGAGAGAGAGGGAGAGAGAGAGGGAGAGAGAGAGAGAGGGAGAGAGAGAGGGAGAGAGGGAGAGAGGGAGAGAGGGAGAGAGGGAGAGAGAGAGAGAGAGAGAGAGAGAGAGAGAGAGAGAGAGAGAGAGAGTGAGAGAGAGAGGAGGGGGGGGGATCTGGCAGAAGTGCAGTGGTTTCAATTAGTAGCGCAGTCCGTAAATGTGTAAAATATTACTGAAAGGGTATATAATTTAAAAATATGGCTTACAGTGCCATGGTCATGCAATCTGACACCTCAGACTGTGCCCATGTGTAATCCCTGTAGCCTTTTCCCCACCACACAGTAATTATAAAAGTGGGAGAGAAGGGAGTGTGGGGGGGGGGTGAGGGGCAAAACAATAATATGTATTTTTTAAGCCCAGTTGGCAATCCAGTTCATATAATATTATCCCTGTCTGTCACCAGCCTCCCTCCATGGTCACAGTTTTTTTTTGTTTTTTTTATATATTATTAATTTATTTATTGTTCATTTCCAAGGCTTAATTGTTTACTTTGGCCTCTAATTAATATTGCCTGATGTCCTGGGAGAATTCAGCACATATTCTTCCTCATTAGCATTCACCAATAGAGATGAAAATGTCACTCTATCCACTATAAATTGGAATCATCTTTCTGTCAGGTTGGCTTTCAGAGTGATTGAAAGCTCTGCTATAGTCTCCTCGGCTTAATTTACGGGGGCCTGCCTATACACAAGCTGATTCAGCGCTGTAACTCTTGTTGTTGTTGTTTATTTGTTTGTGAAAGACATGCAGTTTGAATAGTGATTTTAGTGTCTTTGCATTGGGCCTCCATGGCAGGCGATCTGTAAGTGGCGCCACAAAGACGATTAGCCGTGAAACGCTCTATGATGCACCAAAGGCGTCGGCAATGGTTTACAGACTCTTGAGTTTCATCTGGATTTAGTTTTTCTCATTAACAGAAAGGAGCTTATTTTTGTATCAAATTTTGCCATTCTGTGGATTAAACACCCGCAATCACACAAACTTAGACAAACACTTCAGTCTAAACTTCGTTCCCTACAGGGAACAAAACGCCATTAGAAAGATTAACAGGCTAGACTGTATGTACTACAAGGTATAATTTGTAATACAAGGTGGATGGTTGCAGACAACCTCTGAATGTTGTTCGTGCCTGAGAAATAACATGTTCCGTCTTTGATTAAAAAATAATAAATGCAGTACTATGACGGGGGATTTGAGAGTGTTGAAGCGACATATCTCGCAGGCATAATTTATGCAGACCCCTTTAATTGTAACCCCTGACAATACAAGCCGGTTACGAACATGACAACAACTCCGGCGCTTGCGTTCGAAGTCCTGCTGCACTCTGTGATTTGCACATTAATGCTTACAATCAGTGTTAATCATAGGGGGTGTAACTGCGTAGCCAGGCGCCGTTCCTGCCTGACAATGGCCTGGGATTGATGTGAGAATAATGCGCGTGGCCTGCCGGGGAAAGGCTCGCTGCACTCAGCGTGTGAAACTGATGGGATCTCGGCACCTGCTGCCGTTAACCGTGACACGAGGCCAGCTTTTCTTCCCTAAAGCGCACGGCTGTCAGTCATCCCTGAGCCCCCGGGCTGGGGGTCTTCTCCTGGGGGAGAGGCGTACAGTTACAGGGCCCGGCAGTACAGTGAGTCCCACTGGCGGAGCCTGGCCGGGGTCGAACCGCTCCCTCGGCAACAGCCCCAGTTACAGGGGTTCGGTCACGAGTCAAGACGTATCATGAGACGAGACATATCACAGGTCAAGATGTATCACGAGTCAAGACGTATCACGAGTCAAGACGTATCATGAGACGAGACATATCACAGGTCAAGATGTATCACGAGTCAAGACGTATCATGAGACGAGACATATCACAGGTCAAGATGTATCACGAGTCAAGACCTATCACGAGTCAAGACGTATCATGAGACGAGACATATCACAGGTCAAGATGTATCACGAGTCAAGACGTATCATGAGACGAGACATATCACAGGTCAAGATGTATCACGAGTCAAGACGTATCATGAGACGAGACATATCACAGGTCAAGATGTATCACGAGTCAAGACGTATCATGAGACGAGACATATCACAGGTCAAAATGTATCACGAGTCAAGACGTATCATGAGACTAGACATATCACAGGTCAAGATGTATCACGAGTCAAGACGTATCATGAGACGAGACATATCACAGGTCAAGATGTATCACGAGTCAAGACATACACTCTCGGAAAAAAAGGTACGGAAAGTGCCTCAAAAGGTGGCACCCTATGTACTCCTAGCCAGCAATACATAATTCATTTGTACCTTTTTTGCTTGAAAAGGTACTTATTAGTACCCATATAGAACGTTATTGTACTTTCAGGGTACATTTGGAAAATTTGTACCTTAAAGAAGAAAAATGTACCTCCGCTGTACCTTTATCTCTGAGAGTGTATCATGAGTCAAAACACATCACAAGTCAAGACATATCACGAGTCAAGACATATCACGACCTGAAAGGGAGTCACTACACGTGGAATGTTTTGAAGGGTTGCCACAAGGAATATCACTTTTGCCTAGGACGCTATATAACTGCTTTGAATAGTTTGAATTCGGAACCTTCCAGCGCTTGTTTACTACCCAGAAGGCAAGATGGAGAAGCGGAACAGTATTGGAAAGAAAAGTCAGTACATTTTTAACCCTGACCCAAATGAACTTAATCTTGTTTTCTGAGGGCATTACAGATTTGAGTTTGCGAGTGTCCTTGAACATGCTTTATGTAAGCGGTGCAGAGCTGCTCCGCTTACACACAATCTTCAGGGCTTTCTACTCACTTCCATTGTTCTCTGCTCTTGTTCTCTGGATCTTCCCTACAGGACAATACAGTATCTTAGAAACTGCCTGAATTATGTCTTGGCACCGTTCTTCTTTTTTTTGGGGGGGAGTGAATTTATGCATGCAGTATAAGTCTGCGTGGACAGCAGGCTGATTATGGAGCCCTGCTTCTGAAAAAGAACAGTTCTGATCAGCGTACTTTTCCGGGCGATGCGTTAGTCACAGACTCGCTGTCCTCTTTTTACCCCACAAATAAGCATTTTAAAGCAATAGCCTCAGAATAAATTGCTATCAGCAGATTTGTTAGCTGCCAAGAGTGTAAATAACAACATGCCACTGAATAGTTACGGCAGGGTAATGGAAAGAGTTTGCTCAAACATACAAGTAAAGGTGAGACTTTATTTGCCAAAATAATTCAGTGCCATTTTATTTACCTCATGTATTCGTTTACTTTATCACTTTTCTGTCTTTAAGAATGTATTATACTGTACATACCAAATAATAATTGCAAGTTGAACTTCAGATCTTTTTTTTCTTCTTCATTGCAGGGACCAAAACAATCTGGTTGCTTAAAGTGACCCTTTTCATGTCTTATGCATATTTTATATTGTTATTCTCCCAGATAAAGGCACTGTTAAAAGCATTAACTTGTGCTAAAGTTATTATAAAAGTAATATAGGGGGGAGGAGGCTTTCTATGAATTATTCAAATCTGAATCCCACTTTAACTCAGTTATATTTAATGAGTAGGAACTTGTGATGTTTCAATAAGGCAGGATGTTGCCATGATGCAACAAGCTCACTAAATATTCCATTTCAGCATCCCGTTCCACTGGGGCACTTCCATAGAAGATTTCCCTTGTAATAAAAAGACCCCATCAAAGCTATTGGAGAAAAAATAATTTGCTTTATTGTTCTGAATATTTCATTAGAAGTCCCTGTCTGGTCCTATGTCGGAACATTTTTATTAACGATGAAATATAATTCAGTCAATAAAATATTCATTAATATTCCCTGTCTTTTATTGGGCGGACTTAAAATCATATACGGCTGCCTTGCAGATGGAAGACAAAATTACTGTTGAAGTCATTAAGAAAGAAGGCAGTGATTTGGTAATACGCATTTAATTCATAGTGTGTGACCACTTTTAGATAGATTATATTCCCTTACAGGCTGTCTCACTGAAATAAGTTTGAGGTCTATGCAGATTCACAGGGGATCATTAAATTTCTACTGATTTAATTTCATGATTAAACCAACTCGATGGAAGTCTGACTGTGGATGGGCCAGGTATGCAAATACAGCTCCCATAATGACACTAATCTGCAGCTCTCAAAATTATTGTGGAAGTAATAACCACATACATTTCACACAGTGTCTACAAAGTCTTAAGAAACTGAGACTCCACTTGTTTTAAGTGAATTTGACAAAAAAAATTATTTCATTTTTTTTCAGAACCTGCACCTCAGAGCACTGAAAAATCTATCTGGGGCTTTGAACCATCAAACGAATCTTGCCCTGTCAGATCAGGACGTATAATAATTGCATAGAAGTTTTCTTTTTTACTTTTTTAACATATTCATAAAGGACTTCATACAGATGCTTTGAAGTTAGGATATTGCCCAACATTTATCGTTGTTGAAACACAAGTCTTTGTCACAAGTCCCATAATTAGTTTCTGGTTTATTGTTCCCATGTTCATTCACTCTCTAATCTCTGAGTTTAACTGTGTAAAATGGAAAAATAAGACTTATTTAATCAGCAGACATACTGGCATTATACTGGCTCATAAAGAGATACTCTGCATGCATCCACATTGTTTTCGAAGTTTTAGCAAGAAGATAATGTAGAAATGTGTGCTGGGACGTATGCACGTTAGTCAGATTAGTTATAAATGTCATATTTATATGAATCATTTGCCATATAATTACTTGAAAAATATTGTTACAAAACTGCAGGTTTCATATTTGCATTGATTTTTAGATGAATACTATGCTCTTCACCCAATGATATATACAGTCAAGTCAACAAGACATGAATAGCAATGGATTCATTATCAGTTTTCTGCCAGTATAAACAGGAAAGAGAGATTCAGAGGCGGCCGTTCGCTTGTTCAGGACAATTACTGTTGCTGCCCATTCTGCACTATGGAATAAGGACAGCACTGACTCTACTCACAAGAGTGAACACTGACAGCACTGACTCTACTCACAAACAGAAAGACTGACAGCACTGACTCTACTCACAAACAAAAACACTGACAGCACTGACACTACTCACAAGAATGAACACTGACAGCACACAGCCTTCTAACAGGAAGGAACACTGACATAGAACCTTCTAACATGAAAGAACACTGACAGCAGACAGCCTTCTAGCAGGAAGGACCACTGACAGCAATGAGCCTTCTAACAGGAACACTGACAGCACACAGCCTTCTAACAGGAAGGAACACTGACAACATAGAACCTTCTAACAGGAAAGAACACTGACAGCACACAACCTTCTAACAGGAAGGAACACTGACAGCACAGAGCCTTCTAATACGTGATATCGCGTCATTGTTTACAAAGACTTCCGGGTAGAAAACGCGCGCGTCATTTGTATACGGATTAACAACGGATTGTACACTACGAAATTTATACCGAATTAATTAGTAATAAAATGCCAAAATCTTGCTGTGTGTGGGATGCCGAATCACAATAAAGACTGGAGAGGGTGTAGGTTTTTTTAGATTCCCATCTAAAACGAGCAAAAGTGCTCAAAGGGAGCTGTGGGTACAGAGATTGAAGCGGGAGGACAACGCCAGAGAAAGACATCTACACCGTAGAGAAGGAGGGTTAACTATAGGAGGACTTGGCAAACTGTGGGAACCGAGCCTTCATGACAGAATTTGTGGAAAACATTTTGTGACAAGTATTCTTACTCGTGGATTTGATGTTATCTGCTGTAGTTTTCCTAAATTCTTTCTAGAGCCAGAGAGTAAACTGTAGCTAACTAGCTAGCTAACGTAACGTTAGCTAACGTTACTTGCGCATGAGAGGAGAGAGAGCAGACAGTCTGTATGAAGCAGACCACAGAGCAGGGAGAGACAGTGAGTTCCAGTGCTTTATTGATTTTCATACCTCAGGTTATGATCAGTGACAGGGAGACCAGGCCGTCTCCACAGGCAACCCCCCTCACACATACACACACACACCAGACCCATTCACCAGTCATGCTAGTCTCTCAATAACACACAGAGATGTCTATCATAGACACACAGGAGACTCACCAGAGAGAAGATAATGTTATTTAATCCTGCTTCTTCTTATAGGCTATCCTGCCTCTTATTTACTCCAGCTTCTTCTCAGCTTTCTCCTCTCTGCCTGTCTCACCCTGGTTCAATACTTTTTCTGTAGAGGTGAATAACGTGAAAATAATGAATGAAAACCAGTTCAACAATCGCCATTTCCAACATCTTTCATATATTCAGGCAGATCGTCAACATAAACACACCACTTAACGTTACTGGCTAGAGCAGGGGTGGGCAACTCCAGGCCTCGCGGGCCGGTGTGTATGCATGTTTTTACTGCCACCAGTTACCACGGCTCAATCAGCTAATTAGTCATACACACAATCACGATTCACTCGTAAATTACAGAACGATAAAACGCTACAATACACGCATACCGGCACATGAACATTCATCGACTGCTGTTCATATCGCGGATATGTAGATTAAAATATCAGATCATGTAAACGATTGGGCTAATTAAATAATTGGTAACTGGTGGCAGTAAAAACATGCATACACACCGGCCCGCGAGGCCTGGAGTTGCCCACCCCTGCGCTAGAGGCTGGTTTGCGAGGCTATGTCACTACTGTGTATCTAACTTTGACAGCTAGCCCAGCTAATCTATTTGTATGATGGGGTAGGTATGGCTAATTACAAAAATGTGCACCCACAAATAGTAATGTTTGTTCGATCATTGTTTTTATAGACTTTACAAACATATTATTCTAAACAAACGATATATATAGCTAACCTCTCGTTTGTCATTATTGTCCTCATTCAAATGACGCGCCGGTTTTCTACCCGGAAGCATTTGTAAACAACAACGCGATTCCCCGTATAGGAAGGAACACTGACAGCACACAGCCTTTTAACAGGAAGGAACACTGACAGCATAGAACCTTCTAACAGGAAAGAACACTGACAGCACAGAACATTATAACAGGAAGGAACACTGACAGCACCCATCCTTCCAACAGGAAGGAACACTGACAGCATTGAGCCTTCTAACAGGAAGGAACACTGACAGCACACAGCCTTCTAACAGGAAAGAACACTGACAGGTTTGAGCCTTCTAACAGGAAGAAACACTGACAGCACACAGCCTTTTAGCAGGAAGGAACACTGACAGCATAGACCCTTCTAACATAAAAGAACACGGGCAGCACAGAGCCTCACACGCAGGATTAGAAGGTACCTTACTGGTGCCTTATTGGTAATACTAGTCCCTGGACCCACAGCAAACTTATTTAGTTCTAGTGTTTAGTCTTATTATTGTCTTTCTTAGCTAGTTAATTTATTTACCTTTTGTCCAGAACACATGTATATATGACCTTTTTTTTTTCCTTGTTTGAAAGTATTTGACAGCATATTAGTAAATCACACACAGACCCTGCAAAAATCTTTCAGTAAATTAAACGCTTTGAGTAAGCTTGTTGTGTATGAATGTAAAACAAGTTTCTGTTTATGTTGAGAAAAATAATTTTTGTGTATGGCACTTTAAATCACAGAAGGGTGTTTTGTGTGCAAGTGCATTATCCACTGTGTGCGCGTGTAGAGCATGAATACATTCGTCACTCATGGGAGGGTCTCAGACGACTGACTTCAGCTGCAACCACAAACAACATTTATTAACATTTTTTCTCAAAAAATAAATCCTTGTTTCTTTCCACGAGTGATCATTAGAAAGCTTTGGCTTTGGCCTGCCAATGATGCAGCCTGCATTCTCTAAAGAGCTATATATATATATGGCTGACTAATTGCCCTGTAACGCTCAAATTAATCCTTCCAAGTGAGAATAACAAACGTGCAATTACTCCGGTTGGAGTCTGGTCGTCATCTCTCCCTGCTCCCAACTCGGTTTAGTTTTAGGTCCTAGTTAATCGTCAGGGCAACGCAAGCCATCAGCTGGGGCTCTTCAACAGATTTAACCCTTTAATTGTTGCTATGGCATCATTTGTTTGGTAAAGGAATCTGCTAATGTTCTTTTGCATTTAAAAAAAAAAAAACAAGACGACGTGACAAATAAAATAAAACGCCTCAACGCATGAACTGTTAGCAGAAGACCTAGGGCTGGATGACAAATGATAATAATAATGATGCAATATTTTTTTAGTGCAATTACAATTACACTGGTCTTTATTTCTGAAAGAAAGCCAATACAGCGCATGGCGGTAATGATTGCTGTTGCGCTCAATACAAGAGATAATTATTGTTATGGTTTATCCCCCAGCCATAATAGGAACCTATTTCTTGTTAATATCTGTTGCACTGTTGTAGTTTAAGACAGAACAACATTTAGCCTGTGTTTCTATCACAATTTTTTTATGATGATAGATGGCCATTGCAGGATTTCACTTTCTACGCCACGTAATTTGGGAGGGCTCATCTCTCAGTCCCCTCTCACTCTGATACACTTCATCGCCACGGCAACATCCAATCACCACGTCTGTTTTGTTTGGGGAGAGAGAGAGAGAGAAACAAACTCGGGGGAATTTCGCTGTGTTCTCCTGTGAGTGAGAAGACGCCACGGTGCAGAAAGATTTTTTTTTTACTCAAATCCAGTGCCTTTTTGCATCCCTGATTCACACATACAGAGCACATAATTATGCATAACTGGGGATAGAAATGATTTAACGTACAAGAGGCACATTCACCTATGCCAGTGAAGTGGTGAAAACAATCGAATGAAAGTGAACACGGGACACTCACTCATGATCAATGATAATTAATGAGCTGTGTGAATGGCTTTATTATACGATGCTCGGGGGAGGGTATGGCGAAGGGTCGATAATTCCTTCCCCTTAGAGCAGAATGAGATGGGAGTTTTGAGGAATATGATTAATACTGTGTGGAATAGAGGCAGAGGGAGGACTTGATTGACATGCGGAGGATCCCGGGCAGATGAGACGGGGCGGAGGGAACACCGGCCGGGTGCACAACGGAGGATGAAACCTCTTCTCTCTCAGACGAAACAGAATTATGAATGTGCAGCGAGCCCTATGGTGGGCGGGTGAGACCCTGGCTGCCGGGACACGAGGGTCGTTTATAAATAAGAAGGGTTTGTTCCCCACTGGGGATGCGAGGGAGGTCAAAGGTCACGCTAGTTAAGGGCTCATCTCTGTAACCTCTCTTCAGCTGAGGGCTGAAATGAATAAAGATGGCGGTGTCAGGATCCTGCTCTGTTATTTCTCGCTTTCATCTCCTGCGTGTCCCTATAGCATCTTAAAGAGACGGACTGTACGCGTCCACAGCCAAAGCTTGTTATATTCGTTTTTTTGGGGGTGAGCCACGTTTTTTTGGCGAGACCCCAACAGGATGATGCAATGCTCTCTGGCCCAGCGCCGTGGCTAGGGACACATTGTTAGCGCATGCTGCGTTCGCCGTGAGGGAGCCTCCACAGGAGCGAGTAACAGGAGGGCTAGGGCCGCGTTAGCATTAGCGTTTAGAGGAGTACGCCCGCAGCGTGGAAAGATAGCTGCCATCTGGAGCGCCTCATATACTATAGGGTAGACCCCTAGGTTGGCCATTTAAGCGCAGAGCGGTAAGAAGTGTGTGTCGTTGTCATGGTTCCTCGGCCTATGAAGCAGCTGGAGTTCACGGGACACTGGGGACGGGGTTAAAAATGCAGCTGTTCTAGTATATTCCTCAGGTTTATTTTCTCTTTTTTCATCACCACCACCTTTGCAACAAACATCTATCGAAGCAACTTTGTTCAGACGTATTGAACAGCAGTATCCCAAACTTATTAGCTATAGCCATTTTCCGCACCTCTGTGCCATCCTTTAATTCATGTTGAGCCTTGTTTTTTACAACTGCAGGTTGTACATGGGATGGGCCAAATGGAACATTCTCACCAACCTATGTCAGGATGAAGAGGTATGGTAGACATAATATTCTCATTTAAAACTGCTGGAGAGAGAGAAAGTAAATGGTATATAGTATCTATACTACTGTTTATAGTTATGTAAGCAGCACCTTGCATCGCTACCAATTCAGTATTGCACACAACTTGTTTTTCATGGTCCTAGGAAGCAAGGCCAATGTAAACTTTTACTTAATGGTACTGAGTAATCATCTTTACCTTTTTTTAAAAACCAGAACAAAATGCCCCTGTCCAAGAGAGCGATTAGTTCAGAGGTGGGCAACGAGGGCTGTTGTTTCTGTGCCAACATTTGGACTTAATTAGGCCTAACAGCTACGCCATCTGACATTTTAGCCTCATTTCTTGATAAGTGCATGAATGACACCCGAAGACTGATAATGTGTCCCTATATGAAACCTTTTACTGTGATCTAATCTACGAGTGAACCAGTGTTGGTGTACACAACTAATTAGCTCATTTAGCCAGGCTACTTGTTGGATACAAAAACACCGCATACGCACGACACCGCCCTCCAGGACCGGAATTTCCCACCCCTGGATTAGTTGCTGAATGGTTTGAAGACCATGAAACAGACATAGCCTTTGTGCAATGGCCATTTTATTGATCCGAGACCAATCTAGCGTTTATGGGACATTTTAGCACGGTGCCTGAGACAGCATTTTCCAGTTCCATCAAGTAAGTGGAAATTGATTGACTGGTGTCCCATTCCTTCTCCACAATTTCAGATACTGGTGGACTGGTGATACTGGTATTCCTGGCACACACTGGCCATACTGGCCACACATGGTAGAGCCCAAGTACCAAGTTACTTTACCTGCTTCCTCTTTAATGAAGAGCGTTCAGCTTAGCGGAAGCAAACATCGTTAAAATCGACTCTCTGCGGCACGCCTCTCCTTCCTTCGACGCACTGTGTTTACGGCTCAATATCTGTAGGTTGTCAACAAGGACGCTGCTGTCGCGCAGGCCGAGGGAACCTCTTTAAGTTTAAAGTGCCTGTCGTGTTATTGAGCCTCGCGCAGCACGCAAATGGGGGCTCGCAACTCATGATATGGCAGGTCGATATTTGCTGCACAGCTCAAAAAAAACTCCAATAGCTCCCGAGATATGGGCGTTATTGATTCACATTTCGTCTTGAAAGCACCTGAAGGACTCATCATTAAATGTTCATGGGTTCATTAATTATTCTTACTGTATGAACAGCGAGCATTGCGGAGCCGGGCGGGGCTGCATTTTTGTCGATACGCTTCAGTGCGACTGAGATATTCTAATGTAAAACCTCGCATAGGTAAGGTTGAAAGGTGCGGCACACGCCTTTAATGTTGAGCGAGTGTTACTGAGGGGTGGGCAGGCTTGAAAAGACAGAATTGATTTATGTGCCTGTATGAGGGCAGCTCCCATCCAAACTCTAGGGGAGGGAGCAACATTTGTGAGGCAGATGGAAATACGCAGTTCCTACAGTGCCGCCTTCTCCCCACACGGCCGTTTGTCAGCTGCTAGCTTTTTGATTAAAATATTCATTCATAAACAATGGATTTGACTTGGGAGGCAACGGCTCAAACTACCGGCAGTGTTTTTGGGTTGGTGTGTGTATATTTGTTCAAATAATGCGATCCCGTTTCTGTGGACGCCTCATCAAATCACAGCAGATATGGCCTGTTCCTTTTTGTGTAAGCAGTAATAAACAGCCAGTCATCCGACAGAACTGTCCAACGCAACAGGACACACAAGGCCGGGATTTGCTTTGAAAGGACAACACTGTGGAACACTGAGAGCTGATTTGCATTGGTTCCTCTTTGTTCCAGTTAGATTGCATGTATTACAACACGTCAAAAGATGAATTGAACACATTCAAAGGTGTACCGTTATTCATTTAAACACCCTCCCTGCTTCTTCTCTACTTCTTCTTTCACAAATGGTGCTCGCGTGGGCCCAACCAAGTATTTAGAATGTAGGGGGGATGTTTTTAGGTTACTTCACAAATGGGCAAAACAGAGATATTTTCTGATAATGTATAACTGCAAGTATTTTTTATTCATCATAAAGGAACAGGGGGGGGAGGGGGGCAGGTTTTTCTGCCCAGTTATGATTAGGGAAGGGGTTACCACCCCTGTACCCCCCCCCCCCCCCCTTTTCAGGAGATTACACCCTTCAATGCAGTGCCCTAGGAGGAATGGTTGCACCTCTCATTTTTGGATGGATGTATTATGTTTCGGACGCAGGCAGAATATGTTCCAGGTTGGTTGAGCCCAGATCATCTCTCTATGGGCCGTCCTCTGGCAGGTTGCAGAGATAAACAATTAGACCTGCCTCGCATAAGCCTAATACTGACAGGCAGTAATGGTGAGAACCTTACATTTGTGTCGTGTTGGCACCATGTTGGCCTCACTGTTATTTAAGGTAATGAATGTCTCGCCTGTCACAGTAAGTCTTTTCAGTGCTACACATAAAGTGACAGATTATTCAAAAATGTTCCTGAATGCTTCCTATATTTCTTTTCCAGTGGCTCAAACGGAAGATCTTACGTCATCGGAAGTTGTTGGGGGAGGCAGGGTTGCCACGTCGTGCGGGTTTTCACCAGCCTCTGTGGGGTTGCGAGCTATGATATCTCTTAATTTCCTGTGAAGGTTACTCTTCAATGCCGTGCTATTCTACTTAATTAAAGTCATTTTTTTAAGGAGACGAATGAGCAGTAACGATAGGGCGTAATTACATTAGCGTGACTTTCGAAAGTCCTTTTCCAAATGGCGTCCACCAGGAAAGAATATGCGCGCGCGGCAGAGTGACTGACAGAAATGAAGATAGATGGAGCAGACGGAAGAGCCTCCAAAGGTGTAGAAACGGCGCCTCAAAGTGCGAGGCTATGAAATGAGCTTCGGCGCTACAGCATGTCGCCGGCACGGCGGCACTTTATCAATATGCACGAGACATCCAGGTTGTCATTGAACTTTACTAGGGAGACCTAGTACGTCATAGACTGTGGCTGCACTGGATGCTATTAAAACCGTTTTGCCTCAGGGTGTATCCTCATATCGAGTGACCATAAATAAATACATCAATTTTTATTATGTACGTTTATACTTTACGACCTTGCGCGATTTAAGGTTGCGTACTTTATAACGGACGAGATATCGCTTAATTAAACAGACATGAATAAGTGATAGGGAAAAAGGTATAAGGGCCAGTTAAGCATCTGAAAATGAAGAGTTTTTAATTGGAAGTTGAATTTGAATTTTGATTTTAATGTTTTTAATAAAAAATGTAATAAAACTTTCTGTTATATTTTGCCTGAAAACAGAGTCTCTGACTGGCTATAATACATAAATGATTGCTACCCTTATAACACCATTTCACAGACAACATTTTTTTAGCATCTTGATTAATAAAAGCATTGAGAGTGGATCTTTCATAGTCTAGGCATGTAGCCCTAAGTGGGAATAATTGGAGCAATTCCTTTGAACCAAAAGCAGGCAGTTCATTATAAATAATGGTCCTAATTGAGCTTTTTGGGAAATACGATGCATGAAAGGTTGACCCCATTTTTGTAACTGCATTCAACTAAAGATATAAACATGTTATGGCACACACTGTACATTAGCTGATACTTGAAATATATGCACTGTTTTAGATTCGCTGCCAAGAACTTAATTGCTTTATTTACAGTATAATTTCTCATTTGCAGTTTCCAATTAACTCCAACTACACATGTTGATGTTTTAGATTTAGGTCTATAAGATTGCCTTCCGAATATAACGCCGTTTGAGTGATGAGGGCTGCATTCTGAAATGTTTTAATCTTTAATCTTAAACCTCAGCTGTGCTGGAAAATATGGTGTGCATTTTATGAATTCCATTACTGATCTACACATCTCTGTTCGCAGTGTAAGGGCTGATTCATTCCTCTTTCAAATATATCACACTCTGTTCATGTTTTAACGCATGGAAATATGTGCAGGTTGTATTTTGCTTGTGGAGACGCATCAGTGAAAGTGGAATGTGAACTAAAGTTTACTGATGCGTGCTGAAATGGTATTCCTTACTCCCCGTTGGTAGCTCTGTTTTCTTGAATACATTAGGATATTTAAATATCCTCCGGGGGAAAGCGGAGGAGAAGACGAGGGTCTGCAGATGTTGATCATTGTTATTTGAATCTGTGGAATCTATTAATATAATGTGCGTGTGCGTACTAAACAGGGGCTCACAGCGTGCCGATCCACTCATTGCAATTCAGAGCTAACAGCCGAATAATGAAAAACACTGGCCTTTGTTAATCCTGGCCCAAGGTACTTACTTTTCACTGTATGCCTGTTTTAATTCTTACTGACCTGTTAATTAAAATGATTAATTGAGCTGATTGCTGAATACTGATTAGAAATTAACATAAATAGACAGTTGTTTGCAGTAAGTCATTTGGGAAGTCAAACATTATAGAGGTGTGTCCACTCTAATAATGTTACGGAAGCAAAGGTGCTTCTTGCATATTTTTGTTCAATTTAGTGTTCCTCAATGCAGTTAAGATTTTAACTTAAGTAAGACGATATTTGGAACAGAAGCAACACACAACAGGTCCCCTGGACTAAGGTTAAAAAATACAGATTACAAAAAAACACACAAAAATCTGTTGCAGATGTTAAAGTACGCGAAGGAGTGCTCTGTTGTCATGTAGGTGGCTGGATTTTGATCAGTTAATCTGAAAACGAATAATTGCAAATCGTGAGTGGTCAACTTTTTCATAAACAGGTCACATGGATTCAGGCTGACACGGACCACAAGCCCAAGAGTGTTTCAAAACGTGAGTGAGATCAAGGGGTTTCACTACAAATTAAATGCGAATACAGGTAAGAAAATATCTTTAGAAATGTTATTGCACCCTCCTTTGAATCTTTAAGCCAAGTATGTTTTAATGGTCTAAATTTAGCCAAAATGGTACTTGTTGGATTTTGTTATCCTATAAAAGCATGTTATATTACTGCACCTCTATGGCCATCAATTGTAAATTGTGTTACTTGACAACCAGAGAATGATGGATAATGGACCTTTTATATTATATAAATTAAATGTGGCACAGGATATGCTAAAGATACAATAATTTGAGTATAATAATGGAAGGTAGTTTGATGATGATGATTATGAGGGAAATACTAATAGCTCTAAATGCCAAAGCATCCATGCACCTACAAGAGAGTTCAAAAACAAAATAGTTCTTCTCACAGCAGCTGGGGTGTTAATATTACATATCCGAATTAATTGACAGCATAAATTTTCTGTGGAGAATTTTACACTTTCTAACATGTGAACTTGGTGAAGGAAAGAGAAAAACACATTGCTGACTCCTTTCACCTGTGCAGGCAGGTGTGGCTTCTGCACAATTATCCCTCTCCTCCTTCTCCTGGCTCTGCCAGTTCTCCTCTAGCAGACTGACTGGTGCGCCCCCTCCTACCCCAACCCCAACCCCACAGAACAGCTTGCCATCTCTCTTGATGAGTTCATTATCCCATATTTCCAGCTGTTCTCACATGCGGACACTCCACCGCTTCTGGGTTCGGCAGTCAAAAGGGCCTCCGCTGAGTGGCTAACGCTGCGTCTTTACCGTCCGTACGGCTGTTCATCATCAAAGCCCCACCCCCCCCGCCCCTCTGCACATTGCTAAAGAGGCTGCCTGCTGTTTTTGTTTGGGGTGGACTTTTTTTGGGGGGGGGGGGAGTGTTAGCGGCTACAAGCGGGGCTCGGCGGGAGGAGCCGCAAACGAATTCCTCTCACCTCAACGTGCGGCGCGAGAAGGGGACAGGTTGCCGTGGTAACCCTCCTGCGGCGGCAGCGGCTTCCTGTCCCTGCCACGGTGGCGTATTTCAACCTTAATTACTTCTTACATGAATAAATAAAGAGGCGGGATCGATCCGACTGTTTCAAAAGCACGTTGGGGGCACGGGGCGAAGAAGCCGCCCTGTCCAAACTTATTTACCCGTACCTTCCGCACCAGTAAATATTGTCTCCCCGTACTGTGCTTACTTTGCCATAATATATTTCTGGGGTTAATTGAATGCTCATTCATTCAGTGAATAAAACATGGAGGGTGCCAAACATGGATCTACTCAACTGCATGCAGCTAATAGAAAAATGGCATGCCTGTATCAGCTCTGTAGGATTCATTTTATGCGGTCAGGCGGTTTGATTTGATATCCGCTGTCAACTTTAGGTTGCATGCTGACGTGGCCACTGGATAATGTAAAGCAAATCAATTTCACTGAATGTAAAATTTTTTCCTTTTTTTAAAAAATTTTTAAACGTCGACTAAAGTGTAGTCCAAGGTTCCCCGAGTTGAAAGTCGGCTCTGGAATAATTGATATTGGCGGTTAAACATCGCTGAAGGCCACTATTCTCATTAAGCAGTGAAAATATGTTGTTACAGTTACAACTACCGTTCAGTTGAATTATTATTCTTGATGGTTGGTATTCACTGACAATATTGCCTCCCGTACAACCGTTGGGTGTTATTTTGTATATGTATATGTTTTGCAGAATTGTAAAATCCAGTTTTGAAAGTAAATGTATTCCCCAGTATTTTGGTCCAATCACCTGGATTTGCTAATTAGCACAACTCTTCTGCCAGGAGGTAGAAGTAGAACTAATTAGTGAAGTCAGCTGGCTGAGTTATTGGGTGGAAGACAAACTTGGCAGGACTTTGACCCCTGTATTGTACACCTCTGGTTTAACACCTATTTTGTTTTAGAGCACCAAGCTTTACTTTGGAAATGGTCAAATAATTCCATATGTGTGTATCGCCTCCACCACATTGAGCCAGGTTAACTGATGGCAGAAAGAACCTGCATACACACCGGCCCGCGAGGCCTGGAGTTGCCCACCCCTGTCCTAAAGGAATTACCTGCTTGACCAGTCACATACACTGCTTAATGGCATGGCCACTGCATAGCTTTACTGACCCTGCATGAGGTCATTGTCACTCCCACAGTCTGGCATCACTCTCTCTGCATAGACTCGCTGTGATTGGACATTGTCATTGTCCCTGCATGACATCACTGTTCATGCATACTTTATTTATCACTCCATGACATCACTGTCAATGTTTTTTTCAGTATCACTGCATGGAGTCATGATGTCACTGCATAGTGTCACTGTGATTGTACAGCAGGGATGGGCAACAGGGGCCGTATCCATTTCTGGTTTTTATGCAAACCTCTGGCTTTAATTACTGTATTAGTCCTAACATTTACGCCAGCTGACATTTTTGCTACATTTCTTGATAAGCGCATGAATGACTGCCAAAGGCATTCATCTTGTGTCCCTATATGAAACATTTTACTGAGATCGAATCTATGAGTGAACCAGTGTTGATGTATACAGCCAGATAGCTCATGTATCCAGGGTAATTGCAGAACATTCTGCATACACACTGGCCCTCCAGGACTGGAATTGCCCACCCCTGTTGTACAGTGTCATATTTCCTGCATGACATCACTGTCCATGCACAATTTCCCTGTCACTGCATGACATCACTGCCACCGCATGGGGTCATGATGTCACTGTCACTGCATGATGTCATGGTCACTGCATGACATCACTGCCATTGCATGGGGTCATAATCAGTGAGCTACTCTTGTTCAGGACAGACTCTCTCCACACATGTAATCCGCCCAAGAGTTCTGTGGTTCGCTTGAAGTGGCTCTGCATTCAAAACCAGAATTGAATTTGACACACACGACGCCGCTCACAGCATATACCATCGCGTTTGCGAGGTTATTACTTCCACAATGCCTACAGTGTAGGGCTTCTTCTTCAAAGCAGAGGAGATCTGTCATAGAGGTGCGAATAGCCCATGCAGCAATGCAGTGAAATTGCCTTAAATTACATCACACACAAGCGTGAGACCCAATGAAATTCCCCAAGTCACTCGGGACATTAAAGTCACAACCTTGAGTCTAATGGTTTCTGATTATTTTCCCAGTTGGCGCAGTTAAGTTTGGATTTACACGATGGTCTTGGTGAGGAAACGTCATAGTTTAGCCGCAGTTGTTTATATTGCAGATTTTTTTGTTTCATTTTTATTAAAGATTATTTCAAAACATCAGTTCTGAGCATTATTTTTTATGTTATTTTTTTAAACATAGAAGTCCCCTTGGAGCGCAAATCATTTTAGGCCATGACTAGAGGAAGCAACCCTTGATTGTTCTACAGTCCAGATGAAGAGCTGCAGTCCCTGAAGGGGACCACAATCCGCTCGCGTTGAAAATGAAAAACTGTGGAGGAGGTGATCGTTGTGTTCCGCACAGACACTGCACTGCGATGGATGGCATGCAATATTAATACAATTTAGGCAAGCAATGCTGTTTCCAGGCCCCGGACATCCCATGGGATGCCTCAGTCAACTCACCTTGCTTATCTTCAATTCCCTTTTTAATCCAAAGACTCGCTTTGCTTCACCGCGTCAGTCAGATCTCCTCATCCTCCCCCGCCCTTCCTCCCTCCCTCCCATGGAAACCGGCCGTCTTCTCCTCCTCCTCCACGCCGGAGAGACATTGCAAATGACTCTTCGTTCATCTTTTCACATTGTGACAGATCGCTAACCTCTTTTGCGCTAACGTTGCTATACGGTGCGCTTTTACTCAGGCTGTCAGTGGTCACACAACAGAAACACTAATAAAACACAAAGCTGCATTTTTGTGAATCAAGCTGTTGCTACATACGTTTTGCTCACTTTTGATATGGCTTAAAAGTTTTTAAAAAGAGCCCTGAGACCCCCCTCTGAACGCCCATCGGGAAAAAATAGCTTTTTTTCAGAGCGGCGAGGCCTTTAGCCTCGGCTAGGAGTCCGGCTGACCGCAGCACTATTTTTACCTCAAGGCTCAGCCAGGCTTGTGTGTGTGTGTGAACAAAACGGTCACATTAGCTGATTTATTTTATTTGTGTGTCGTCCGCTGAGACTGTATGCCACCCCCACTTGCAGCTTGGAACACTTTTTGATGGGTTCATCATAGCATATTTAATTTCAGGTAATGTTTTTTTTTTTTTACTGAGTAGAATCGCAGTGATTGGCAATGCATATCTACCTCATAGCGGAAATTGGTTTTTTTTAAGAATCACAGACAGCCCTCTTAATGCATTTTTAAAAACTTTTTAATTAAGAAATCAGTCTAAAACAGGTGGTCAATTCCAGTCCTGGGGGGCCAGTGTGTACACACAGTGTGTACACACCAACACTCAGGGTTCACTCAGAGATTAGATCACAGTAAAATGTTTCATATAGACGCGAGAACAGTCTTCAGGTGTCATTCATGCGCTTATCAAGAAATTTTGCTAAAATGTCAGTAATTAAGGCTAGAAGTTGGCATGAAAACCAAAAACTGATACGGCCCTCCCGTTGCCCACCTCGGTTCTGTAAAGTGGCAGAAAGTGACTTCCTGGCCACACGGTGGGACTTGTATATGGGTTGAGAAACGGCTACCCCAAGTACTGTGCCACATGGACTCCCCTTAAAGCTTACTTGATCTATATGAATTGAGGTAAAGTACCTGTTACGGGTTTCCAGTAGCAATATTGCTCGAGGGATCACACTGTGCGTAAAACATCTCTGTACAATGATGCTTCAATGATACCTAGGGCCTCATTTGTGTATTTCTCATTTTCAACAAATATCTACTTCAGATTTTTAATCCAGGATTAATGTGTAGTCATTAAGTCTCTCGCATCCTCATAATGGCCTGTATTCAGTCACTGAACTCACCAAGCCACCGTTTTAGAGAAGCGCAAAGATTCACAGAGAATCAAAGCAGAAGACAAATGTCGATTGAATCCCAGCCAATATTTTTCTTGACTTCACTTCTCCGTGTCAATACTTGGATGGACTCGGGTCTAATTCGCTTGCGTCGGGCGATCGGACTTCCAGCTCATTTCATCAGTGAGAGATGGTAAACGATGGAGCGTTGCTGGGCTCGATAGCAGCCTGCCAATGGGAGAGAGTGCATGAGAGGTTTCCGAATTAAAACATATGTCTTATCGGCTTTTCTCAGCGAGAGCGATTCGCCATTCCCAGCTTCCCATAATTCACAATGACATCTATATAATCTGCAGAGGTGTGCTATCAAAGCCACAAAAGGGCTCCCGTTCTCCCACCTGCTCCTCCCCCTTTCTCCTTTGTAGGTATTGTGCTGTCACTCCAGCCACATTCATTTAATTTAACATGAATTATAATAATAGTTTATAGCAATTTTGAATGATGCAGGGAAGTGAATTTCTACTGCCGATAATATGTGAGAAAAAGAGCATTGGGTCTGATGATGGTGGTGGAACGGTGTAGCAGTTATAGATCTGCACTTGTAAAGAGAGTACTGCCAGATCAATGCACAGTAGCCATGCACGTGAGCAAGGCATGTCCCAGGTAGCCAAATGGGTCTGACCCAGATCTGGCATCCTGACTCAGCTCAGTGTCGGCCTTAAATCATGAGATGATTCTGGGCAGATTGATGTGGTGGTGAGTCAGGGCCGCCACATCACAGCCGAGTCTATGCCATATGTGCCATAACTGCACCAGCACTGGGCCACACACTGCCGGACTCGGGCTAAACCCGGACCATATCTGACCACAGTGGCTAATTTCATTAGTTTTCACCAATCCGGAACCCCACCTAAAAGAAATGAGTGTCTTCATAAATGTAAAAAATAATATTTATTTATTATAAGTTAGAATATATAACAATATTAGTGCAGTAAGTCCTAATAACTCTGGCCACTGAGCCATGTTGAAATGCCAGATCTGGGCTAGACCCATTTGGCTGCCTTGGACATAACTCGAATTGCTTCAGTAAATTCCAAGCTGGCCAACTGTATTTGTAGGCCTGTCACACTATTCCCAACTTCCTCCGTGAATTCGGGAGAGCACAGTGTCCTCCAAAGCGTGTGTAGATATTTGCCCCCTCCCATCGTTCTGCGTTCCGCCAGCTTAGCCATGCAGCTGTTGTGTCAGAGGACTTCCATCACTGCTGATGCAACTGGCAAAGGCAGACTGCCGGTGCCCGAGTGACCACCGCAGCCATGATGAAGTGGGAAGCATCCCAGCAGAATGAAATTCTGTCCATCTGGGCAACGCAACGGCCAGTAATATGTCTCCCTGTCAGCAGCATTTGGCATTAGCACGGGCAGGAATGGATTATTGACCGTGGAGGTGGAGGGGTGAGGAGGTGGAGGGGTGGTGGGGGGCGTGGAGGTGGAGGGAGGTATCACCGCCCTGAGTGCTTTAGCAGAATGCTTCCTCAGACACCCTGGATCCAATTAACATTTGTCCGTAGTTAAATACATACAATTAAACCCAATGCTACATTTTATCGTGGTTCAGTGCAAATTAAAAGGCACTCATGTTGATATCGTGTTGAACAGCACCCAGACCCCACCAAGATTGACACAAACACAGGAAATCTTTAAACACAGTGGAAAAAGATGTGGGGAATTGGTGGGGAAGGGGGGGGTGGTGATCGTTTCTATGAGTCTGACTTCTGCACATACAGGTATCCCAATAACAAATTGAGGGGACACCAGTGAGGAGCTGGGTGTCAGCGATAATATATCAATAGCCTCTAGTCAAGATCTGCCTGAGTGGAATATGTTGTAACAGGTTGTTGATGACGATGAATTCTGTGCAGTTTAAGGTTTGTCGGGGTGTCGCCGAGCTCCAGTCACACGATGCAAAGAAGATATCAAATCCTCGAGCATAAATCAACGTCTCCCGTCATCAGGATCAAACGAAAAACGGTCTCTTTTGATGGCAGTCGCTTCGGTGACTCCGACTGTGACTGTAAAGGAGGTCTGTAAAGGAAAGGCAGACGCCGTGAGGGTAAAGGACCTGTCACAGGAATATACGGCAACGCAAAACACTCTTAAATTATTCATCACTCTGCGGCTCTGGAAAAAAAACCCTGCTCAGACACAAAACATTGCTTACCCCAGAAAACATAATCGGAAGTGAGCTTTGGAAAGCAAGTTGAAGAAAAAACAGATTAAGAAAAAAATAAGTACTCAAATAGCAAAGAGAGGTACGAACTGACAGGGTGAACTGAAGAATTGACTGCTTATATCATTGTATATACTTTGTATTCATTGTATAGACTGTATATTCTTGTGGAGGCAAGTATTGCCAGTTGGATTGTTTGGCTACATTTTATCTTATGTTGACACAGTGCCTTTAGGGTGTTTGTCAATGAATACATTTGAATCGTTTAAAATGTGTATATTTGCAAAAACAACTATACTGTATTTTAAGGGAAGGAATATTAGTTTTGACTTCTTGCACCAGAAACAGTTGTACATGTTTATATTAACTTAAATTAATTTGGATCATGAATTTAATTTAATTTAACCTTTGATAAGATACAGAGTTAAATGAATAATTATTTTTAGAAGTGTTTTGATCATGGACAGTTTTGCTGGAGGCCTCTATTTCTGACATTTGCAGTATTTAATTAACATTTAATTTAACCAGGTAAATCACCTGAGGATTTGGCTCTTTTTTGCTGATCAATCTCTTTTGCTGACCAGTTACGGGAGCCAGTTAGGTCCGATATAGAATAGATACTCTGAGACAGTTATTATGTAACAAATCCATTTAAATCTCATATTCCCTGAAGTATACACTCTCAAAAAAGTCATACAAATAATATAATTTTCATAATTTACAAAACATTCACACCTTGTACCATATACATGCAATCATGTCAATGTTTATATAATTATGTACCTCTGATCTTAGATACCCACAGTCAGGTCAGTCACAGCAAGTAATGGCAGAATTGCCACAGGGTATAACTGCCTAGAAGAATGCCGAGGGCATCAATGTCAACATCTAGAGCCTTCAGGTACTTTGGTGCATACAGGGTTAACATTATCCTATCAGCAGTGAAAACATCGGACGGGTTTACTTCTGTAATGGTTTCTGTTACTACAATTATACTACACACTCATACCTTTTGTTCTGAGAGTGTGTGCCCCCCCACCCCCCACCCCCCACCCCCAACCCCCCATGGCGAAGACTGGTTGTGGAATGTGTAGCATCTCCAGAATCCTCATATCATTTCCACTAAAGCTTGTTTGCTTTGTTTACAAAAGAGTGGTGAGAATATCTCCCACACAATTCAGCAGTAGCTCCAGATTAATCTTTCAAGGCATAGTAGTGCATATGTCCTTGGTGCTGGACAATAAGCCTTGGCTCATACATATATAGCACAGAGAGAGAGAGAGAGAGAGAGAAGGAAAGAAATGTATAGAGTGAGAGGGAGAGAGAGCATGTTTGAATGTATGCAGATGTGTCTGTATGCCATCCATGTCTTTGCATGGATGTGTTCTAGCTTGTGTGTGTGTGTGTGTACGTGTGTGGGTGTGTGTGTGTGTGTGTGTGTGTGTGTGGTGTGCAACGTGCAGAAAAAGCTTTTATTGGGTGGATTACCCATTCCATTTAAAAGCATTATTTGTACATTAAGTATTCAAAATGATTAAAGACATGATTGAGCTGAACCCAATGACACCTTGAAAAATCTAAAGAGCCCATTAGGAAGAAGATAAAAGATCAATAACCATCGATCTTCAGCTACACCAGTCCCCACCCCACCCCCCTCCTCGCCCCCATGCACTGATGTCAACTGCAGACTGATTATGTTGTCACTAATGCCATTGTTTACGTATGCGTTTGCTGATATTCTATACAGTAATGCATGTTCTGTTATACTGATATTCAAGGTGGAAAAATGTGGTTACTTGTTTACCATTTATTGAGTCAGTGACGTGGTAACGGATCTCACAGGCATACATGTACATGTATCTATAATGGAGAATGGTCTACCTAATTATATATTGATAAGTACTTTATGAACTGTTTTTTCTTTTCTTCAAATTGTGCTCCGTGTTAATAATGTGTTAATAAATAATTATAAGTTATGATCGTTTCAGGGAGGCAATGTGACATGTGACAAGACATGGTGGAGTTTTGACCACACCTGTAATTGACTGTGGATAGATTTAGCTAGTTTTATACCTCAGACTGTAACCTGCCCATCCCCTTAGATATTTTTTTTCTGATTTAAATGATAGTAAATAGTTACCAAGATGGCACACTTAATACTGACAGATATTTCCCTGGATTGTTATGGTTCAGGAATTATTACTGTGAAAGGAACTCTTTCTTTACAAGGAATAAATGCAGAGCATGTGGTCTCTGGGAAAAATGTCTCTGTGATTAGTCTTGAATTGATTCAGAATACATTTCTGTTAAAGTTCATTCTTATCTTTACGATTACACCGGGCCAGCCAGTGGAGGATGGGATCCCTACGATTACACCGGGCCAGCCAATAGAGGATGGGATCCCTACGATTACACCGGGCCGGCCAGTGGAGGATGGGATCCCTACGATTACACCGGGCCAGCCAGTGGAGGATGGGATCCCTACGATTACACCGGGCCAGCCAGTGGAGGATGGGATCCCTACGATTACACCGGGCCAGCCAGTGGAGGATGGGATCCCTACGATTACACCGGGCCAGCCAGTAGAGGATAGGATCTCTACGATTACACCGGGCCAGCCAGTGGAGGATGGGATCCCTACGATTACACCGGGCCAGCCAGTGGAGGATAGGATCCTTACGATTACACCGGGCCAGCCAGTGGAGGATAGGATCCCTACGATTACACCGGGCCAGCCAGTGGAGGATGGGATCCTTACGATTACACCGGGCCAGCCAGTGGAGGATGGGATCCCTACGATTACACCAGGCCAGCCAGTGGAGGATGGGATCCCTACGATTACACCGGGCCGGCCAGTGGAGGATGGGATCCCCCTCTATAGCCCAGTTCCTTCAGAGATTTCTTCCCATTGGAGGGAGAGTTGTTTTTGCTCACCACCGATTGAGTGTTTTTTTTTTCCACTGGGGAGTTTTTTATTTTTTTACTTCTCTTGCTCGCTTTTGGGGGGTTCAGGCCTCGTTTCTGCCCAATTGTCCTTTCCCTTTCCTCTTTGTGACAGTGTCTCTGTAAAAAGCACTATACAAATAAAACTGAATTGAATTGAGATATATAACTCGTCTCCGACTGAGACATCTGCCGTGTGCACCTAAATGTGTGCTCCTTTCAGCCGAATCTCACAGGCTGTGCGTGTCTCTGTGCCCCTTTCCACTGACAACATGAACCTGTTACAGTGGAGCTGGCTGGGTTTCTGTGTTTGCTGTATTGATTGAGTGGAAGCAGGGGTTGTTGGGGCTTCGGGGTATCTGCTCAGATGTGCACTTGCTGAGTGAGTGAAGGCTGGATTGACTTGACAGTCCAGGGTTCGAGGGACATGTGGGAAGCAGGAGTAGTCACACTGCTTTCAGCTGCCTGCATGGGTTGAGTTGAATGGTTGACAGAGCTGGGCTGTGTGTGTGTGTGTGTGTGTGTTTGTGTTTGTGCCTGTACATTTGTGTGTGCGCGTGTGTGTGTGTTTGTTTGTGTTTGTACATTTGTGTGTGTGTGTGTCTGTGTGTGTGTGTGTGTGTGTGTGCGCGTTTGTGCTTGTACGTTTGTGTGTAGGTGTGTGAGTGAGTATGTGTGCATGTGTGTGTGTGTGCGTGTTTGTTTGTGCTTGTAAGTTTGTGTGTGAGTGAGTATGTATGCATGTGCATGTGCGTGCGTGTGTGTGTGTGTGTGTATTTGAACATGTGTGTATGTTTGTGAGAGCATGTGTGTATACTTTAATATATGAAGCATGGACACACCACACCTTTCTCTGTATGGGTGTGTGCTATCCTATATATGTGTGAATGGTTGTTTGCCTGTGTGAGTTTGAGTGTAAATGTGTGTACGCTAAAGCTTATATGCGTGTTTGCGTGTGTTTATGTACTTTGTATTTGAGAAGAAGGGAGTCGTATGCACAGACATGCGTGTGATATTAAAGTGCTAAACGCTCTTCTCTCCCAGGAATACAAACGGCTGTGTTTTGTACAATAGATTGTGGTGTTGCATAAGATGCAACAAATGTGAAATATGTAAAAACAAAAAAGGAATCAGTAGAGCAGCATTTATATTTAAAATTATGAAACACATTTATTCCTGCAGGGCAGAAGTCAAAAATAAAATTCTCTCTAGAATTTTTCCAAAAGGTGAATCTTATCTCAAAAGGCTTGACAGGGAGAGCGAGCGTTCACAGCTAAATAAAATATGAATACTTCAGTGATGGAAAAAGCACTGGATCTGACCTTTTTAAAAAGGCACCTGTGGCTTTAAAATGTCACTCTGTTAATCACCTGTACACATGACCCTGCTCATCTACTGTTAATGAGTATTCACAGCCAACAAGACACTGATCAATCGGAGGCTGACATTGGCCCAGTGTGATGTAAACAGTTAGCCGAATTCCCAAAGATCATGTGTTCCATTAACGCTAGTCCCATAGCCATACTCTGTGTTTGACACCGATGAGGAAATTCTCATTTTTATACCGCTCTGTCGTTACTCTGGTGATTGGTTTTTGCTGTACAGTTCCTAGAATAAACTGTCCCCCTTGTGGCATTGACTTCCTTTTAAACACGAGGATTTGTGGGTAATATAAAGAAGGATTTTTTATTATCCACTTGCAAGTTCTCCTGCTTCAACACTGTTAGTACTCACCTTGAAATCAAGACAAAAAATTTAATTGAGATAGTTATGAACTTATGGAAAGAATAAAGAATACCCGCACACCAGCAAAGGTTCCCTTGTGGTTTATTCAGCATGAAATGTTCTGACCCAAGAGGCCTTCTTCAGGCATACAGTCACATGAAGGAAGTGGGGGGATGCGTGTATATATTACCATTATTACAATTTTTATCATTATTAACTTAGCCTCAGGGATAATGCTTTGGAGGGGAAAATAACAGCGTAGCCAGTGATCACTGATGACTATTTTATTAAGATCATATTCTGAGACGTCGCCAATCACATTGATTGCACAGGGTTAGCATCACACGTTTAATATGTGGACGTGTTGGTAACAAACAACCAGTCCGCTTGTCTTAGAGCACGTCAGGTCTTAGAAAGATAAACTAGCAGTCAAACGTTTAATATGCGGACGTGTTGGTAACAAACAACCAGTCCGCTTGTCTTAGAGCACGTCAGGTCTTAGAAAGATAAACTAGCAGTCACACGTTTAATATGCGGACGTGTTGGTAACAAACAACCAGTCCGCTTGTCTTAGAGCACGTCAGGTCTTAGAAAGATAAACTAGCAGTCACACGTTTAATATGCGGACGTGTTGGTAACAAACAACCAGTCCGCTTGTCTTAGAGCACGTCAGGTCTTAGAAAGATAAACTAGCAGTCACTCAGCGCAGTTGTACTCCGAGGATCGGGGTTCGCGCCCCGGTCCTGCCATATCCGAGCGTGGCCGGTGCCCTATGGAAGCGGCAATTGGTGGCTGCTTCCGGGTGGGGGGAGGGGCTCGGAGAGAATCACTGCGCACAAAAATGGCCCTGAGCGAGTTGGAATCACGGTCAGGATCTCGAGGAGTCGCGCCCTGTAGAGGACGTGGCGCCCTCCTTCCTACTACCGGCTGACAGGGTTGTATAGCGGTGGTTCTCAAGCGGTTGCTACATGGGGGGAATTGAATTAGAATAGGGGTTCAATTGGCTACTAAATTGGGAGAAAAAAGGGGAAAAATCAGAAACAATTTTTTTTTAAACTAGCAGTCACACGTATTTGGCATCACTGAAGTTGGTACACTTATTTGGCATCACTGAAAAGAATTCCTTTGGTTTGAACAATTGTAGGAAAATAATCCATTACTGATTTTCTTGTAATTAGTCGAAGTTGAGACGTGTGTTTCTGTGTGCATTAGAATCTGCCAGCTGTCAGATGTGGGGTTCTTTGCTAATAGAGGCAAAAGTAAACTACACAGTAAAAAAAAAAGCCTTTGAGAACTAGGCATAGTTATTTGGAATCGCTGGCATTAGGCATTAATTTGTTTGTTTTAACCGTTTTAGAGATAGAAAGTACCCCATTAGTGTGCTCTGTTTGTAACCAATTATTGTGCATTCTCCAACATTAAAATATAAATTATATTCTGAATCAATTCAAGACTAATCGCATTCCTCCCAGAGACCACATGCTCTGCATTTATTCCTGATAAAGAAAGAGAGTTTCTTTCACAGTAATAATTTCTGAACCATAACAATCCAGGGAAAGCTCTGTCAGTATTAAGTGTGCCATCTGGGTAACTGTTTACTATCATTGTTGGTCATCAGTATAGCTGGTGTACTTTTTTTTGACAATTCTCTAAAAAACTTGCAATGTTGTTCAAAAATGTTTTAAATAAAAATAGATTTGAAAATGATATATACAGTTAAATGCAAAGAATTGGGACAGTGACACAGTTTTTGTTTTTTGCCTCTGTAATGACATTGGATTCTGGTAATGTGACTGGTCTATGTGACACAGCCAGTCATCAAAGTATTTGCAACCAACTGATGACTTCATTTAAGATTATATCAATTCATCCAATTATTTCGGTCTTCTAAAATGGGGGCGGGGGGACTATGTATAAAAAGGGCTGCCATTGTTTCAATTCAAATCCAACATGCTGGAGTACAGTTCTAAAACAACAAAAATTTTGTCACTGTCCAAATACTTACATATATACAGTGCAAGTATTTGGACAGTGACACAATTTTAGTTGTTTTAGCTCTACTCCAGCACATTAAATTTGAAATGAAACGATGAATATGAGGTTAAAATGCAGACAGTCAGGTTTAATTTAGCTTTCTTGTGCGTGAACTAATGATGTAACGACACACAGCTGGCCATGAAACAGCTGAGCAGCCAATCGTCCAATCAGTGTTGATCCCCCAAAATGGGGGGGGGGGGTTGTTTAAAAAGGGCTGCAATTATTACAAGGTTCACCTGATATGGATGTAAATACCCTAAACTTAAAGCTGACTGTCTGCACTTCACTGCACCTCATATTCACTGTTTCATTTCAAATCCAATGTTCTGGAGTACAGAGCCAAAACAAAGCTAAACTTTCCGCTATTGTCAGAAAAAAAAGGTCACTTTGCTATGAATTGATGACTAATTAAACTTGGAAGTTGTAATATATATTTATTTAGTGGATTGGCAGATTTAGTTGAAAGGAAAGGTCAAGGCACTTTATTGACATCTGTCTTTGTTTGCCCATCTTTACGCATCAACGATTCCGGAAAAGTCTCCTGCAGGGGTTTAGCATTTGTGAGGTCATTTAAGGCAAAGCTGAAAGACGGGATGGAGGGGGTAGTCTGGGACTGCGTTCTCACATTGAAAACTATCCCAAGTCCTGAGAGGTGGGGGGGGAAATTAAATGCTTTCCTCCAGTACCTCGCTTGACAATCAATAAATTAAAATCGTAATGGAGGCTTCTCCTATTGCACCGCAAACAAGTCATGAATATTGAATGATTTCTGTCACCAGATCGCTCTCTTGACATTGACGGCAACCTTTGCGTGCTGGGATTCGGCTTCTCTCTCTCTCTCTTGCCGTCTCCAAAACTTGACAGCAGACTTCAGGGTTGTGTCTGGCCTGGATTCAATAATTCAATTTGGCCTTAACTTTGTCTCCATTTAATTCAAGAGTTTGTTTTTTTTTCTTCACAAACACAGTTAGGGTTTGTCAGTTCAATAATCTGAAAAATATATATGGAAAAAAAGTATTGTGCATGTATTTCTTTTAAGCTTAACCATGTAAATTGTATCCTGGGCCTATCTACCGTATATATTTGGTTGCAGTTTTGGCTCACGTGGGCTTTCTAACTAGATGAGTGGGTTAGATTCAATTGACTGTGTTCAGGCTTAAAGAAATCAATACATAAATTACACCAAAAAGCCTATTATTATCTTACAAAATGTGTTTTGAAGTCATGAATGTACACTTAACAAGGTAATTACCATCCCATTTGGGTTTTTTGAACAAGCTAATGATCCCTTTGGATTACTCCAAATTATGTGTACAGAAAAAAGGGAAGCCATCAACATGGAAGATACACTTAAGGATCCCATAACATTAATATATAATTAATATCTTATTTTTTTATTCACTGGGCCTTGAACAAACCTGAGTGTTGAATTCCATTAGCAAAAACAGTAATGTGTAGTGATGCCATTCAAACAAAAACATAACAGCCCCTACAAAGCAACATTGAGATGACAGGATTTAGATATCATTTATCCAGATTATCAAAGAAGAGCTCTTCATTTTAAACCATATAAGTGTAATATGTCATATACGGTTCTGCATCCAACACAAAGTAATTGAAGCGTCAGACTTATAGTGCTTTCGACAGACTGCATTCAAATATGAATCTCTCAAAGAGCTCTAATAGTGTTTATGGATTTGTCATCATCCAGCTGACCTCGGTTTTTACACAAAGACAGAAAGGCCAGCGGTACCTGGTCGGCTTGGTGAGCCAAGGCCGAGTCTGAGAGAAAAGATTCGGCCCCCACTTCCTGTCTCCTAATTCACAACCCCCCCCCCCCCCGCCGCGTGTGCGCCTAACCTTGAAAACTTTTTTCTATTTGAGAAGTTACTATCCCAAGCAGAGGCCACACAACCGTGGCCGAAACGCCCCGTTCCGCTCGCCCGGCTCGAACCCACACACACTTCGCCGCACACACACACACTCCGCTGCACACTCACACTCCGGGTTAATCAACGGATGTTTTAGCTGCTGTCCTGAGAGGACATATTGTTTATCTTTGACCCCCTCCTATTTTCCTTCCACCAATTTTTCACGGCAGGAACCGCTTTCTCTATCAGTAATAGCAATTTTGCCGCGCTCCCGTAGACAGAAATAGGCTACAGAGGCTGGGAACTTGCACTAACTGTACACATTTGGCAGTTCACGTCAAAATAAAACCACTGGGAATGTTGGACAGTGGGGTCAATGCTTTGAATGTGTATCAATAACAACTGCTACTACCACTGCTACTACCACTAGCACTGCTACTACCACTGCTACTACCACTGCTACTGCTACTACCACTGCTACTACCACTGCTACTACCACTAGCACTGCTACTACCACTGCCATGACTACTAATACTACAATAGCGCTGTAGCTCTAAATTAAGGGACTTAACTTTTTTAGCAAACTTCAGCAAAAGTATGTTTTCATTTTGAAGTTCAATAGTTTATAATTTACATGATGCTCTTGTAAAGAAATATATATGCTACGAATCATTTAATCTCACGATAATCTGCTCAGTGTTAGACACCATTAGAATATGTCTGAATGATAACCAGTGCTGGTTTGGAGTCAGCTGAGGACACCAAGGAGAAGGGAAACGGCATTTATATCTGACTGTCAGATTTGGGAATTGTGTGCATAAGGTTAATGAGATTAGATTTATTGTGTTAGAGTAGTAATTTGAGAGAGTGTTAATAAGTAATTATGGATTATAGATAATATTGATTAATTATCAATAGAAATATATATTATATGTAAAATTTTACTTTTTATTTTAAGTCCAACAATATGGCCATCTTTAATTAACATACCAATCTAATCGGGGGAGATTATTGGACGATAATCAGGCTTGATAGAAATATGAGCCTTAAGGTATGTTAGGGATGTTGTTAACATTATAAACAGACGTCAGAAAAGTCGTACTTTAACATTTTGTAACATAAATAGAATATATTAGATTTTATGCTCAGTTAGCATCCTCCAGTGAAGGAACATGCATACTGTGTGATACGACTTACCTGCTGTGCTCAGTCTGTTACTTGCAAAACGTACCCCATAATGCGTGCCAATTCTCTCTTCTAACCCTGAACCTTGCATCAAGAAGTATCTCCAGAATTCCTCGTTATTTGAAAAACAAATTGGGTAATTATATATATTTAGGCTATTTATTGCACTAACCATATCTGTAACTAATTGGATGTATAATTGAAAGTAGGTATATATGTGTGCGTGTGTCCATGTGTGCGTGCATACGTGTGTAAAAAGAGCCATTTTATTTCAAATCAAATGTGTTGGAGTACAGAGCCAAAACAACACAAATGTTGCCAGTGTCCTAATACTTTTGCATTTAACTGTAGTATATTAGCTGTAATATATTAGCTGTAATATATTAACTGTAGTATATTAGCTGAATCATACATCATAGAATACATTGGCCAGCATTGCTGATATATTCCAAAGTGTTAACGGAGAGATAGAGAGAGGGAGACCACGATGCACACTGGTACTGCGTGTTTATCTCACTTAAACCTTCAACACCCCCCGGAAGGCTGTCCTCCCAGCCAATTTGGCTGAATCGTTTTTCGTTTCGCACTTGAGGTATTGAAAAGCCAACTTTTATTTAGTCTCATTTTTCCTTTGCCATAAAATTCTGTTAAAAAGTGAACAGTTAGAGTTGATGGACACGTTCCCGAGTTAAAATGGCTGCATTTGTGTTTTCTCTGTGTTCACTTTCCACTGGTGCTGTGGGCATTAAACGTTGGTCAGTGTGAAGGTTTTGGCTTTTTGGCAGGCACATTGCAGCACTCTGGCTTGGGAATCAGCGGGATTCAGCACTACTCCCACCCCATGTGGGAGGATCTTGATAGTTTTGTTTAAAACAGCTTAAAGCCATTGATTTTTACAGCTTATTCTCTCACAGTAGCTTAGCGTAACACCATGCCACATGATTGTACTAATGTTTTATTATGCTTTTACAACAAGGTAGTGTTGCCACAATTATTGATCGATTTCAGAATGGTCTGGTTCACATTATCATCGTTTACCATGATAATACTTTCTTAATTTCACCACTCTGAATCCACTTATGTTCGTGTTATCCTTTTGAGAATGCTCATTTCAAAGTGGAGCAAAGCAACAGTTGCCTGCCTTTTGGCAGTTATTTACAAAATTTCAAAACCCAGTCAGAGGATAAGAATGAAATGATCAGAAAAAGGCTAATAATTGTCCATTAATCACAGCTGAGGAGCAATTATACAATCAGGAGACACATGTATTAATTTTGCAATTAATGTGTTCGCACATGACTACACGGTTTGTATTGAAAAACAGTGAAGCTGGAATGAAATCATATTTGTTGGCAGTGAGAAACAAACAGTTTTGGCAGAATGCTTTGTGACCAGAAAACTCCTCGCGTTAGTTTTGTGCATCAAGGCCTACTGAACGTGGTTGCTGTAGCATGCTCCATGTTTACAAAATGCAGTTTTACATCAAACTAGCAAATATCGTAAATAAAAGAAGTTTAGAATGTTCCCAAGGGAAAGGTTTCAACATACATTTATGCCATATTCCTCAGACTGAGAACATTGTCTGATCTACGCAGGTTAATACGTACATAAATTAATATTATTCACAAGGCTGTAATTGGTGGGGAGCATATGGATATGCCATTCATAGTGAACCAAAAATTCCAAATTGAACAGAAATCCTGTTATAGTAAGATGTTTAATATGCAGAAACACTGGCGGGGTATTTCACAAAGCAGGATTACTGAGTTAGCTGGATAACTGCACTGAGTAAAACCCGGAACAGCTCTTTTTACTTCGGCCCATGTTCCAGATTTGGGAGGATTCCGGGTTTTATTCAGTGCAGTTATCCAGCTAAATCAGTAATCCTGCTTTGTGAAATACACCCCAGGTCTCCTAATAAGACATTCTTGCTAGGTTTCTGAGATTTGTTTTTGCCAGTTTGTTTTCTGAATATTATATGTTAAAGAATACAACACAGATTTGTGTTAAAGAACATCCTTCTGTATGGTTGTTTTGGGAAAAGGTTTATTTTATTAGTGCTACTAGCTAGTAGCTACTAGGCTTAATCAACGTAGGTCATAATGTTGTATTCAATTTTTTTCTGTTAAGTATGCACTTTCCTGTTAAGACTGCCCAAACAATGAAAAACGAATCAACAGAACACTTCAAAATGAATTATTCACAAGCAGAATGGGTAATTGGAATAGACATGATAGCGCTCCAGTTATCCCACAGATTGTTTCGTGTAATGAGGGGAGAAAAGAGCCTCCTGTTTACATGGAGTATAACTAAAAAAAGTCTATTCCAAAAAGATCCCTCCCACCTAGAGGATATAAAAGTAATCGTTCTATCCACTATTTCTTTTCCCCAGGGCGAGAATTTTGAAAATACATCTGTAAATCAATTTCATGCAGGCAGACATATACAGCCATCGCAGGCTAACATTTACTGAAATTCTCTGAGGCCAGTATATGGGTGATAGTGAATCATTCAGGCTTTCAAGTCGCCCTCAATTAGTAACTGCTCTGAACCTGACATATCCGATGAGGTGATTTTATATCTAAATAATGACTTCAGCTGAACAAGTAGCCGAAGATTCCGCCAGCAGGCTGTGTAACGGATGGTCAAAGGTCAGAGAGCTTTGTGTTACATTATCGTCACACTCAGGCCAGTAACCACAGTCGAGTCCAACAGACAAGACTTCATCAAACCTTTCACTGACGCCATTGATGGGACTTGTCGTTTTAGATCAAAAATGACTCACAGACTCTTACCACAGAACTCCCTGCATATCTGCCTATCTACACTGTTTTGTTTCATGTTGATTTATAATTGAACCACCTTCTGAGAGCTTACTTGTTGATGCTAACTGGAGTGGGATCAGCTCGTTAGTGAAGGTGGTCTGTCATTGGTAGCTCAAGCACTCGGAGATATTACCTTCAGACACAGGGAATCTTTTGAATGATTGGCTACCTATTAAACAGTTTGTTATTTCAAGAACTTAAGCAAATATATCCCCATTACCTGAAGCTTTGTTTTACATGGGAAATTAAATTATGCAGTATTTGGTGAGAACTGCTGGCAATTTAATTGCTGGCTTCAAAGGGGAAGTTGTATTTACAGAAAATCTGTGAACTTTCTTAAACTATTAAATTAATAAATTCATGAAATGCACATGCTGACTTTTTCAGTAAACAAAAAGATATCTACTTTTACAGCAAAGAAAATTTCTAATTAAAGTATCATCACTTAACATTAAAAAACATCCCAGTTCTGAAATAACAGCATGGAGGCTGCAGCACTCTATGGTATTACTGCTTATGGCAAGGATTATAAAACCACTAGGATGTTGTTCTAGCGCGGGGGTTTTCAACCTTTTCTGATCTAGGGACCCCCATCATAAGATTAAAAGGCCTATATATTGAAATATTTTCCCAAGACTATATAAAGTATAGTCATTGCAAATCAAGTCTGGCCAGGGTCCCCTTACAGTACCTTCAAGGACCCCCAGGGGTCCATGGTCCATAAAACCCAGGTTCTAGGGTATGCTGGTTAGATATACTTATGTTCCCCCAGTAAATCAAATTAAGCTTTAGTGTACACATACACATAACATGACATTTGTTGGCTTAAGTCTCCAGGTAATTTACTTCTTCATAATACCCATATGGCAGGTGCTTTTAAATCCTCCGTTATCGTCTTTCCTCCGTCTTGTTTTCTGGACGATGGAGTTTGCTCGCGAGTGTCTTCTCATGCGACGGAGCGGGAGCTGCCTGGCGCGGTCCCCATGGCGACGCTGCTGTAAATAACCTGCCGTTTCCCCCCTCAGGGCACGCTTCCCGCAGCGCGTCAGCACAACCGAGCCGCAGGACAGCGCGTCCTCTCCCGAGCTGCGTCAGCCTCCACTCGCCCGCTAAACGGTGAGAGAGCGAATAAACACGCCGCCCCAACATATTAATATGTTAATATGTAAGCAGCAGTTCCATATATATATATGTCTTTTTTTGAAAACACATATAATAAACACTGCAATTTATCCCGTAACGTTTAGATTTTAGATTTAAATTAAACTAACATTCTCAGCACTGAATTTAATGTTAAATTATGTATCATAATTTATATAAAACAAAGACAAAAGTAAGTATTTGTAAAAATGTATCACATTGGAGGTCTTAAATAAAATATATTCTTGGCAGAAAGAAAAACAAAAAAACATCTGAACTGACACATAGGCTACTTACTACCGAAATCGGAGAACCATTGATTATCTCAGCGAGCAAGAAATGAAGGTGACAGAGGAAAATAAGGGGGAATGAATACATGTAAAAAAAAAAAAAGTTATTGATGTAGTGTCCTCACAGGTGCTACCCAGCTGCTTGTAGCATTGTTCTTACTGCATCAGTTTTGCTCAATAGCACCCCTGCAGGAGCCCACCCAGTATTGCAAGCACTGGCTTTAAACACAGATCATTGGCTCATTTCTCAAGCTGTTGCAGCTGCAGTGTGTTCTCGTGAAAATGCCATTATTAAAGCATTAATAATGTATTATTGTATGATTTGCGTATATATATTTTATGTTACTGTCTATACATATATATGTAATGTCATGTAATATCATAAAAGCATAAAAACACGACATTATCATTAAACATTGAACATTAAAGCCCAAGAAAAGCACTGGAAGGACACACTGGGCAAACTGCGTGTTTAAAGAAAGCTAGGGATGGTTCTCGCCATGCATCGAAAAGCACAGCATCAGGGAGAGGACAGTGTTCACACGTGAACACAGATTTGGACACAACCCAGCTCAACGTAAATTGCTTCTGGCGCTGTTCGTTGCGCGTCAACGTGTTGAGAAATGCATTGCCACATGCGTTTTATTGCGTGCTACAAATTTATATTGTGTTCATTTCAATATGCCACTCCTGTGGAACTCTCTGATTTTATATGGGCCCAATATGCAGTTATGGAATGAGACTTGCATTCTGGGGCTTGTATCAATGGCTTCTCCACATACTGCTTACAACATGTATACAACATCTTACCTGTGCATTTCCAAATATGATATTTAGATTTGTGTACTCCCCTAATCCTGACACGTGCATGCATTTATTGTGACTGTCCTACTTTTGCACAGCAGTCCTCTGTTTTTGAAAACGGACGTTTGTGTTTTTCTCTTAGTTTGACAGGGGGTGGGGGAGTTGTTTATTAATTGTGTTAACACTTCACGTCTGCTCATCCACGTGCTGTCACAATGCTCTGGAAATGTTGAGCTGTCACCATCACAGAATATTACACAATATCACAGAATCCAAATCTGGAAACCTTTCATTGGTTTATATGTGCTCAATATTTACAAACCGAGTTAGAACTGGGCTATTTAAAACAATATCTAAAGAAATATCTGCATCTCTAGATGTCCATAAAGCAAGAAAAAACTAAATGTTTTATTCTTCTCTGCTTCTTTCTGCTCTGCAAAACTACGGGGTAGTACTGTTGCTTAATCTGCCGAATAGATCAATTTACTGCTTAATCACCGAGAGCTTCTATAAACCTCAATAGCATACTGCAAAAAAATGTTTTTCAATTGTGGTAATGATTTGTGTTAAATGCACCTTGAAAATAAAAAAATATAAAGGATTAAACAAATGTGCAATCCCTTAGAAAGGTAATTGTATCTCTTGCCCTTTGTATGTTTAGTACGTGAATAGTACACAGAGCCTGTGTCTGAATTAGAGCCCTATCTACTGCATCCTGTGCACTAGCATACTGTGTACTGCATATTGTTTAGTGACATGCAGTATGTAAAAAAAATATCCTCCATACTATTATCAGCAAAAGCCCGGAAATAAGTATATCATCCGGAGATATTAAGAACACTCAATTTTTTGTTGCATGCTTAACAGCTTTTTTTTTAAAGTATACTCAACTAGCATACTGAATAGTAGGCAAGTGCGCTGATTCGGACAGAGATTTTCTGGAAACACTGGGGATGGAGACATAGACTGCATTAGGTTCATGTCTTAAGTAGGCAAATATGGTAATATGCATACTGAGAATCACACCTTTACTAGACAATAAATACATGTACAAGCACAAGCGCCTGCTTAGCTGCCAGAGATACCTGGAGCAGAGCAGAGATGCCTGCTGGGAAAATGAGTCCCCATTCTTCTGAATTATTTTCATCTGAAACCGAAATGAAAACCCGTCATGGCAAAGCAAGGCCTGGCCTAACGTGGTGTGCAGTTACTGCATGTTAAATCAATGTAATGTCACATTGAACACGCTTCTCTGTTTTAAATGAATGTAACATTGCTGAGAAGGGATCGATGCCTTTTTCAGTTTTCTTTGCGGCCAGAGCATCATAGTTTCATAGAACATCATATTTCTGTGGAAAATAAGAGGCCTATTCTACAAAGAAATTCTCAGCCGCACTGGTATGAATATTAAAGACCCTACGCGATCATTTTTTATTACATTTGAAATATTAATTCAGCAACACGAGTAAGGTGTATGCTTGCTTTTTTTCCTGAATTGTAATAACATTTCCGCTTTGATGTATGAAGCAAGTCACTTTTAAACACAAGGGTGGAATGTCTGACAAGGTGTGTCCATTCTGTATGGATAGTTCACTATCGCACTAATGGGTATGATTGTAGCTGCCATGTTAATTGCACAATGCACCCACAGCCTCCAAATGACAAACCCTGCTGTAGTGACGGATATAAAAACTACGCTGCATTCAGGATAAAACAACTCCATTTAAAATCTCATTTGAATTAAATAAGCTTAATATTACACGATTTATTTGATTGCATAACCATACATTATATTCATTGTACAGGGTCTTTAAAGGAAAAAAATAGCATATCTATCCACCACAGCAAGACTGTGAAATGGTTTTTATGGATGCTTTTTTTAATAGAAACTTCAATATGGAATATCAGCTTCATGGAACTATGCCTTAAATTTAGTATCTGACTCTATCCATCCCATCCATCCATTATCTAACCCGCTTATTCCTGGTCAGAGTCGCAGGGGGGCTTGAGCCTATCCCAGCATGCATTGGGCGAGAGGCAGGAATACACCCTGGACAGGACGCCAATCCATCGCAGGGGAGACATGCATCATTCACTCACACACTCCAGAGTACCCGGAGGAAACGCATGCGGACACGGGGAGAACTCTGATTAAGGAAATAATTTAGAATCTCAACATTGTCCATGTGTCAGATATGAATAAATGGACGCAGTGGGGTGTACAGTATAAATAGAGGTTTTAGTGATGCATAAGAGGGTTTACTAGGAGGTTGATCTCCCAACTGCAGCTTTCAGTGAGAGAAACACAGAGAAAAACCTTAATCTGTATGTAATTAACAGCATGCATTCGACTAACTTACACACACAGCCATGGTATTACTATTAAAATTGAAAAGCTGGCAATGTGTTGCAAGCAGGTGCAGCGTTGGGCATTGAGAGAACAACTGATTATCTGCTCTATTTACACAATTACATGACTGGCTGAGTTTCCGCATGGCGCTGAATGAAGTTATTATATGGATAATTAGGAATAAAGTAAACAACGATTTCCATTTTGTTTTGTTTGGTTTTTTTTCAAAACAGAATGGCATGCATGGCCTTTGCAGTAAGCCTTTAGTTGATTAGATCCTTTGACTCCAATTCGCTCCAAAAAAAATCTACTTTCTAGTGAATATTGAGGTGGTGGTGAGCTGATCATTACCGACGTCATTCATGTGTAATCAATCTTGGGATTTGAATATTCTAGTTTTCACTGGATGGTAATCAAAACCGTCATCATGTGAGTATGCTTTTCTCCTGAGGTCCAATCAGAAATTTGTATTTATAAATCCTGCCTTGATAAGTTTAACCCTCAGATTATCTTCAGGATCAGTTTTACCCGATCCAGTGTTTGACGTCTCTTAAAAACCAGTTAACCTTATTGTCTTCATCGTGACACTATGACACAATGGTAAACGTGCAATAATAAACATAATAAGCCCTGTACCAATTTATATGTATACAAAGGTGTTGTGTGAGGTCATTTTTGGGGTAGCTGTATAAAATGTAAGAAAACCCCCCAATTAGACCCCAAACATAAAATTTCAAGATAATATAAGGGTTAAGGAAAAATATACATTTAACGTTCAATAAGCCACAAGAGTAACATTCTACATATCAGCCAGTTTTGGGCTTGTACCCCATTGTGGCGTAGATTCAATCCACATGTTTCCTGAAAGATTTTACTAGGAATGTATTTTATTTCCCCATACAGATGATCGCATGGTGAGGTAAGCAAAGTTTTATTTTGCTTTCCTTTCACCAAAATTACCTTTTCAAACTGTGCGCGTGAAGAAAAAACATTTATTCGAAAGACAAAGTTGGGGACAAATATCTATTCAGGCTGGTTCCCTGTCCAATCAATATCGTTGTGGTTAGAGATGTGAATTTAGTCATTTTTACATGTTCTGATATTAAGTGAGAAATTCAAATGAAAAGCTTCGCTTTGAAATGTGAATAATGTGAAATGCAGTTCAGCTACGTTTCAAATCAATTTCGACAGAAAGCTGTGACATGGCAATTCAGTCAAATCAAAGGTAACAAAGCCCTTCATTTATTTGCATTTATTTTCAGCGGATGCAGACACACAAATCACTTATTTCAAACCATCGACGTATTGCACTCAAAGGCCTCCGACTGTGAACCGCTGAAAAGGCTTTGATACCGCTTTGTTTCAGTAAAATGTCTCCATGACAACATTTCTCAGAGCTGTCGTTGCAATAAGTCAAAATGAATACACGGCTTCTCATCTGTACACCTTTTTCAGAGGGTGAGAAATGCTTTACATAGAGCAATCTAAGGCCGTGTGTGACTTACACAAGCGACGGATTTCCAGTCGTCCTTGTACTTGTCCTGTCACGCTAGAGCAAGTTCTCCGTTTGACGAGACGGCTTCAGTCCGCCTGCAGCAGTTGTATATACTGACCCCCCCTCTGCTGAAAAGGCTTAGCTGCTCAGCAGGTGGTCACTGGGGTTAAAACAAGTGATGGCTGACAGAATAGGTTTTGGAGCAGGGTGCATATTTACCTGTCCACTCAGAAGCTGACAGACAACGAATACAACTGAATACTGTTTTTTTTAGTTCATGCTTTTTTCATTTAGAGATTTCCGTGTGGAAATACTATTTTAAATCTGAAAAGAACGGCAATGAATACAGTCTTCATGAAAAGGAGAACGGGAATAATTTGTGAAAGAGGGAGGAAGAGGTAGCCTTCTGTTGCGGATCCCCAGGCAGACCCACAGCCTCAAATGCATTTTTGACAACATAATTGGACATTTTCACATGCACTCTTTAAAGGCTGTCCTGTGTTTTTTGTGAAGGAAATGGAGAATACAATTGCCATCCCTGTTGACATTCTGAATAGAAAAGCAGAAAAGCGAGCAAGTGAATTATTATTGATAAATTCCAATGAAAAAAGGAGAGGGAAATTTAATTAAAGATCAGAAGGCTCTGCCTAACATTTAGTGAGATGCAATCATCACCGGAGCTCTTTGGCATTGAGAATCCAGGTGCGTTGTGATGTCACTGAGCAATCTTCAGTCTGCAATGGTCCCCTAGTGACTCTTTTGATCAGAGCCCAGTTTGTCCAGGATGTGACTTTTACTCTGCACAGCCAATTTACTGATCCATTTCATAAATTACATTTTCTGTGGCAACATCGCTGCATACTGTCATGGCTCATCCCTCTTACAGCCTCCCTGAGGTACGTTTTTGTTGTCTATTTATAAAAAAAAATATATTTAATAATCCAAAAAAATGATACAATTTGGCATCTCTAAAAGACAAAAGTGATTATCCATTATCACAAATGTCAACTCGTGACAGAACTAGCGATCACTTGAGAAATACAATTCATCTTTCCAAACTGGGGAGCGAAACAACTTGGATTCCACAGTCCAAATCATGTATTTGATATCCTTCAAATATCTAACGAGAATGTGTGTATAAAAACCATTTTGCTTGATTAAGTCATTGGACTACAGCATCCAGTTGAAAAAGAGGCTAATCGAGCCATTCAGTCAATACACCGACTTCACCGCTATACTGGGTCGCTCAGAGAGGAGAAAGATCTGCCAAGCATTAGCAGAAATACAAAAAATAAATTGACATTGAGGGTCACAAAAGCCCAGGGAGAATCTTAACACATGTTTGGGGGTGGCAGAGACCAATAATAAATCTCCTCATGACCCTTAGTCGGAGAATTATCGGAGGCTGGAAGTGTGGGTGACAGAGAAGTGACCGAGAAGCATAGAGTTCTGCACCTTCCATGTTTTTTTTTTTCCTGATTGATAGACAATTAAGATGCAGTGGCTTCACTTCCTGCTCGTGCACACGAATGCATGCGGCACAATTTGCAGCCCTCGATGAAAGTAATTTCTCGGCCCATACATATTTACCCCCCCCCCGACCATCGATTTTGACGGGAGTAGACTACGCCAGGAAGGCTTCGCTTAATGTCAGCGCACCCCTGCAGCCACCCGAAATGAAGGCCGCCGTTATTGATGCCCGCCTATTGAGGCTGACGGGATGAAGTGGAGTTTGGCTCGGATGAAAGCGCCATGCGACAGCTCGAGACCAATCGAAAGACCAGACGAAGCCCGACTCAGCCCGGACCCTGTTAGCTGGCGAACGTGAGCCCCGCCCCTTCCCGCCTTCTCTCCTACCTTTCGTACAAGTCACACAGTCCTCCACTACGGCGCCACGTTTATTTTTTATTATTCACTCTTAAATATTTCAACAGAAACACATTTCTTAAAGACACACTGCTGTCTTCTCATGTTTTTTTGGTTGTTTTTGTTCAGAAGGGATCGCAGCTCAGAAGGCGCTGTGGCGGGGGATCAAACTCCCGGGCGGGGGGGTGGGGGGGGTGGGGCTACACACTGTCGCCAACACAGTCTCATTTTCAAAATGAATCAACTAGGTCAGCCCTCTTTGGCTGATTCCAGTGTTAAAATAAGCAATGCTGATTACGTAGTGGTGAACAATCTCAGGCCTCGAGGGACTGAGAACGTTTTCAAATGGTACTTTTTTTTTTTTTTATGAGGGCAAAAGATTAATTGCTGGCCATAAAAAGGGCATTGACACCCCAAGAAGAAAGCTACAGGATGGGTTGACGTCTAAATAAAGACTTAACGTCAGTTACTTAAATAAAGTGCTTGACCTTTCAATGGGTCTGTCCCTGCCATGGATACAGCTGCTACCGTTGCCTGGATGTCACATAATTTGCTCAAACAAGCAGTTGCAGTCAGCAAAAAAACCACTAAAGTAGCTGTTACCTTTTTTTCCACTTTCATGGTTTAAAAAAACGCATTTGCCCAAGCGTTGTGTATTTACATTACTAATGTTGATGGAGGCTTTGGCAGTTGCTTGGTGAATTACAGTTTACACAAGAGCGATATTGTGATGAGCTGGCAAGCCACCAACCAGCAATAAGTAATGGTTTGCGGGTGGGGGGGGACTCTGGCACTAAGCAGTTGTGGGAGATTGTTCCTGGCTTTTGACAGGAAGCTAGCCAGGAGTTATTCTCCGGGAATGTTCTCCACTAACTAGATCACTTGGGAGTGGTTTCCCCGTAACCTAACCCCCCCAAAAAAAAACAATCCCACCATGTTCTTGATTGGGTGTTTTGTGGCCGCTTCCACTGTATAACGGCCTTACAGCTAAAAACCTGTGTGGTGCCCGGAGCTGAGACAGCAAGGGTCATACCAATCAAACAGCAGCAACAGCTCGGGTCCTTGCCACTTTAAAAATCCATATTCTTAGCATAAAAGAATAATTACAAGCGGTAAATGCAAAACAAAACATCACAGTTAGTTACTGAAAACATGCACAAGAAATTTCATTCCAAATGCCAAGTAAATAACATCCATTGTTGTTTTTACCTCATTTTCCAATGTTGTAAAGTTCTCTGTGGTGGCAGGCAGGCTGCCTCGCTGCTCAGCACAGTTTTGGGTTGGCACCATGGTACATATTTTGTGTGCCATGACACAAAACAAATTTACTAAGCACATATTAAATTAAAAAATGTAAAAAAATAGCATAGAAATTGCTAAGAGGATTTTTGACAAGGAATTTAACATTCACTTTGGAAAATCCCTTACAAACGCAATGTTCTTCTGACCATGGGATTGATTTTTATAAAGCATACTGTGGAACATTCGGGATTGGTTAAGTAATTTATATTAAAAGAAAGAAAATATAATTTGTTTCCCCATTTCAAGCATTACATTGCATTTCTCTAACATAATGTTCCGATTTAAATACATCAGGGATAAATCTTGAGAAATTCTATAAAAAAAAGAGAGTCTTTTGTGTATAGACTAAAGTAAACTAAATCCTCAAAAACTGCATCAATAAATCCTCAAAAGGCAGATTTCATAGCTTCCATAGAAATATAAATAAAAACATGGGTGTTTTTGAGTTTGGGAGTTTTTGATTTGGAATTATGCACATTATGTCAGGTTATTCCTCTTAGGTCATGGATGTGAGCACAGTGGCTTTCAAGTAACCCAATATTTTTTGTTAAACTGATACATTCTGAGCGGGATTGGGTTTTGAAATGATGTTGGTAACGTCCACTCGAACAACAATCAGTGTTTGTCCTGTCTTTTAAAACAAAACCATGTGTGTTTTTCTGGACACCTAAACATAAAATGTCAGTCATATTTGGACTCCTCCCGGGAAAAAATGTATTTACCAAGCAGAAATCAGCATTGGGTATTTGTCAGGACCCCGTCAGGATGTAGAAATGTTATACTTGGAAATGCAGGTATTAACCCCTTTGCGCAGACCCCTTAGTGTCCATGGCGCTAGCGCCAAGAAATTTCTCAACTCAGACATTCATTGCTCCTGCAACCAAACAATGAGCGGAAACAACAAACCCATGTTCTAGCATTATTAGTACACGATTTGTGACAACTGCCGAATACGGAGTTTCTAAGTGCCACTACTGTCACGTTTAACAAACAACCCCCACCCAGTCTCACCTGCAACTATAACTACCTGTGCATGATACAGTGGACAATAGCGTCTATCTTTGAGTTCATAAAAATATATTTTCACCACCAAAATTTTTTATTCTGTCATAGCGACAAGATAAAGCCAATAATAGCCCGAACGTGTGCCAATAGAGCAGTGAAACTGCTCACTCAAGACAAAATAAACAAGTGAAATTCTTGTGTTATTATACCACGTCATTCTACTATAACTATCTGCTACTAAACATGAAATAAATATACAATCCTACCATTGGTTTTATGCATAGAGATTTCCCTTTCAAGATTCAGTGGTTATTTATTGTCAAGGACAATCCGTTTGAGAAACACTTTATAACGCTTTTACAATATTTGAACGTCTGCGCGTGAAACCCAATGTTGCCAGGAGCATGAATCCTGAAACACCCCCCCCCCACCCTCCCATCTTCAATTGACTCACATACAATGTTCACACAATACCTTCTACCTTCTTTTAAAATCCAATGTCAAACTGAGCTTGTGAAGAAAAAGTCAAATGCTTGCATTCACTTGTAAGTAAAGGGTAGTGACAAATGTTGATTGTATACAGGCCATTAAATCATAGTTCTGTTGCTTTTTCCATTTGCCATAATTTATGCATAAGACATTTTATTTTTTAAAAAGGTATAGAAAAGTATATGGTCTTTTTTTATTCACATTGTGAATTAGTAATTGTCAATGCTTTTCTCCAAACACATGCAAACCTCAAGACATATTACATTCATTAAAAAAAAATTTCTGGATGTAGTTCAAGATTATTCAATGGATTTGAAAGGTCAAATAAAATCTACAGGCTGCACGTCAGCATGGACTGTTTCTGTGGATTCTTCTTCCTTTTGTTGGCATTTCATAGCTTTGCGATGCGTGTTTACACATGGAAAACGTGGAAAATCACAAACAAATGATCTGCCTTCCACTGCCAGCAAACCAAATGCCTGGAATGAGGAATTTTAGGTATTCTCCCAACCTGTTCATCCAATTTATATGTATAGAATATGCATATTGTAGAATTTAGTTTCTGCACTTCTCATTTTGGCTCCTGTGGTTCATTGGCGCTTATATGATGCCTTGAAAGAAAAATCCCAGCAAGGTTATTTTAGGTTGTTTGTTTTGCAGTCTGTTGCACTAATCATAGGAACTATGCTGGGGTTTGATGACAAAATATGCTAATAACATATTTGCGTAACCTACGCGGTGCGCCTTTCTCATGGTCCGTAAGCAAATCCATGTTCTGTAGTGAATACCAATCATACACTTTGCCCAAAAGGAAGGTTACATGTTTTGGTTGGATGCAGATATAAAATTAAAATATTAAACAAACTGCAGAGATGTAGAACACCATCTGTGCCCGGAGCAAATGAGATCTCCGCTCGACGGCGCCACGATCGCGCAAAGCAGACGCGTCAACTGCAACTTGGTTCTGAAAACCATTTCCGTTTCATCTCGCGTTTATAATGCTTTGTTTCTGGCAGTCTTATGTTATACTGTACGTGCGATATGTGAAAATATGCATATGATGCATTTTAATACAATCACTTTTATCCCTGATGCAAGCCCAGATTCCCATTCCGTGTCAAAAAAAAAGAGAAAAAATACTGCATACTTATAGAACACATATTGAATATTAATTAAGCACACAGCACAGCTTGCATGCAATAAAAAAATGTGGGTGCACTATATCAAAAATAAAAATAAATCCACATTATATGGCTCCAAAGTCTATTTGTTGACTGCAACAGACATTTTGACAAGATTTGTCAGCATTTGTCAAGTGACACATATATGATGTATTCCATATTAAAATACTTGATTCAGTGTGTAGAACATGCCGCCAAATGTTTTTACGTTTGCAGATCATTTTGACGTTTAATTTATTTTCCGTTTTTTCTTCTTATTTTCCCATATTTGGACATTTATTGCCGTTTATGTCGTTATGGTTTTACCGTTGAAGCTAGCAGTCTGAAAGCTTTGCTGTGTTTCCACGAGGAAGGATGAGGCCAAGCTTTTGCCTGCTATCCGATACGTTCGTTCTGATTGGAAACCTCTCACTCGGATGTATCCGATTCGTCATCCGCTCCCTCCTTACCGGCTCATCAATAATGCAGTCCCTCAGGAACAAACCGCTCAAACCGTGTAATGAAGCGATCAGACCTGCAGGGGCTTTGCACCGAGCCTTCAGTCTCCGCCACCGTTGCAGGAAGTGAACATTTGATTAATGCAACGACGCAATCCACGCCCTGCGGAACACCAGCGGGTCCTGATAATGACCGGTGTTTGATACTCAGTCAAGCACGTCCATATGCCCTGTGAACAAAGGTATCTTACATACCCCCCCCCCCCACCATACAGTGTGTGGGACAGGATCAGCACCCCCCCCCTTTCCTTCTACCTTTGGGCCCCTTCAGTAAGTGAGGGAGGAGGTTAGAGCACCCGTCTGAGATGACCCCCACAAAGACCAGGGCCCAGTTCCTCGTACATGGATAACTCCAGTTATCCATAAAACCATGCTGAATAAAACTCGGAAACCCCCCAAATATGGAACATCAATCAATCAATATAACATAACATTATGAACTAGCAAAAACACTATATCTGGGTTTTTATCAGTGCAGTTAGCCGGCTACGAGGAACAGGCCCAAGGGTTTCATGCTACTTATACCCCAAGGCCGGGTGCTTCACCCTTGCTTACAAGGTCAAAGTTTGAGGTCAGCGGTCAAATATTGGTAAAAGAAATCTTCACACTTGCCTGTGCTTTTAGTACATTCATGAATTAAATGTGTAAGAGCAGATGGCTGGAGAAAATATGGGAAATTACGCAATGTAAAATTGATTCATGGTTCTCTCAGGCTATCTGAGTGTTTCGGTAGAGATTGAAGAAGAGCACTGAGTAGGGATGTCACGACCATCTGTGTCCAATTTACAGGTCGGCTATAAAGCTAGATTCCTGGAACCAACTTGAATGTGCCTGGTAGTAGCTCTAATCAGAGGTTGTGGAAGCATGTTAACCGTCTGCGGTTCATATACTAGACGTCTCTCCTCCATCCGGCGCTCACATAGAATGTAGTGATGGTGGAGAATAGTATAATTTGACCGTGCTATTACACTTTATAGTTTATTTACAAGGGCTGCTTCAGGGCCACTCGCAATTCGAATGGGTTAATAAACAAAATATACCAGAGGATGTTGTGTGTCATTACCATTGCCTCGAGTAAAAGGGACAGACTCAGTACTGCAGCCCCAGCCCTCGGAGCACAACTGAAGCGTGGGTACAGCAAGCTACGGCTTGCTAGGCATGACCAGGGACTCTCGTGCCTTCAATGTCGTCTCTACGTGGTCAATTCTCGTTACCATGCTAATGTAAGAATGCTGGGAATACATGTACCATAGCTGCCAGTGGACCTGCCGCTCAGGGACCGGTGACCATATGGCCGCCTTTCGCAGTATCTGAGACCCCCGACGCCCCCGAGGGCTTGCGAGCCTCTCAGCCCGGACCCGACTGGCTGTCAGCCGTGTCCAGCTCCCACGGCGGCTTCCCCCTGCTGTCAACGCCGGTGCCACTCCAGAATCACCCAAGCTTTCATCTGATTGGAAGGGCCCAGCTGTTGTTTAAATCCGGGGTCGGATCCCAAACTTCCTTGGAAACCAGACTCTCTTTCTCCTCCAGGTGTTTTTGAGTTGAAGACATTTTTGGACACGGGCCTTGACAGGCCCCCCCCCCCCCCTCTGTGACAGCTCTCGAAGCTGAAGTTTGAGCCTGAAAGAACAGCCTGAGGGCCCAGGGGAAAGAGGAGGTTTCCTCCTTTCCAGTCACAGGGAAAGATAGGGAGAGCGGTGCACCGAAGCCATGTCGGTGATTCGTCAAGTTATGTTGCAATGTATCATTTTTTAAGGCAACATTGTACAATGGAACCTTGAGTAGTGAGGGTTGAGAGAGAAACTTTGAATGTGAAAATAGGATATATGCAAAATAACGGAGAAGCCGGTGAAAAATGTGAGTGTGTCCATATATAAACTGGGCCGAGCGAGATTGATTCTTATTTAGTCGTACTGTTACCAGATAACGCTAATTCCTTGAAAAGTGACGTCTTCGTGATTCGATTTGTACAACAGCCAGAAAAAGGAAAGGCTAATTTCTGCCCTCATGACTGCAAATTGGAGGTGGTCGGTGGTGGATGTTTCTCTGTCATTAACTTTGTAATTGAAACAGGCAGCTAATGCATATATAATTACACTGCGGCACTACTGTACACAAGATGCAACCAGACAGAGACTTAGCAGCTTGGAAGCTGGCCATTTTCTGAGTGCAGCTGGCAGTGGATGTCTCACAACAGCTGCCACAGGGTCACTTGACAAATAGAAGCCCACAACTGTATCCTCACTGCCCTGGATTTTAAAGAGCCTAAACCTGTAGCCTTTATAAAAAACTATTTTCAAGAGCAGCTCACAGCTCATAAATTAGTAATGTAATTAAGTTCATATCACCCCATCAACATTCAACAATGTTAAGTTGTCAAGTTGGATATTTAAAAAAATCCATAATATCCAAAGTGATGGATGTACTTTTCAGTGTTGTTTATTTACTGTTGTTTTGGAATATTATAAATAAACAGAGACATTATAATATATTATTATAAATAAAGGCATTTTGGTTGCAAGGCCTTTGTCACATGGTGTCCCATCCGTACTCCTTAAATGAATTGGCCTATATTCCACTGGTCCTCAGTGTCAATGACTGCTATGATTCCTTTAAGCTCTTTTACTTTGACTGATGCCATTAAGCTGAGAATGGCCGTTTGAAATCAGTAGTAGGCACAACCCTTAGTTGTAGGTGGAGTTTATGTTGGCAACCGAACGTTTTAAGCATGAAAGTGTGTCTACCCACTTTTATACATTTGTACAGACAATAATGGTTACTGCTTTGCCCAGAACAAATGTAGTATCACTCGGTCTGAAGAGCCCTTCAGCTGGCTAAGCCGTGTTCGACAGTCACATAGAGACATTAATAGAGTAATCTTTGCTTATCCGCATAACTCCCGAGGACTACTATGCTTTTAGTTCCATTTGGCTAGAGCATGTGTGAATGCAAATGGCGAAAAAAGTTATATTGCCTAAATTAAATGTTGCTACTGTGTATAGCTACTGAGTAACCTTCAACAGCACTTTGATACAAGGCCCACACTGAGAGGGTTTTTTTCCCTGGTAAAGTACAGTAATTTGGTGTCGTTTTGTGTTTTTCACGCTGAAAATTTTATCTTTCGTGACTTGTCTGCTTTGCCACCTACGCTGCTGTTACGCCAAATGCTTTTTCACTGAAACAGGGAGGCACCGTTTTCTCTTGTGATCCCGGACTGTCCATCAACTCCATCAAATGTTTTTAAGAGGCACTCTAGTCTCTCCGCCGGGTCTGGTAAAGCGGGCGACCTCGCATTTTAGATTATCCGCCTTGATTTTGTTTGGATGCAAATGCGTTCTGTCCCCGAACGCTGGACCTCGGATAAACTGAGGCTAATTAAATCTGACTCAGCCATTAGACGCCAAGCTGGTAAGATAAAATGGTCTGCCACTCATGCACATATTATACCCATTCAGACCATGGGGCACACAATGCAAGTGTAAGGTTTCTGTCCGCTTTCAGATCGGGGGGGAATGTACATTCAGTACTCAGTGCAACACTTGGTGTGTTTCATTTAAAAATATGATTAACTGTGACATTTTAAATCTTCCAGATGAATCTTCCTCTCAAACGAGGCTGTGACAAAAGCACACTGGACCAGGCATATTGGAATACAGGAAAATGTGCTCACAACTATAGCCTTATTGAGCAACTGCGAACATGCCTTTTTGTATCCATAAGGAAGAGTTACTAAGGTGTCGGCTTTTATCAGGCTTTGCCATTTCCCATTTCACACATAATTTGTTGATGAAAGTCTTCTCAGCTCCTCTGCAGCTCCCCCACTTTACAATCATGGCTCATAAGACTCGCCGCAAAAATGGCGGTGTACATTTAACGCCCCGTGGCGTTTATATGCCCCCGTGGAGTCGTATAAACACCCTGGGGTGTTAAATGTACAACGGCAGTGTAAAATTTACGCCGCCATTTTGTGCCGTGCATGGATGTATGTACGCGCTGATGGAGCCACTGTGAAAATGCAACAGCTGACCACTGCGCGCCTAGAAATGCAAATCTCAGTAATTAATGATGAAAAATTCAAATGCCCTTTGAAGTAATTATGATGAATGGTGCTTTGGACAGGCTTGGCTTAGGATTGCACTGACCGTCTGATTATTAGAATAACCCTATAACAATAAAACAAAATAATACATAATTAGCTCCTATATTTAAAGCTGTGCACTATCAAACTGTCAGGGACTTACAGTAATGGGACATTATGGTTCTGAACCCGCTGAGCTATAGTCCTTAGAACCGATGTTCCCTGTTGTTAGGGCAACGTACCCAGAGCCTCATTTTCTCTGTGAACAAGTAGTTCTGCCAGGGAGTGTGGAATCTTTGTGCAGGAATCACTGACCTCAGCAAACACAAGAGATTCTGTCGGACAGATGTTCCGTTCTAACTGCGGCAGCCATTACGATTCTCGGACTGACAGTTCTTAACATGGTACATTCGTGCTGCTGATCGTCATGAGCTCCCAGCTAAAGAAAAAGTGATCAGGATGTGACAGGATGGGAGATGGGCAATACGCTTACATTCAAACCAGGTTTAACTCTCTCCACTCAATTCTTATAGTCCAAATATCATTTAGCTTACCTTGACGACCAACCTCGGGTCCTTTTTCTGCAAATGTTGAAAGAAGTCAAGGAATAACATGCAAGTAAATCAGTCATGTGCAGGTGTGTAGGAAATTTGGTCAGGGGGCTGACCCTGAGTAAAGTCATATGTATCATATCATATTTTTTGAACAGATAAGTCAAGCATAATTGATAAAAAGTGGTTTGTATACCTTGTTTGTGTTAGCCGAAGATTTTGCCATGATGTCCTTCCGAAACCATGCCATACACGTGTTCTTTGTAAAGCATTATTAAAAATAAAATGTGTTTCACCACATTAACCCAACTTTTTCCAGTTAGTGTAGTTCCATTTTGCAGTGGGGTTAGTGTTGTTTTATTTTTTAATGAGGGAGTAGGTATGAATGTCGTCTCTAGACAACCCTCAATTACAAGTAATTAACAGGCTTTTCAATAGCTGATCATAGCCAACCATTCGATTTGTAAAGGATGTTATTGGACCTGTCCAGGGTGTATTCCTGCCTCTTGCCCAATGCATGCTGGGATAGCAGCAACCCCCCTCCCCGCACAACCTCGACCAGGAATAAGCGGGTTGGATATCGGATGGATGGATGAATGATGTTATTGATTCCATGCGTGTGAGTGATATCTTGAACCTAATTGCATAACCTGTGCCAAAGTTAAAGTTAATCTGTGCAAATCAAGGCTATTTGGGTACAGGTGTGTGGTTGAAAAGAAGGGGACGTATGCATGTAGGGTTAGCACGTATTGTTTAAACCATAGATTTAATGCGGTATGTTTTTACGGTGGTATGAATTTAATAAAATCTTCTTTAAGAACAAACCATAGTGGCTTTTTCAAACTGCCTTTCTGACTTGTAGCTTATAGCAAAGCCCTCCTTGCTCTCAAAGTTTGATAAGGAGCCACGTGGACTTGTTGTCCATGAACACATTTCATTGTCATGGAGGATCTGCAGATTTGCCTTCTGGAGAAAGTAACGTTCTGTTGTTTCTGTATCATAATTGGACAGATGTTCACGTCAATGAGCAGACCTTTTAACCTTTGGTATATTAGCAATCTTACAGAATAAGGCAAAATGTATGAAATGACGCGGTAATAATAAACAATGGACCAACAAATACCAGCATCTGGTGCTCCATGCTGCTAATGAGTGGTTTTAAAGGCACTTATTCACGTACATTAATTAAAATGAAGGTGCATGCATAATTCATTAGTTGCACACATTGTTCAAGTGAAAAAGGCCCATCAAACTCTATATGTATTATGTATATATAAATACCATAACATGTTTATTTTTTTTGCTATCTTTGTTTTATGAGATTGATTTCATAATGTTATGTAAATGCAGAGGGATGTCACTAAATGGATACTATGTACTTTTTTTATTTTCAGTAATTATAGACTTAATACTTGGGGGAATCAAAAATTTATTCTGTTGATCTGTTGCTAAGACTGTAGTCCTCAAAAGTAAATGACATAAAAAGACTTGTGTCCAAAGTCAGTCATTTATAATTATTATTTGTTACGCATGAGTCTCCTATAGTCCTATAGTATGGCACCTATAGTTTCCCAGACAAGAACATATAAAGTGCCATGTTAAATCAAGACGAATAGAAGCAAATCTGATATGAAAAGAAGTATATTGAATTAAGCGGTTATGCTAAAATTATCTTTTCATGTAATGGATTTCCCCAAGAAAAAACTGCCCCTTGGACAGCTCAATAAAGTTAATCCCATTCATATTAAGCTTTGTTTTTATGCATTTTTTTTTTTACATTACAGGCATTTAGCAGACGAGCTTATCCAGAGCGACTTACACAGCATTTTTTTTTTGCATTTATACCTAGTATCCATTGATACATATGCTGTGTGGAATTATTTTTTCATCCTATTGCCTGCGATGCTGTAACAATAGTAAAAGAAACAATGTTAAAACTCCTTTTCTTAGTATCTCAGTATAAGAAAATAGCAGGCAAATAATTACTCAGGGGACCCTTTTATAGTCCAAAACTATTCGAGAAATGCACAAAAAATAAAATGGGACCGAATTCAATGGACATAAAACACCATGGTAACACAGTGGTATATAAAACAGTGGCCGTTAAACCCATATTGTCCATTGCTTTTTACTACATTGATATAAATGTGCGGGCCTTAAAGTGTGTTGATTCGCCTGTTTCCTTCCGGAACCATTTAAGCCTGCTTAGCCCCTCATTTAGAGGGCACGCAACTGCTGTAAACGCTATTGAATTTAGACAAAGGTGCATGTCTTAGCACGACTGTTAAAGAATAACAATTGTGGGCAAAGTCAACAGAGCTTGAAATAAAGAAAGGGTGGAGAAACAAAATCGGTTTGTGGTAGAGGCCAAAGATAGTTCCCTGAGAATGAGACGCGTCGTTCGAAAAGCCATTGTAGGAAGAAAATGAAAGAATGAAAGACCCTGATTAACACTGGTTTGATTACTGCCCAGTAACTTAAACTGAGGATTACATCTCAAGGGAGGAGGCCTAGCCAATTTGTAGTTTCAAAAGGGCAACTGTAATATAAGCCTATGATTTTAATCCTGCGGATCAACTTTATAAAAATCTGAACCGAAAATCAAAAACAAGAGGAGTTACTACACACTGAAAGGCAGAGCAAATTAAAATGAATCTGGGGCAACTGACATAAATTTTAGTAAACACGATGGGATGGCCTTATCTTCAAATCAGCAGCAGAGAGCATTGAGAACGAATGTGATGAGGAACAAATTCACAATCCCACACCAGCTAATCACAATGGATTGACCGATGGATTTGCGTCTATGCCCCCCGGTTCTTGTCCTGCTGCTGAGTTTGGTGTTGCTTCGCCTCGGTAAACACCTTGCTGCATTGACGCACCATATATGACTGCAAGGGTTACTTGCCGCCACAATTTAACAGCTCAGGTTAGCCACAAGATAACATACAGCACCAGCCTCTTAGAATGTAAGCACTTCTATGGCCTCATATTGCATCTGTTTATCAACACAAATAGTGTTTATTAAACGGAAACTTTTTTTTATGCCTCAAGTAAAAACAGGCTGCAAGATACATTGTGTGAGAGTGCTATAATAGTGGTTACGGAAATATTTTACAGTTATAAATAGTTAACTAAATTCCCGTCAAGTGATTGGACGTGAAAAATACGCACTGCCATATTTTCAAAGCTTTGCCGTTTGTAATGTGCATATTATAATTATTAACACTATTCAACACTATGGTAAACTCATCCTAAAATACCCTTGCACATGTCTGTGACCCTCAGGAACTGTTTGTGAATCACAGTCTTTAAACTATTTGGTGGCTGGTCCCTTCACACTTGAGGAAGGGAATGGTTCTGGTTTTACAATGACCTTTAAAGCAAACGATTCGTTCAGGTCTGACATCACCCGGGATTCAGCTTCTTTTGTGAATAAACACTTCAATCAAGCAATTTAGATGTGAGAAAAGAGAGAAAACAATCAGTCAGGCCCCAGAGAACAGCACACGCTCCCTAATAGGGCCAAACCCGAACACATTATAAACTCAACTGTTTCTCTCTCATCACCAAGTCAGTGCAGTCATCCTTCTTTCACCTTCATTCCTATCAGAATAAAAAGTTATTAAACACTGCAGTGTAATAATATGATACAGCATATACTCTGGTGATGATGATGATGATGATGATGAAGATAATGATGATATTATTGTTGTTGTTGTTGTTTCTGCTGTTGCCTCTGTGTTTCAAGGCTGGGCATTTTACAACTCCTTGGGATAAATAGTTCAGAACATATACAGTAAATCCTGAGAAACACATTTACTTGCAATAGCCAGAACATTGGAGTCCACTCACAATGAATAACATTCTGCTGTCTGTTTTCACAAAGATCCCAGGTAAATGAAAACAGTATCACGCTGTGTCATCATGAAGAAGGCTGGTGAACGTCCAGGGATGGGTGATGGGTGCAGTTTTTTTGGGGGGTATTACAGTGAGTTGAGTCATCTCACAAAGCTAATTTATCGGCTCCAAAGGCTGTTTAAAAATGATTCGTTTTTTACACATATTCTATATTTATGGATTCTATACTTCAGGGGATAGCCTAAACCAATTTATGAACTACAAAACGCGGTTCATTAACAGTACTTTAATTAGAGCTTGACAGAAACCTCAAATTGCCCTGTAAATCCTGTCATTTTTATAGTACTGGAACTGCGGTTCACGTCATATGGCAGCAGACGCATATTAAGCGAGTTTTGAAGTTTAGACCTACCGCATTCCATGAATCTTTCCAATAAACTATACAATTTGCTAGAACATTTGACTGAAAATAGAGTAATGTCAATCAAACACAAAAAAAGATTTAAAAAAAGAAGTGGGGGCTAGTCATATTTATTTCCAAAATGGTCACAGCTCATTTTGGAAACAAGCATCTAAAGCCTCTGAACATGGTTGGCATTAGTTAAAAAAATACAGCCCTCCTAAATCCAATAAGTTCTGTCATAAACTTGGGTGGAAAACTCTTTTGAAGTTTCTTATGACTCTGTGTAAGCATTAGTTTTTCCTTTACTTGCCCAGTGTTATTGAATCAATGTCAATTTTGATATTGACATTGATACTATAGAAACAATGAACAGAAAATAAATAATAAATGTGTCCGTCAAACTTGGGAACACATCCCAAACCAGTAGGAATGAATAACTGTCTATGAATTAACTAGCTGACAGGCCATAAGCAGTGTTGCTTTTTGCACAGTTCCACCATGCTGTATTAATCTAGCTCTTCATCAGGAAGTCCTTACCAATGAACATTCAGTGCCCCAGTCTCAACAGATCAGAATCCATTAAAAGATTAATAACAGAGGAGATAGGCTGGTGACTGGTGTCTATCACAGCAGGGGGGTTGGTTGGTGTTGGGGGGAAGGGGTAGTTCCCCCAGGCCTGGTGATTGGTAGCAGATGGCCACATGAAGGGCACCGCATGGGCCAGTCAGCTGAAATTCAATCCCATGATCCCTTCCGGCATCACTTCAGCCTCCTTAACCTCTCATTTAGAGGGCAAACGGAGAGGAACAAACGCTCCGTGTGCTGAGGGCATTTTAAAAAATACACTGCAGCTGAACTTTTATTTGCCCGATGACATTACTCTGTACGTGTCATTGATGTTAGCGATGAGCATAACCTTTTTTTTTTTTCTTGAGTTATGTGAGTGCAGAAAACTGTCGCTAGAGACAGTGCCACATCGATAGATGCACACTTATGAAAACTTACCAGCTCACGATGCCTATTCTCCTCAATACACTTTCTGTTCATAAGCAAGAAAATATCTATCTTTACCAGTGTGTTAATGTGCCATTTTCTAATACGGTATCAGACCCTTAATTCACAGAATTGCCTCAATATTATCAAGACACCAATACTTTTTTTTAAATTAGACCCGCAGCAAAATATTCGCCATTTATACTGTGTGTACCACTTCTGCTGTCGAAATCTTATTAAAAATGCATAACATATTTGTTGAAATTAAAGAAGCCGGCTTGTAAATCAAGGCCACGGTAACTGTGCAACATCTTTATAAACAGATGCTTAAAAATAGCAGTTAGAAACAGTGGCAGCAAAGCAAGGGTTATTAATTTCCTGACGTTCTTTTCAAGGCCCATTCGGCAAGGTTTGACTAACCAGTAGGTATCCCACTGAAAAACTACGCTCTGCTTGAACTGAGCAATTATAAAGATCGCCGTGTGTATCCAGGAGCAGATAAACATGGTTTGGCTTAAAGTAGTCATTATGGCTGAAAATTAAGCTGATAGTTTAGACTAGAGTAGATCATCCTTTAATATCTTCCCTTCATATGTGCACAAAAACAGTATGGCATGTAGATATCTGTAGAACATTCTACACACGTTGCAGTAGATAAAATGGTAAAGAGCCCTGTGACCCTGACATCGAGGCAAATCTTAATTCACAAATGCAGCAAATCTTAATTCACAAATGCAGCAAATCTTAATTCACAAATGCAGCAAATCTTAATTCACAAATGCAGCAAATCTTAATTCACAAATACAGCGCACAGTATTTTCTTTAGCTTTCCAAATGCATCCACTGAGGTTTCAAGACCCTTATCCTGCTATCAGCGCACAAGGGTGGCACTTCAGAGTAACACTTCTGTAAGCGTTTTGTCTGATTAAGCCACTAAAGCCTTTGGGATTAGCCACAAATGATCCAAAAACAAAAGCCGAAGCCCGTTTGTCAGAACTTGTCCGTAGGTTTTAGCCGGTTTGCTCACGTGATATCGGTGCGTCGAGGCCTCTCAGATGTGCAACATTTTTTGACATCTGGCTGGCCTTAAGTTTTTTTAAAATGTTTTTTCCTCTTGTTCTGCAGAAGTCAACCTAAAGCACATGCTCACCCATGAAAGGGCGCGGTAAAGCCACTGCTCATTTTCACACCACAATCTACAAATTGAGCTTGCGCAAAAAACATTAGTCTGAGAAAGACACTTGGGGCCTCATGTATAAACGGTGCATACGTACAAAGGAAGATGCGTACGCCACTTTCCCTACGGATTTAGGATTTATAAAAACAACCTTGACGTCAAAACAGGCGCACATTTACGCAGAGTACGACTCATGCATACGCACATTTTCGAGACTGCGGGAATTGGCGACTCTGATGGCGGGGAAACTGGCATGCACGTACGCACCGTTTGTACATGAGGCACTTCATATGTGGATTGAGAAAGCATACAGAATGTGGGCACCAAACTAACCAGTAGGGGTCGCTAGTGAGCAATGAGATTTGGCTATTCCAGCTGAGTGAATCCCTCCCTACCCCTACCCTGGCTGATTATGCGTTACCCTGCGGGGTTGCCAGCCACAGTCGGCACAAGCACTGTCCAGATTCCATACTGCACTGTGGGAGACACACTGGAACCGCGCTTTAATGAGATTAGCCACCCAGCAACCCCCAGGCTAAGGTTTTATTGGTCAGAAATATTCAGGTCAGTTGGATCTCTTTTATCTACACTGCTACACAGTTAGTGACAGAATATATAGGTTTCATCGAATGTAGTTTGTGTGGTCAAAGCGTATTTGTTCTGCCACTCTAAGATTCGTCAGCTCACAACAAAAGGAAAAAGTACATGTTTATTTTGAAATGCAATTTATATTTCCATGTTTCAAAACCGTCGATTGTGTGAATAAACAAAGCAGACACGTAAAAGTAGCTTCAGGCTAATACTGCGAACATTCAGCATTTATCCTTTCACAGATTAAGCAACACATGAAGTCGATAACTACACTGCCGTCTTTCTGCAGTTGGGGTGATGATTATAAGTGCTTCTGTAACCATAAACAAGTGAACCAAAAACATAGTGCGAAAGAAAACCACCAAGGACTTACCAACAATAAACCCTTAAAATATACCATTTACTCAGATCTAGGGTTGTTCTCTGAGCATAAAGCCCAGGGTTGATGTTATGGTCTGACATACAATTTGCAAATCTGCTATGTACGGGTAATTTACTTGCTGTGTGCTTTATGCTGTATGTCCAATTAAACACCAGAGAACAGCTCTAGGTGTCCTTCGCCATCCTTTATATTTTAGCATGGCACAATTCAAAACCCAATCAATTCAGTCTTTTATCCTTTGGTAAAAGAAACCAGTTTACAAAATATACATATATAAAAGGAGACAACTGTATATAGATTATGTACATACTATTATTTTATAAGAAAATAATGTCCACATTTACATATGTATACTATAGAACACTTAGTACCTGGACCATATCGGTACACTGAGCACAGCTTTACAAAAATAACCACTCTTAAAATTACAGTTTAACTTTCTTTGAGATTTCTAAACAAATTTTCATACATAAAACATCTGACATCCAACTCGGAGGCTCAGCTGGCTTGGATATAGCATAAAGAAAATGTGACTTGAGTATTCCTTTGATCCAAATAAATCCAATAACATTTTAATGTAAAATGTTATTTTATGACCGTCATTAGGTATTGCTTTTGATCGGAATGAGTCACACTTTACATCAATGAAAAACCAAAAACAAAATTTAATTTCAAGCTTGCCCTCGCCCTCTGTGTCCTCTTATACTCTGGTGCTAAAAAGTTCACGGCTGAACTTTAATTACATATCCTATTAGTGCAAAAGACCAAACAAAAGAACTAGATATTGATATCAGCTGACCTGCAGCATTTAATTTGTAAACCTTGAATATCCTAACCTCTTCATCACAAACCAGCATGTGTCCTCTATTAGTTTGATATCACTGTACGGCATATTTTGTTTCCACACATTGATGTTAGCTGGTGATATATCCCCCTCATACATGAGGTTGTATAAGTTTGTGGATGTGGTAAACATGAGCTGGTTGAGGGCCATCGGTGTGACTGGCACACCCAGGAGGGAGTGTATCTGTTGAGCGGTCTCCTCAGGGAAGTGCACAACGTCCTCGAACCTCACCTGGAGGTAGGTGCTCTCCGACAGGTCCCTGCTGACCCGGAGCGTGGCGGCCGTGTGCGCCAGCCACAGGTGGGCCAATAGCAGAACCGGGTCAGACTCGGAACGGGCCAGGAGCCGCTGCAGCACCCGGAACTCTGGGGCAAACCCCAGGCACCTGCCCCTGCTGTTGTCCTCCTTGAAGATCAGGACCAGGTGCTGTGGGATGTTCTTGAGGGAATAGAGGCTGGGCTTGCTGTTGTACAACATTAAATAGATCCAGGCCCGGGGGTCCCTGACCACGTTGATGACGCGCAGAGAAGGGCCGATGACCTCCTGGACGAAGGGTAGTTTAAGGGCCCAGCTCCCGCTCCTCAAGCTCAGGACTGCGCTGGCGCTTTGGTACTGCCCGACGTGCCGCCGAAGCTCCCGAATGTACTCTGCGTCTCTGTCCAGGTTCCCCTTACCGGTGCCCCTCTGCTCGGCCAGAGGCTCCTTTCTCCTACTCCTCTTCCTCTTGTGTCTGGAGAGGTCACCACCCTGAGCCAGCCTGGCCCTGCTGGTCTCATCCAGCTGTATGTTCTGCAGGTGCAGTTTGGTGTTGTGGATCAGCGAGTGGAACCAGCCCTGGATCACTTTGAAGCGTCCGTTCTGGGCGTCCGCTTTCGACCACTCGCAGGCATCCAACAGGGAGTCGAACTCAAACTCTGTCTCCGGGATGTCCAGGTGCTCGGTAGGGACCCGGATGTAAACAAAATCGGAGCTGTTGTAAAAAAGGTGCTTGAGAATTTCTGCCCCGAACCCGGGCAGCGTCGTTATGACGATGGTCGGCAGGGGGAACGGGCGCGAGTCTGAAAGTGTGCGTGGCACACTAGCCCCGGGGTCAGCGGTGCTCTTCCACTTCACTCCACAGAGGAGCTGGTCGCAACTATTTGAAACAAACCAAAGCTCAACAATCCACAGCAGGAGAACCGAGAGCAGGGTGTAGCGCATCAGCTTGCTGAAACACACGTAAAACTTCCTTCGCAGCGTCAAAAACCCAATGGCGACACACAGCGTCGCCCCTGCTATTAAGTTAACTACAAATCCAAAGTCGAACACGCTACGGTCCACCGCGTTTTGTTTGGGGACGAGCTGAATGCCCACACCAAAACGTGTGATCTGATGCTCGTTCTCCACTTTAGCGTGTCCCCCGAAGCCTAAATAGCTAACTCTGGCGCCTATGTCTTTGTAGTTAGTAGCGATGGACACCACGTTTTCAGTGTTGTTAATGATCAGGGACACCTTCAGTCCATTTTTACTGTCTTCGATGAACTTACAGTTGCTCACTTTTACATAAGGGCCATGCAACACGTACGCCACTCGGGTGACTGTACTCCTCATGGGAAAAGTGACGTTAATAAACTGCGTCCATCGCTTCTTGAACTCGGCTGCCTGCTCTGCCTCCTGTATCCTCCCAGCCGGGCTGGAACCCTGATTGTCGAACCAAAATATTTTGTAGTGAGCATCCCACACGTCCATCAAAGCCCCGTTAAACTTGTCCATTAACCTGTGCGGGACGTACTTGAAATCGATGTCCAGGTTATGAAAGAAGGCACTGAGCATGCTCAGTGGCGAGTCCTCCTGCTTCTCCACGTGGTCCACCACCAGCAAAGTCTGGGAGTTGAGCAGCACCAGTGCCCGGTAGACGCTCTTCAGCTTCATAGCGGAAGAGTACGCCGCCACCGACTCGCCACTTACAAACATGGCGTCTTGGTGGGAGGACGCAGCGATGACCTCACCTGAAGTTTCCCCCACTTCCTTGTCTGCCCAGCGCAACCATTTGCCGCACTCTCCCAGCTGCCCCTCCCACGGCTCATTGCATTGGCTGGTGGGGGAGGGGCCAAACACCAGCACATTGTTTAAGTAGCTGTATTTGGGTCCATACAGTGCTTCGGACACAAAAACCTGTCCGTTAGGGGCAAACGTGAAGGAGTTCTGATCTGGATGCTCATGCCCCGGGTTGAAGCTGTTCCAGCCTTCTACCCAAGAATACGGCTTGGCATGGACAATGTCGTACACTGCCCGCCCGCCTAGCTTTCCAGACTTGAAAGAGACAAATGTGTTACCCTGACTGTTGGGCATGCCAGCCCCGTACGTTACAACACCCCAGTTAGAGAAGATGTGCATCTTTGCTTTGCCGTATCCAGAGGGTGGTTGTGGAACGAGGTGGGCGTTGTACCAGATGTACTCCGTGTGCAGAGTCGTCCAGCGCTGGGCAGAGGATTGGCCCATAGGGCCATCTTTTGGCCTGTGTTTTCGGATCTGTTGGGCAAGCCAGTTGCCCGTGCCGTTCTCAAGCACAAAAGTGTCCAGGAACACCAGCTGGCTCTCTGGCCCGTAGAACCAGTTGTAGTTTGAATCGGCTATTCCCACTGTCCTCTGAAAACCGGGCAGCAGGGTAGCAAAGTAGAACCAGAAGTGTGCTTTGAGCCAGTTGTTCTGCGTGTTGTCGATGTTGAAGTGACGCTGCGCAAGGAACACATACTGCGTGATGGACTTAGCCGTGTAGCTCCCGTAAGCCACGCCCTCATCCAGGGACCCGTCTACGATGTGGTTCAGGAGGAACATCGTCTTCTCCATGTAGTTCACGCACACCTGTTTCCATATCATTGTCTCAGGGTCTTTGTGCTCTCCGGCCACAATAGCACCGGTCAAAATGGCTAAGATGTTAGTGGTTTGGTGGTTCTGTAGAAACTGCTTGCCCCACCCCCTGTACTTGGACAGTTCATACAGCTCTTCGGTTGCGGAGCGTATTTTCTTGAGGTAACTGACCCTTCTCGGCGCATCCAAAGAGGTGTAAATGAAATCGTAGGCCGTGGCGAAACCCGTGAGGGAATGTGCCATGGGGACTTCATCATTGGGGGCACTGGTCACCATCCAGTTGGGGTACTCTGCCATCCGGTCCATGTACTTTAGCAGGAACTGGAGAGCGGCGCCATCCTCTGGGCACATCAGGCAGTACAGGGCGAGCGGGGGGAGGTTGTTGCCGTATATCTCATTCCACTTACTGGCGAACTCCTCGTGCCTCGTCGGCGGCAGGTAAAGGTTAGCGTTGGATAGCATGGTTATGACAGCCGCGCGGATCACTTTGAAAAGGTGGCTGTGGGTGGTGGTGGACCGTTGCCTAAGTAGCTGTACATCCACTGGGTCAAAGTAAAGATTTGGGTGAAGGTGGTCCGCTACGTGCTTCCACTGATCGGTGGTACTGACCTCTGTTAGCCTGACCTGCTCAGTGTCGTCGTTGAAAACATCTTTGTCGGAAGCATTAAAGACGCCGGAGAAGGCAGCCCCCATTACCAAGAATGATAATAAAACCAGCGACCGCCCTATGCACTCGGCAGCCATGATCCACAAACCAGATGTTTTCTTCTCTTTTTTTTCTCTTGTTATCTCCCCTTACTCAAACCAGTAAGTTTTAATGCTGTTTAGCTCTCTTGACACTTTGCAAAATAAGTTATTTCCACAACACTTTGACTGGCTTTTAGGCTCGCGTCAAATAAAGAAGCCAATAAAGTTGTCTTCTATGTCCAATTGTTACGAACTTGTAAATTGTAGTGTCATTCTATCAAACCAGTTTCCCCACACAAACACCACGTTTTGGATCCAATAAATAACCGGATTTCCTTTATATCACTCTTAATATTACGCAAAATTACACTTCAATATACTTATAAGGTGAGTTAATATTCTCAGTCTCTTTTCCAATTCAGCATATATGTATTATATCAGATATTAAAGTAAACGCTAAAAGACGGCAAGTCATCTCCAGTTTTAAAGTGGGGACGACTCTGCAAAATACGACATTTAAACACTACGCGCAAGAATAGTCTAATATTTAAGAACGAGCACGTTGCGTTTTTACGTTTAGAAATTAAACATCTACTTTCCTGAAAAATGACAAACAGGTCTCCGTGCAGAATGTTTATATCCAGTGAAATCTGACTTCCAAAACGAACACCACGCAAAGAGTGGGAGAAGGCAGGCTTGTGTAATAATTAGATTAATGATATTCCTAAATCGACAGACATCCGTTGGTGCTGGAACACAATAAAATCCAAAATATATCCGTAGATGCACAAGTTTTTGTAGCCACGTACGTCTTATCAATGCTGCTGGGGGCGAGGACCAAGCGCCAGGCATCTCTCCTGGCGAGCAGCAACAAACTGGTATTGTTCTCCTCTCTCCAAAACATTTCCACTGTGAATTTTCAGTAACCAGTCCACTCCTTGAGCCACTGTCCGGGTCCGGTCCATTCACTGATATCCCACGGAAGTGTGTTCATTTTGTCCTGGTACAAACACACACCTTTGGTACCCTAAAATAATAGACATCACCTCACACAGCGGACAACTACATTGTATTCTTCATGATTCCCCTGTTAATGGTGATTATCTCGTCGTTGAATTTCGGATCCTCCATTCCGTGGTTTTGTCCCACTTCTCCCAACTTAATACAACTTCCGTTAAAAGATTGGAAAAAAACAAAAGGAAGTTCGTCTTGCCAAGTATTCCAGGAATTGTACAGTGTATCAAGCAAATATATGTAACGAACGCACGCAATAAAGTAGATGTGTAAACATGAATCTAAAAGTATTTGTTGCCTATAGGCTATCCGTACAAACCTTACGGGTATTCCACTGTATCACATTGTGAAATAGCAGGCGACTTTCGAACGCACAAGGCTAAAAATGCGTTTAACCGTGTCCACTTATTCCAAGGTCTGATTCTTTTTCATTTTGTGGAAAAATACTATACTGTGTTTTCTGTAGAGGGCGCTGATACGTTAAAACAGCAGCAGAGCCAGGCATCAGGTACTATGGGGAGGCAAATGTCTTGGTCCAGAACACCGTTGCAAGTTTAGCTGAGTGGGGGGGAAAGACCAGTCCGACACCTTCACCAATGGGATAAATTATAAACTTAATAGAATCAATTATGTCTTATAAATGTGAACGTCTGATAAAATGGTAAAGTCAGTATTAAATACTAGAATGATTCCTTTTAAACTGGCAGTAAAATGACAGTTTAAATTGCACAGGATCTGTTGCGTTGGTTTTGTGAGGTTTGAACTTAATAAACGGAAATTATGACGTCAGCGTGACGTTACTTCACGAATTTATCTGTGAATGTTTTTTTTTTCTTTTTAATTACGGGTAATTTTCAAACTGTCTGGAGGCGAGTGTGTGAATCCAAGTTATTTTAATGCCATTCCTCCACAAAATGTGTTGCTCCAATCTTAAGCAGGGCTACTGGCTACTGCATACGCGGGATAGCTCAGTTATGGAACACACACATATACAAACGTTTGTATATATATATATATACAGTGCCCTCCACTATTATTGGCACCCCTGGTAAAGATGAGTGAAAAGGATTATAAAAAATTAACTGTTTGGTGAATTAGCTTAATCTCACACTGAAAAAATGAGTAAAATCCAACCTTTAATTGAAGTAAATTTATTATGAGACAAAAAAAAACCCTCATCAATATTTTTTTTTTAACAAAACCATGTGTGCCACAATTATTGGCACCCCTGCATTTATTTATAGAATAAAGTAATCATTTTTTTATATTTGGTCGCATATCCTTTGCATGCCATGACTTCCTGATGTCTGTGACCCAACAATATCAAAAGACTCTTGATATCTTATTTTCTGGTACGTCTATTTTCTGGAATTCAATAGGAAAATAAGTAAGGAGAAAAAAAACCCTTAAAGTGAATGGATCCCTATGGGAATTGGGGGGTGGGACTAGATTTAGCTGTAAATTATGGTTATAACAGTATGGAATACATGGTTGGTAAAATGGCTGTAAGTCATCAAGAGTCTGAGGTATCAAACGAGCCTCAAACCATCACTCTGCTGCCAGATATGCAGTAGATATGGATGGATAACTTGAAGGGTTTCTTCTCCTGACTTATTTTTCCATAGAGTTCAATAGGAAAATTTGTCTGGATAAACAACCCTTCCAGTTAACTCAGTTAGGCAGCCACGAGGCACAGGGCCCTGTTCAGCCTTCCCAATGCTCTGGTATTAATTTTCTTTTTTTCGTACATCCTCTAGCTTATTACTAAATAGACCGATCAATAATTACTAGACACTTCATGGATTGGTTCCATGATGGCTCGCGCCAGTCTGTTGGTTTTTCAAGAAGAGACAAGCCTGAGCTTTTACAGAAACACAGCATGATAAATATCCAGGGAAATGAGTGTGGTCGTTATTTTACGAAAGGTTAGCGAACAATATTCTCTCAGAAGCATGATTCATGTTCATAACCAATATTACTGGTCAAATTATGATTCTGTCCTTTTCCATTCACTTTGAAGTGTGCTTTTCATTACGATGTCTCCTTGTTTTACAAAGTTGCAGGAGCAATATTATCTCAATTGTCTTCAAACCATTTGCACAGCTGGTGTTTGTGTTGTTGGTGATAATTTTTTTATTGTAGAATATTTAAATATTCTGGGGTTTGACCATTAAATATGATGCACAAGAAAGAATGCAAATTTGAGTGGTGTTCTCAGAACAGATAAATGTTAGTGGTTCAGTGTGTTTGTGGTTTGTTGTCATACTATATCTGTGTAATAAAATAACGTTTTAGAAATGTTTTTGAAACGCTGTGTTTTCAGCATTTGATTTCAGGAATGCATTTAAATATTGAAATGAAATATGAAATATAATTTTAATATGACAATATAAATACAAAGCCCAGGCTCCTGCTCAAACACATTTTGGCAGGTTAATTGGTCAACAAACATTAATTTAAAAAGTTTAAACTTAAAAAAAAAAAAAAGTAACACCCGCTTTTATTTCTGAGTCATATTTAATGACTTGTTTGTTATATATACATAACAAACGTATGTATCTGACCCAAGATATATTTAAATGCATGAGTCATATCAAAGACTCAAACTTTGTATTACACAGGTCCTCTTTGGCACTATTAACTCTTTAAGGTGTAAAACCACAGATACGTATGTGATTAGTATGTGATTATAATCTTCTTAACTGAACATTATAATGCTGATGTGACAATCACTACTGGTAATTAGAAAGCAACGGAGTTCTAGAACACTGACTTAGAATTTTAAAAAAACATTTTTTTAAAACTACTTCTCAAAGGATTAAAATATACAAATTGGACCTGTGTTAGACTGGGGTACTGTTCAGGGGGGAAGTACATGCCTTACACCATGGAAATCTATTCATGCGAGCTCAGATTGAACTAGACACTGGAGTGTTATGACACCTGTACAAACTCAAGGTAAGAGTCCAAAATTGTGCAAGTGGGAGATCACCATCCCGTAATCAACTCCAAAGGGGCATTTTGTTGCAACAGTTTCAGCCGAGGAAAAATTGGTTGTTTGCTGTTGAAAAACAGAAAGCAATGTTCCCTTAATAAATTGACCCGGGGAGTGAGGAAGTGAAGCATGCTGGGCATGAAAGGCAAGATGAACATGGAAATTGCAGAGTTTAGAAGTCAGACTCTAAAACTCTTAGACTTAGAACCAGACTCTCCACTCTGAATTCCAGTCCCATCAATGTCAACATGCGTTACCCGGCAATTAATAACAGCAGAGTAGAGAAGAAAAAAACATAGCTCCTCCCCGATCTCAAAGGATTAAACCCACCGCCCCACCGCCCCGCCCCCCACACACACACACACACACTTCACCTGCTTATGGATTCCTGCTGGTCCCAATAGGAACTCTATCAGGTTGTTAGTCCTTATCAGACTAGCTCATTTTCCCTCCTTATCTAGTCTTCTGAAATGTTTCCCATTGGTGCTTCACATATAATATGTGGGTTTCTAGAATATACCTAGTATGTGCTAAACTTGAAAATTCATACAAAAAGAAAACATGCCTGAGAATGTCATTATATCTAAATGATCTTTTTTGGTTTAAATCACAATAATAAATACTGTGATGCGGGTACCCTGAAAAAGTCGAGTAGTTTAACACATGCACACAACACTTTGACCCATAACTGTGCCAGTATTTGTCAGTCAATGAGGTTATGGGTAGCTTATAAAAGTCCATAGCCATGGAATTGAAACTCAAATCGCAAAGGATGCCAATCTAATATATGAAGTATCGCCCGTTTTCTGCGTTTGTCTTTTTAAAACAGATTAAGAACTCTGAATGAGTAAATGGCCATAAGTGGTTACATCACCTTTCCTGTTGAACAGTTTGGTGATCTTTAAAAAGACCCTTACAATCTGCAGTTTAAGAGTTTAAGACCTTATGTATTGTATCCTGACGATGCAAGATGATAATAGTGTTTTTGCATGATAATATCATGCATGAAGTTCGATGATCTTTTAAAAAGACCCTAACAAATCGCAGTTGAAGACCTTATGTAGTGTATCCTGACGATGCAAGGTCATAACGGTGGGTTTTTTTAACGAAAGCTTATTATCAGCCATACTTAGAACAGAAAACCTTTGGTTATAATTGGCTGCCTGGAATGACTATGTAAACATTGAGATTCCGGTTCTTTCTTAATCGGACCGTCTCACTGCGAGGCCTGCAGTTCCAGGTGATGCATCGCTGTAATTAGCTACAACCCTCTGAGATAAGGCCGCCTAATAGTTTTTAGTCCACTCTGCTCCCATCCGGGGAAATTGGCCCTTATTGAATCAAATTGAGCCTTTTCAAGAAACCTCCTTTAAAGTGTATCATCTGTATAGGTCTTGGGTGCTGTGCCAAAGCAAAGAAACCCACATCTTCCTTTTAACCGCTAACACTTTATCCGAAGTGGATTCTCATAATCCCTTCATCCACTCTAAATAACTGCCATAGTACTTGTCGTAAGCACAGGTTAAGTGCTATGACAACGTAAGGATTTACAGCATGCTATGATCAGCATGATCATACAGTGTGTTACCTGTCCTACGGAAACAAGCTGCTGTATGCCGGTAATTGCATTTAGGCAATCATTATGATGCATCGTTTAGCGCTTATTAATGCATTATGAATGCTATGGAAAGCCCTCCAACAAGTAAAGTGTTTATAAAATCTGGTATTTAGTCAGGCTGTGGGTTTTTTGGTCGTTCTTTTCGGGCGTAGCGCAGCGTGCGAGTGGGATCGGGCAGCGACACTGAGCATGTGTGACAGCATTCAGGCAATTCCTGGGTGAAGGAGACATATGTGCAGTTGCTCTTAACGGCGCTTGTGAATGCTGAGCGACGCCTGGGGCCAGGACCACCGGGGAGGGGGACTCATACTGCATTTACCGCCAATGTTGCGCTGACACCGCCGTTACCGCCGTTACCACCAGCTTCAACGTATACATGGGAGAAATACCACAAAGCCAGCTGTTTTTCTAAAGCCGTTTTCTCTGTGAGAGTGAAACGGAGGTTTTTTTTATGTGTTTTTTTTATTTTTTTATAACCTTGCCGCCTCGTCCGTATGTCGTTTTTCATCCGAAATGCTAACTATCCAGTGACCGTCCGTCATGGATTCACGTTCATTAAAGTTATAGTTAAATGTCATCTGAAATGGCAGGTGAAAAGCTAAACGGTTCCTCTGAATACACTTGGAATAATTGCTTTTAAAATGTAATCCTCCAGCAATTAACATGAAATATGTGCTTCCTTTGCAAAAAATAAAAAAGCACATAATAAGGTTAAAAACATACTGTAGCCAGAACATCTGCCACGAAGGCCACAGATGTTTAGTGAATATGAAAGCAGAAAACTATCTCTGGTTATTTTTTGAGAACCTTTTTCGGTCCAATGACTCGAGAGCAGTGGCCACCACCTGTAACAACTCTGAGCACTTATTAACATACAGCTTTGACTCTTAATTCCAATTCAATCTCAGGCTTGCACGCTCTCTCCAGGGTATATATTCAATATATACAGTATGCGTGCGTGATTGATATCCGTCAACTGGTTGTTGAAGGCCTCGCCACTCTTAAGCTGAGATTGAATTCCACACCTTAAAACCCTCCTCCGTTCACACTTCACAATGCATGCCCATGAAGGCACCGGGCCTGTCTGGGAGGTGCTCAACCCTTTAGGGTGTAAGATCACAAGCATGTGATTAGAATGTTCATAACTGAACATTCTAATGCTGTTGTAACAATCACTGCTGGTAATTGAAGGCAATGGAGTTCTAGAACCCTGACTTAGAATTTTGAAAAAACATTCCAAACAAACCTACTCTTCAAAGATAGATAAAGGGTTGATATCTCAGATTTCTGTTCTTTCTGTTCCTGAGTTTAGCTAGCAATCATAAGTGCCCCATCATTCCGAGTTTAAAGGCCAATGAAATTTGAGATGATAACACATTTTATGCGAGGCTTTTAAGGTTATTCAATGAATGTGGGTATGTCCTGACTTGCAACAGCATATGAATTAAGAAGCCGTGCTGAAAAGTGTAGCAAATGTATCAACGCATTTTGCGGTTATACATTTTTATATAAACCCCTCTATAAAACAAGGACCACTCAGGCTTGATCAGGCCTGTGAATGTATCAAATTTAAACATGTATTTAATGATGATATTAAATTGACTTAATATCACAAATCAAGATACACAGCAGGAAACATCTTGATTTCTTTGTATCATATCATATTATATAAATCGATAAATAAAATAAATTTGACAGTTCCACAGAAATATACTTAATATTAATGAGACGCTGTTATTACTTCTGTGTTAGTTTACACAGATACTGAATTTAACGGCCAAAGACAAAATACACATTCCTTTTGAAATAACATGTATATTACACACACACACCACATATAAAAGTGCTTTGGGTTTTACTCATTTAATTTTTTTCATGAGTAATAATAATAATAATAATAATAATAAAAGGCACGAGATATGAAATATGTCAATGTACTGTATACTATCACAATTGTTACCACTATTAATGGAAGTGCAAATGCTGGGCAAGTATTACATTGGACAGTATGATTTATTGTACGATGTAGGGCGTTTTACAACACACATGCTATACATGCTATAAACTAACACACTATATAATAGTAATAATCAATGCATGTTCTCTTTCATAAAGCATCCTCTGACATGTATGTTTTTGGATGTATATGTTACTTTTTGTCAGGGAGGATATTTCTGCATTAATATGGAAGAACCACTCGTCTCTGGAGTGCTGTGTGTATGGGTGCAGGATGTGTATCTATGGGTATCTGTGTCTCATTGCTCACTATGGGTATCTGCTTACTGCTTACTGCTTAGTGTGTGTGGCATTATCAGCGAACCAGGCTGCGCTTGCAGAGAAAAGCGCTTCCACTTCCCTCGGTGGACATTATACAGGCTGTTGAGACGTAACAATGTTTCTTGGATGGAAAACAAACGATGCTAACTTTAAGCTAGCTTGTTTTTTTTTTGTTTATTTGTTTATTGAGCATCACTGCTTCTCTTTGATTGAAATAATATTTTTCTGGCGTATTTTTTCTCTGCTACCTTCAGAAATTATTGTTATGGGCGAGGAGACATTTCATTACAGCTGTGTACAGACACCTCCGGAGTCTTCTGTTGTTTTGATTAGAGGCTGTGGCTGATAAAATCATGTGAGGCATAGAGGACTGAGACTACTTTTCTGTTGCCCCAAAAGCCACCAAATGAATTGGATTCTTATCGGCTACAAAAAAGCATTTGATCTATTACCCCGAAACAAAACAAAACAAAACAAACTTAGACATAAGAAGTTGTGCAAAACTCAATCAGATCTTTTTTGTTCCAAAGGAACATTCGTCGGTAAAGTGCACTGGTATATAAAGTGTAATCCACATTCCCACCAGTGCTTTCCAAATAATTTGCTTAAGTCATCAGAAATAATTCCTTAAATATGTAACAAGAAAAGATTTACCTGTCTTATAGTGTCAGAGGAACATTTAATTTTAATTGTTTTTTTTTTGTTGTTTTTTTGGACAGAAAATTTGGTTCTACACAATATAGTCCAGGATTTTTTGATAACATTACTATTTGCCATTTACAATTTAGATAGAATGTGGAACTATGATATAGTATACAATAGACTAGAATCTCAGTCATAGAGAATAATTTTGTACCTGTGCATTGCGATAGTGTTAAAAATAATAATACAATCAAGAGCTGCAAGTTGCAGAGCTCAAGGCTTCCGCCAAAATGAGTAGGCCACTGAAAGCCATATTACAGGCTGTGTTACACAGTAATGGAGATTGAAATGGATGGAAATTTATCCATGAAAGTGCAAATAGCCCATTTCTGTCATTTATTGAAGACTATTAATCATACTCAAACAAGTTGGAGGTGACCTTATGAGAGCTCTGGAAAATATTCTTACACTGCGTTTTGGACAGAATTTATCTCCATAAAAAATTGCAATGCATTGAAAAATAATAACATGTTTCAGCCTGGCCTATGTCACCACCAGCCAAATACAGCCAAATATGACCTAGTAGATGGAACCTGTTGATCTTGTTCTGTGAGAAACAGGGTGGATTTGATTCAGCCAAAGCTCCTCCAAATAACACATCAGGTGCCCATAGTCTACCGATTCCTATCAGTTAGAAATATACCTTTGATTGGTGCTAGCTCTTACCTGTAGTATGGTGTAGCTTGCAGGATATAAAGTAGTCACTGGCGGGGGAGTCTCTGTGATGTAACCTGTAGAGCAGTGATACTCATTCCTGGTCCTGGAGGGCCAGAGGGTCTGCCGGTTTTTCTTTTCGCCTTAATATCAGAAATCCAATTCGGACCCAAGAAACCAGGTGTGGTGAATTAACTGTGTTATCGGCTGCTTTAAGTGATCAATTAAGTACTGAGTGACAACGAAAACCAGCGTACCCTGCAGGACCGGGAATGAGTATCACTGCCGTAGAGCACCACCCACATGCCCACTATGAGCCGCGACATCGGCAGTTCTAGCCGCGTGACCTTTGTCTCTCCCTCTCTCTTTCTCTCGCTCCCATGCTTCCGGTCTCTCAACACTGTAGTGTCCAATAAATCAAAAAAAGTATATATTTAAAAATAAGAATAGTCACTGACTCACAAGCAAATGCAACAGAGGAGTGCATAGACTTCAGCTACAGTGATCCTGGCTCACTGGTGCAGTGAAAACCCACAACTGGTGATTCAAAAGGGGAAAAATATATATATTTTAAAAAAACAGCTGATAGCTCTACAATATAAACACACAAAACACCTATGAAACAAGCACTAATCCCATAATAAACACATACATTTTCAAAAAGATATGCATAATATTTGACATGATGTAGATATCCTCAAGTTTGAATATATACAATATTATGCTATACCTCTGAATTATGTAACATTTATGTGCTTTTTAGTGAAAATACCCTGTAACTGTACGGAAAATACTTGATTGATAATAATAATAATAAACTTTTATTTGTATAGCACCTTTCATACATAAAATGCTGCCGAAAGTGTTTCACAACAATAAAAACAAAATACAAAACAAGAGCAATAAAAGAAAAATAGACATAAAATGAACATAAAAACAGGGATAATCGTGAGTGCCATAGTGAATGTAAAATAAGGTGAAAGATAAAACTCACTTTATAAAAATGAAGATGAAAATAAAATACATAAAATGCATAGCATAAGATGGAAAAAATTAGAATGCATGAAATCAAGTAAAATACAACATTTTAAAAGAAGTGCAGCAGTGCAACAAAACTATACAATTAAGAGGGTAACAGCGAAAGTAAATCAACATGAAAACAAACCAAGGAACTCTTGCCCCTATGAAAACATAAAACAAACCAAGGACCTCTTGCCCCTATGAAAACATAAAACAAACGAAGGACCTCTTGCCCCTATGAAAACATGAAAACAAATCAAGGACCTCTTGCCCCTATGAAAACATAAAACAAACGAAGGACCTCTTGCCCCTATGAAAACATGAAAACAAACCAAGGACCTCTTGCCCCTATGAAAACATGAAAACAAACCAAGGACCTCTTGCCCCTATGAAAACATAAAACAAACGAAGGACCTCTTGCCCCTATGAAAACATGAAAACAAACCAAGGACCTCTTGCCCCTATGAAAACATGAAAACAAACCAAGGACCTCTTGCCCCTATGAAAACATGAAAACAAACCAAGGACCTCTTGCCCCTATGAAAACATGAAAACAAACCAAGGACCTCTTGCCTCTATGAAAACATAAAACAAACGAAGGACCTCTTGCCCCTATGAAAACATGAAAACAAACCAAGGACCTCTTGCCCCTATGAAAACATAAAACAAACCAAGGACCTCTTGCCCCTATGAAAACATAAAACAAACGAAGGACCTCTTGCCCCTATGAAAACATGAAAACAAATCAAGGACCTCTTGCCCCTATGAAAACATAAAACAAACGAAGGACCTCTTGCCCCTATGAAAACATAAAACAAACGAAGGACCTCTTGCCCCTATGAAAACATGAAAACAAATCAAGGACCTCTTGCCCCTATGAAAACATAAAACAAACGAAGGACCTCTTGCCCCTATGAAAACATGAAAACAAACCAAGGACCTCTTGCCCCTATGAAAACATGAAAACAAACCAAGGACCTCTTGCCCCTATGAAAACATAAAACAAACGAAGGACCTCTTGCCCCTATGAAAACATGAAAACAAACCAAGGACCTCTTGCCCCTATGAAAACATGAAAACAAACCAAGGACCTCTTGCCCCTATGAAAACATGAAAACAAACCAAGGACCTCTTGCCCCTATGAAAACATGAAAACAAACCAAGGACCTCTTGCCCCTATGAAAACATAAAACAAACGAAGGACCTCTTGCCCCTATGAAAACATGAAAACAAACCAAGGACCTCTTGCCCCTATGAAAACATAAAACAAACCAAGGACCTCTTGCCCCTATGAAAACATGAAAACAAACCAAGGACCTCTTGCCCCTATGAAAACATAAAACAAACCAAGGACCTCTTGCCCCTATGAAAACATGAAAACAAACCAAGGACCTCTTGCCCCTATGAAAACATAAAACAAACCAAGGACCTCTTGCCCCTATGAAAACATAAAACAAACCAAGGACCTCTTGCCCCTATGAAAACATGAAAACAAACCAAGGACCTCTTGCCCCTATGAAAACATAAAACAAACCAAGGACCTCTTGCCCCTATGAAAACATAAAACAAACCAAGGACCTCTTGCCCCTATGAAAACATGAAAACAAACCAAGGACCTCTTGCCCCTATGAAAACATAAAACAAACCAAGGACCTCTTGCTCCTATGAAAACATAAAACAAACCAAGGACCTCTTGCCCCTATGAAAACATAAAACAAACCAAGGACCTCTTGCCCCTATGAAAACATGAAAACAAACCAAGGACCTCTTGCCCCTATGAAAACATGAAAACAAACCAAGGACCTCTTGCCCCTATGAAAACATAAAGCAAACCAAGGACCTCTTGCCCCTATGAAAACATAAAACAAACCAAGGGACCTCTTGCTCCTATGAAAACATGAAACAAACCAAGGACCTCTTGCCCCTATGAAAACATGAAAACAAACCAAGGACCTCTTGCCCCTATGAAAACATAAAACAAACCAAGGACCTCTTGCCCCTATGAAAACATAAAACAAACCAAGGACCTCTTGCCCCTATGAAAACATAAAACAAACCAAGGACCTCTTGCCCCTATGAAAACATAAAACAAACCAAGGACCTCTTGCCCCTATGAAAACATAAAACAAACCAAGGACCTCTTGCCCCTATGAAAACATAAAACAAACCAAGGACCTCTTGCCCCTATGAAAACATAAAACAAACCAAGGACCTCTTGCCCCTATGAAAACATAAAACAAACCAAGGACCTCTTGCCCCTATGAAAACATAAAACAAACCAAGGACCTCTTGCCCCTATGAAAACATAAAACAAACCAAGGACCTCTTGCCCCTATGAAAACATAAAACAAACCAAGGACCTCTTGCCCCTATGAAAACATAAAACAAACCAAGGACCTCTTGCCCCTATGAAAACATAAAGCAAACCAAGGACCTCTTGCCCCTATGAAAACATAAAACAAACGAAGGACCTCTTGCCCCTATGAAAACATAAAACAAACCAAGGACCTCTTGCCCCTATGAAAACATGAAAACAAACCAAGGACCTCTTGCCCCTATGAAAACATAAAACAAACCAAGGACCTCTTGCCCCTATGAAAACATGAAAACAAACCAAGGACCTCTTGCCCCTATGAAAACATGAAAACAAACCAAGGACCTCTTGCCCCTATGAAAACATTAAAACAAACCAAGGACCTCTTGCCCCTATGAAAACATAAAACAAACCAAGGACCTCTTGCCCCTATGAAAACATGAAAACAAACCAAGGACCTCTTGCCCCTATGAAAACATAAAACAAACCAAGGACCTCTTGCCCCTATGAAAACATAAAGCAAACCAAGGACCTCTTGCCCCTATGAAAACATGAAAACAAACCAAGGACCTCTTGCTCCTATGAAAACATAAAACAAACCAAGGACCTCTTGCCCCTATGAAAACATAAAACAAACCAAGGGACCGCTCTCCCTTTTTAAAGCTATTTGTTTGGAAATACTGTCCCAAGGGATCGTTGTCCCTTTTTATTTTTAACACACAAGTGCACTTAACCGCTTTATTCAACCTTTTCACATCACATTCTGAACACGATCGACAGGTTCTGGAGTACTGGTTCTGGACAGGTTCTGGACTGGTTCTGGTTCTGGACAGGTTCTGGAGTACTCTGAATACTGGGAGAAGGCTCTCGCGTTCATGATTTCCCTCAATGCAATTTAAGTTTTGAAACACCGAGAAAACACAACATGATCGTATAGTTTTGTGAATTCACTTGTTTTCTTGCTTCTTTTTTATATATTTTTGAAAAGAGTATATAAGTGCGAAGAAAGTGCAAAAAAAAGTTTCAGGTCTGTATCAGGAAAGTCATAGCTAGTTAAAGGCTAAAGAGTTTCAGGTCTGTATCAGGAAAGTTATAGCTAGTTAAAGGCTAAAGAGTTTCAGGTCTGTATCAGGAAAGTCATAGTTAGTTAAAGGCTAAAGAGTTTCAGGTCTGTATCAGGAAAGTCATAGTTAGTTAAAGGCTAAAGAGTTTCAGGTCTGTATCAGGAAAGTCATAGCTAGTTAAAGGCTAAAGAGTTTCAGGTCTGTATCAGGAAAGTCATAGTTAGTTAAAGGCTAAAGAGTTTCAGGTCTGTATCAGGAAAGTCATAGCTAGTTAAAGGCTAAAGAGTTTCAGGTCTGTATCAGGAAAGTCATAGCTAGTTAAAGGCTAAAGAGTTTCAGGTCTGTATCAGGAAAGTCATAGTTAGTTAAAGGCTAAAGAGTTTCAGGTCTGTATCAGGAAAGTCATAGTTAGTTAAAGGCTAAAGAGTTTCAGGTCTGTATCAGGAAAGTCATAGTTAGTTAAAGGCTAAAGAGTTTCAGGTCTGTATCAGGAAAGTCATAGCTAGTTAAAGGCTAAAGAGTTTCAGGTCTGTATCAGGAAAGTCATAGCTAGTTAAAGGCTAAAGAGTTTCAGGTCTGTATCAGGAAAGTCATAGTTAGTTAAAGGCTAAAGAGTTTCAGGTCTGTATCAGGAAAGTCATAGCTAGTTAAAGGCTAAAGAGTTTCAGGTCTGTATCAGGAAAGTCATAGCTAGTTAAAGGCTAAAGAGTTTCAGGTCTGTATCAGGAAAGTCATAGCTAGTTAAAGGCTAAAGAGTTTCAGGTCTGTATCAGGAAAGTCATAGCTAGTTAAAGGCTAAAGAGTTTCAAGTCTGTATCAGGAAAGTCATAGCTAGTTAAAGGCTAAAGTGAAGAGATACGTTTTTAGCTTTCTCTTTAAATTATTTAGCGAGCTGGCTTCCCTGGTATCTATAGGTAGTGTGTTCCATAGCTTCGGGGCGTAATTGACAAAGGCTGCGTCCCCGAACTTCTTCCAGCTGTTGCTAAGAACCTCCAATAAACCAGCAGCAGATGATCGCAGTGTTCTTGAAGTCAAGTAGTTGATAAAGGGAGTTAGCAATGTAGCTTGGTCCTAGCCCATTAAGGGCTTTGTATATAAGGAGGAGGACCTTAACATCAATTCTAAATGTTACCGGAAGCCAGTACAGAGCAGCTAAAACTGGACTAATGTGCTCTCTCCTCTTGGTTCTGGTTAATAGCCGATCTACAGCGTTCTGAATGAGCTGAAGTCTCTCAGTGGTTTTTTTTTTCTGGAGGCCAGTAAAAATTGCATTACAGTAATCGAGTCGGCTTGAAATAAAGGCATGAATCAGTTTTTCAGCATCTTTTTGATTTATAAATGGTCATACTTTGGCTATGTTTCTAAGGTGGAAAAGTTATGTTTTTTATTTATTGCCAAAAGACAGGTAGTAATGGGGTTTAAAGCTGCATCCTCATTGGGTTCAGCAGAGATGTACAGTTGCGTGTCATCCGCGTAACTATGGAAACGTACATTGTGCTCTCTGATGATGTCCCCAAGTGGCAGCATGTATAGTGAGAATAATAATGGACCAAGGCAGCTCCTTTGTGCAACCCCAAAGCAGATGTCATGTTTCTCAGACACATGATCTCCAAGCCTGACGTAAAACTTTCTCCCTTTAATGTATGTTCTGAACAAGTTTAACACACGGTCGGAAAGGCCAACCAACTTTTCAAGACGATTGATTAAGATATCATGGTCAATCGCCTCAAACGCTGCATTTAGGTCTAAGAGGACAAGAATTGAGACCTTATTTGCATCAGAATTCAGAGTTTAGTCTGAGATTGCTGATTATTTTAGAAATAAGTAACAACAGGACTACTGAACAGTCTAAATGATAAGAGAAGTGAAGCCTGATTGAAAAAGTGTACAAAGAGAACATGTAGATAATCTAATTTGATGAAAAATGTAATTATAAAGGGCTGGAAAAGGACTGATTCCCTGTGACTTGAATTAAATAAATCCTTTTGCATTTCATGATGTGATTTTTAATTAATGCAGCGATTTCTTAGAGGGAATATTTTCTCAAGAAAAATTAATTTTGATCCGCTTTGAAGATCACCACTTAATTCAATCTCAAAATTGCGGGAGGTATTTAATCATGACATTCTCAAAATTAATACAGAACCCAAAATTTTTGTTTTGTACTAAATGTCAAGAAAGTTAAAAATGTTATTAACAAAATTTAATTTACCCTTAGCTTTGCTCGACCAAGTAAAATACGTGTTCTTCTTTTTCTATCCTCACTTAACCTTTTTTTTGACGACAACAAAAAAACTTTGAATTAAATAAATAACGCATAACATTGAAATGTGAAAGTTAAGGCCCAGGCACATTGCAACTGGATTAAATCTGCGCCTTAGGCTCAAATATTCAAACGTGCACAGGAGAGAGCACAGAACGATTGTATGTAACAGGTTAGACCAAAGCACATAGACATTGCTGCTCTTTGGGTTCCAAACAAAGAAAAAAAAATAGTCACGCATCCAGTCAAATCAACTCCCAACAGAAGAGCGTCTGTCTCTCCAGTGTGACTGGGAACAGAGTAAGACTGCATATGAAAAAATGGAAAAAAACAAGGTTGACTGAAGGAGTTCCACATTTCCACTAAAAGTCCACATTTATCTAGTACTGCTGACAGGACATAACAGCAAAGACTACAGAAGTGTGAATAAAACTAGGCTGTGCTTCACAGCAGAACCGCTTCTCTCTCTGTGCTAACACTCTCTCATTGCCCCAAAGGAGTAAACAACTTGTAGAGATGAGAATAGATCTTTATTTTTTGTGTGTGTGTGTGTGTGTGTGTGTGTGTGTGTTTGTGTGGGTGTGTTTTCTTGTGTGTGTGTGTGTGTGTGTGCATGCGTGGGTAACCAGGTCTGTGTGTGTGTATGTGTGTTTTGCATGAGTAGTCAATATGGGTGAGTTTGTTTTTCATCTTTTTGTAAAGGGTCATTAGAGGATATTAGCACCCCAGGGTGATACGATGCATCATCAGTAAAATGCAATAGCGTTTACTTGTAGGGGATTAATAGAATACTTGTAGGGGATTAGCAGAATACTTGTAGGGGATTAATAGAATACTTGTAGGGGATTAATAGAATACTTGTAGGGGATTAACAGAATCACTGCTCACAGAAATGTCGAGATGTTCTGACTTTGTTCCTCAGAAAACATGGCGCGTTTGGTGACTCACCCGAAGTGCGTTACTGCCTTGGAGAGAAGGCTGCTGTGGAAAGAAATGTTTCCTGGAACTGATTGTAAGACTAAAATGATCGTTCACTCTGGGGTTTCCCTTTTACTATGGGATATAGGTACACACGTGTTTGTGTGTGTGTGCATGCATGTGTGGGAACACGTACATATTGTTGTGTGTGTGTGTGTGTGTGTGTGTGTGTGCGTGCGTGTTTGGGTGTGTGCGGGAGCATGTACATATTGTTGTAGTTGTGTATATGTGTGTGTGTGTGCGTGCGTGTGTGTGCGTGTTTGGGTGTGTGCGAGAGCATGTACATATTGTTGTAGTTGTGTATATGTGTGTGTGTGTGCGTGTTTGGGTGTGTGCGAGAGCATGTACATATTGTTGTAGTTGTGTATATGTGTGTGTGTGTGTGTGTGTGTGTGTGTGTGTGTGTGCGTGTTTGGGTGTGTGCGGGAGCATGTAGTGTAGTGTAGTGTGCGGGAAGTTTTTTATGTTTCTTAGTTCTAACATGTGGATTTTCCAATGAAAGAACACCACTTGAGTCTGTGTGGGTGTAGTCACATCACTGGCAGTTCCTGGAGGTCCCAACCCGCTAACTTCTGTGTCTGAGATCTCCTCGATGCTTTCATGTTTAATTGGCGCTGGTTTCTGGATGTGTCACCAGCCGGGCTTTTCTCCCTCTGGAGCGGCTCTCTGAGTCACCGTCTGTATCTGTCATCCAGTATACGGCGAGCGGGAAGGAGTCCAGAACAGACCCGAAAGGTCAGTGTATTGACATAAAGAGCAGGCCAGACAAACCGCCGTGTTAAAAATATGTGGAATAAACATCTCGCAAAGCCCGGGAGTAGACAAAATGAAAAGGGTAGGGGGTGGTTTCCAAAAAACAGAACCGATGCCATTGACAAGGTCTTGAGTCTTGTTGAGCACATTTTCGATTGAGCCTCGGTGAACGTGCTTGATTTATGTTTCCCTGCCGACAGGGAGCTCCAATATTCTTTTTAAGAGTGCGTTGTAAATGCGAGGAGTGCCAGGCGCTGGGAGCCGAGGGCTGGAAGCTGGCATCTATTTTCTCCGTGCCAGCCGCAGTTTTGGAAGGGGCTGGCAAAGACTAATTCGCCTGGTTGCCTGGGAGGCACGGGTGGAAACAGGTGCCTAATTGGAATACAGGACCTGCGGGGGCAGATGGGGGTCCGGTTCTGTCATCTTGCGGCGCTTTTATTTGTGATATGTTCCGTTAGTACTTTAAGGCCGTCCTGTAATTTTCCAATGCTTCTCGTTGCTTCAATGTTTCTGTGTTCTGCTTGTCTCTGAACACTCTGTACTGAACTGCGTACGACATTTACCGTTTTCCGCAAGCGAATATTTAATCTGAGGTTTGCATCTTTTAAGTGACAGAAGCGGGCATGAGGAATATGGATAATTCTTAGCATTAGAACAGGAACACACATTTCCCTAAAACTGTTAGTATATTTTCAATATGTGGTCAAAAATTATGAAAGAATATACAAAAGAAGTGAATATAAGTACTATATGTAAAAAGTTGAAAATGGGATATTTTTTTTGTTGTTGAATGTACTATAGATTGAATTTAACAGACATGACCTTCCTCAGCTAAATGTTTCTTGAAAAATTTATAAATAAACATCCTTTTCCCTTTAATATGAGAGCAAAGGTTATTTTTAGTTTAAAACTAGTTTGCTGGCCGTTACAATCAGCATTTGATCTGAATCAGTCATGTCATAGATGAGAGGGGGTGTTAATATTGATCCCCCTGTACAGTTGCAATCCCTGGTACAACCAGTCCTTACCCATTGAATACACATTTCATTAGAAGCGGTACAAAGGGCATATTACTAAAAAGCTACTATTATTATTTCCTTTATTTCAACAGGGAGACACACTGGGACCAAGGGCTCATTCGCCGATGTGCCCTGCATTACATTAAAAAACATATATAATAAAATACAAAACAAGGACATTTAACATTTACATACATCAGCAAATATGCCTAGGTCCAAGATTAGGGTAAGATACCCATAGGAATGAGAAATGAAAGTTTCAGGATGTCTTGATGCCTGTTGCAGGACCAAGAGGCAAAGTATCTAAAAGCTGTTCTACCAAATTCAGTGGTTACCTGAGGTGTATTTAAAACTATGCAATGTTGTGATCTGATGGGATAATTGGAAGTTTTAAAGGTAAGTAATGATGTAAGATAAGGAGGTAGCTTCTGTAGGATCGCTTTATAGATAAACAGAAGGGAGTGCTGCTCTCTCCTTGTAGTGAGGGATGATCAACCCACTCTTTGATAAAGAATATAAAGAATACAGTGATGTGTGCGGAATTTATCACCTGTGATAAAACGGAGGGCATTGCGATAAAAAGAACCAAGATGTTTTAAATTTAATACTAGTGGGTGATGGGTTTTTTATTTCTTTACTCATTTGCTGTTAACTCAATCTAAGTAGTATGCCAATATACAGCACATACATGCCAAAACTAGAAATAAATTCAATAAAAGCACGTTCACAGTAGATGTATAACTTAAAATGTATTTCTCTGAGCTGAAATTATGTGAACGATTTTCCATATCAGCTTCTCGTACATCGCATCATCTTTTTGGACTTTGTCATAAGTGATAGGTAAGCACCGCACAGCAAATCATAAAAAACAGAAGGGGAAATGTTTTTCTTCAAGGACTGAAGGGATCCGTAGGAGCAAGAGCAGCTGTAAAAGCCAGCAGAGGGACGTCCTCCAGTGCAGATGGCCAACTTTAAGAGTCGAAAAAGTGTGCGGTATGCGGTGCCACTGGGACACTCACAGAGTAGGGAGTGGCCACTCTGACGTTCAATGAGGTGCACGTAAGACCATGGTAATTACACCCAATGTTGAGAGAAAAATCTTCATCGTCGGAAGGCACTCAATCAATCACGCTTTGTCCCACTACCTTTGCGTAGCAACACAGTGCTACATAGCATTGGACATTTTTTGTGGTGAAAAGATGGTGAAACTGCCTTTAGGCATTCAGGTGAAAACCCGGCTACATTTGGTTGGAAAGTGAAAGTTTTCTAGCCGACTAGGACAAAAACCTGAGCTTTATCGGGTTTAACCTAGTCCGTTTATGTCAAAACGTCTCTCAACCTAGATTTCCACCCCGTCTAGATTCTGGCTTTTGCTCACTGGGTTTCTTCAGATTTGTATGCATCAGTACAAGTTTAATTACCACCACACTCATCAAAATAAGTATTAAATAAATACAGCCATTTATTAATTTGCTGAGACACATAATTGGTGACAGCTTCACCCAGAAGACAGGGAGGGATTCGATTGGCTACAGCGTCACGCAACCTTACAATGGTCTTTACTTTTTCCCCATACAACGGCACTGTACATAAAACTAAAGTAATTATATTTTCTCGGCCCACTTTGTGTTTATAGATTACAAGACGCGCCACGATTCGCTCGACCAAATGGGTTTCTGGCACGGCTGCACCAACTGGAATTGACTATTCCGAATCAGGGAGACAGTGGCTGAAGGTAAAACAAGCCGTCATGTCCCAGTCATTTCAGAAGATATATGAAGCATCACATTTACATTTAGAGTAACCCCCGGTGGTCAGGCACAGCATAGCGTCTGCTTTATTCTACGCTCAGACACTGACAGGTACTAGAATTGATATGAGATGAACCCACCCCCCCCCCTGATGGAAATTTAAACGGTGCACGGGCCGTTGCAAAGGTTTGGAGCGTGGGGGGGTGGCGGGTTGGGTCCTTCCCCTATTTTCAACCCATCACCTGCCACTCAGCTTTCTGTCTCTGTGGACCTCCCTCTCAACTGCCAAGCTTTGTTTTCGATTTGTTGCCGTGAATGTTGAGTCTTCCAATGGCGGTCATAGAAGTAGATTTTTTCTCCACTTGCTTGTAATCATCAGGGAGGGCTGGCAAGTATTCATTCATCAATCCCACCCCCTGACCTTTGTGCTAGGCTATATCAGTGTCATCTCCCTGTCTCCCGCCACACGCTCAGATAAAATCCTCCACGGCAATCCAGGGGGGTATTCCACAAAGCAAGATCACACAGTTAGCTGGATAACTGGAAAACCCGGAACCCTTCTAAATCTGGAACATGGACTGAAGTAACAAGAGCTAGCTAACTCAGTAATCCTGCTTTGTGATACAGGTTTGTGGCATTACCCCCCACAGGAGAGAAAAAAAAACACAAGAAAAGTGGGAAATAAACACGTTAGTGTTGACATTCTTAGACAAGAATCC
>CM040395.1:9669094-9791594 GCA_022702515.1 Ilyophis sp. 1 JC-2022
AGGAAGGATGTCATGACAGGGAGGTAGCGAGAGTGGGCCCCTATATCAGTAACAACAGCTCCCCAGGGTAGCGCATGCATCCTGTTTTGTTTACAAATGTGAAATGGGTATATTATTAGCCTGTATCCTGTCTATGGATTGAGCACTTTAGGTTTTTTTTTTTTTTTATTTATTTATTTTTTACAAGCCCCTCCCCCCTCTCCCGCAAGTCAGGGGTCCTACAACGGAGTATGTGAGTGATGAACTGCATAGAAATGACAAAAGCCTCCAGCCTATCAATCATAATCATCCATTATGGGTTAATTCCTAGTATCGTGTCATATAATTTCAGAATTATATAAATAAAATAGGAAGTGTTCTTTTTTTCTTTTTTTTATAAAAGAAAATGCAGTGAAACTCTGACGTTCCAGTGGGCCCTCGGGCGGAAGACCCCTAACACCCACCTCCGCTACTGGCTGTATTGGAAAATGCAGAATCCAAAAATGTGTACACTGAATCTGTGTTGAGCAGGATTTTCCTTATCTTGTATTTCACCCGTTTTTTCCCGATTTTTGGAATTGTTGGCACAGGGCTGCAGCCTCCGCTGTCAGGACACGAGGTAAACATGATGTCAGCTGCCATTTTCTTTTAACCCCACTGGTTAAGATGGACATTGAGTCAAAGGAGGACACTTCATGTGATGTGTGTGGAGGCAAGGGTGTGACAAGTCCAATCCACTCAAATCTCACCTCCCTAGGCGAAGCAACTGACAGTTATCCTCTGCCCAATGAGGCTGCCAGTAGCCAGGACTGGCAAGGTCCAGTTTTTATACCAGACTGCAGGGCCCATCTACTAGCAGCCTGGCTGGTCAGACTCAGACCGATCAAACTGCATGCCTACGAGCTGCTGGAAACACATTTGGTTAAAAGCGAACCAGGATGAGTCACCCGAAGACAACGATTTGAGTCAATAGATTTCTTACAGATTTTTTCTGTTGGCTTTCCATTGGAGAATCAGAATACTTTTCGATGTCTTTCCCCTTTGATTGAATGTTTCGTTTTTGCTGTTGTTGCTGTTAGTTTGGATTGTTTTGGGGTTTTATTTTTGGGTGGGGGATATATATATAAGCACAGCATGGCTCCAAACATTGTTTGTTCCAGTGTAACAGCTTTCATCTCGAAAAACAAAAAGAATGTGGCATCTGATCCGTGCTCCATTCCGGCTCAAAGTTAGCGTGGCGTTTCCTTCTGAAGCATGCAATCAGCAAGGGGGACAGGAGACACCGCGCGTTCCAACAAGACAGGAGACGGCCATGTTCAGGGACTACTGCTGTCCCTTTCGAGTTAGCCTTTCCAGGTGCAGTGTAAAAGAGTCATATGGGTGAGCGGATCACAGAAGAGAGGTGTCCAGAGACTGCCTGAATACGAGGCTCATCCATGCGACGGTGGAGCTACCCTGTGCCTTTAACATGAAAAGAGGGCACAAGGGACCCAAATGCTGTGAATAATTTACGCAATAAAATACAGCACACTCCCTCAAATTCTCACAACATGCCACTGGGACCGTGCAGCTGGCTGGCAGCACTTGAATCAGCTCAAGCTCATAGGTCCTTTTGTGATCCTTTACTAGTGATCCACAAAGTGTCAGAACAGAGTCTTTGGTTTCCATTGGGTAGTGAGAAAGTGGTTTTGTTTGTGTTCCCCACCACGTTTTCACGATTTGAGGTTTGAGGTTTATAGTTCCAATCTTAATACTTTGCATATCCAGCAAACTTTGACCTGATTAAATCAGATGGTTAGCAGATACCTGTTACCTAGGTGAATCACTGTATTTGTGTTTTCTTCTGGAGAATGTGGCATCTGATCCGTGCTCCATTCCGGCTCAAAGTTAGCGTGGCGTTTCCTTCTGAACCATGCAATCAGTTGATCACTTCCAAGTTTTCTCAAGGGAAATTTATTTGCTGTTTTATTTTATTTTTTGCTTGTTTTGTGAGTTTTTGATTGGTTGCTTGTTTTGTGTGTGTTTTTTGTTTGCTTGTTTTGTGTGTGTGTTTTTTTTTTTGTTTTTTTTGTGAGTTTTTGATTGGTTGCTTGTTTTGTGTGTGTGTTTTTGTTTTGTTTGTTTTGTGTGTGTTTTTTGTTTGCTTGTTTTGTGTGTGTGTGTTTTTTTTTGTTGCTTGTTTTGTTGTTGGCTGAATGGCTCTTGTAATTAAAATGCTTTGCCAGTTTTTTTATTGGATGCAGAGATTATGAAGAAAAGGAAGCTCTCATAATGTCCCCCCTCAGCTGTTGGTTCTGGCTTTCAGAAACACACACCATGCAATGTTTTCAAAGCTGCTTTATCACACTGGGGGGTGGGGAGGTTCAGAAACGTACTAATCACAAATCTTAAACCTCCCCCAAACGTCATAACTAATATCCTTTGATTCATCTCATTCTCTCAGCTCTTACAGCTTGAATCAATCAAAACGGTTTCCTTTTCTCAGTGTCTACAGCTGACTGTTGATCCCCTGGATATTAAATAAGATACAAACAAAAAAAAACTCACCAAAGAATACTTGGGTGATATAATTTGACTTGAGAAGAGTTCAGTCCCCCCCCCCCCCCTGTTTATTTCAGTCCTTTGCCTAGCTACGATACAGAAAAGATAATAAGTGAGACAAAATGGAGACTGTGGTTTGTAGCTGAGACGCAAGCATAGCCTTTAGGATTAATGCTTAATAAAGTTTCTACGTTGTCCAGTATTAATAGCTGTTAAAAAAGAAAAAGTTAATCTATGTCTACAACCAGGATCTTTAGATTCACCAGCAAGACACGTGTGGCTTATTCCATTTAAATGTGAACTTAATGTGGTCGGGGCATTGTTTGATTGAACATACAAGACTCACGACTCAATGCAACGGTATCCTGGGAGCAATCTAATTAGTGTTTGAATAGTGCTTCTAATCAAGGTCACCCCTTGTATTGAATTTGAAATGAATTTTGTACAATGGAGCACTTTGTCTAAATTATGGCCTTTTGATGTGTAATGGCAAACCTGAATCCTGCTGCAGTTAAATATAGCGCCCTTATTGTTTCGGCCATTTGGAAATTGCTTGCTTGTCTTATCTGCTAATGGTGGCTTTATAAGCATTATTTAGCTTTTAGGAGTGAGTGCTGCTGAAGGGCTATAACCATATCACAATAATCTGCAGTCATGTTGAGAGGAAGTGTCGTGCTGTTCTAGTATAGTTAGGACTTTGTTTTGGTCTTTTTGTTTTTCAAAGGCAACAGTTTGTCAATGTAATGTGTTGTCCTTCAGGGACCAGACTTGGGTATCTGACATTTTGCCATCTGCTGGCTTCCACTGGGGCAAATAAAACACCAGTGTGGGCTGGGTTTACACTTTGTTTATTATGAGGCCCGAATCTACATTCAGTCTATGGCTGACACATCAGGTGTTACTGTCTATTCATTGGATCGTCCAATATTATATGACACATTTTATGATGCTTACGTAATATTGGTCAATACTTTGCTGTGCAAAAGTTAACAATTGAAACTCACTGCTACAACAAGACTTTTAGGCAAGAGAAGGAATATTGTTTGAGACCCTATAGTTTCTCATTTTTGTTCTTATAGCTCAATTTTTTTTTAAAACCATTGAAAAACAAAAGATATCACCCTCTATTGTATGAATCTAATGAGAGTAGATTGAAATATGGTGCTGCTGTTTGTATGTCCCCCAAGCACTCATTCCCTATAGAAAGGCCTTGCCGAAGCGCCGGGCTTTGTGCTGTGATCTTTGTATGTAATTAAACCATATTATTTGTTACTTTTGCGTGTGCTCCCGCTTCCTTCACACTCTGTAGCTCATCCTCTAAAATGCATTCAGTCTTACCAGCACAGTACTGTATTTCCATGTAAACTGCATTGTTTGTCATATAGGATTTGTTGCAAAATATTATTTAAATTCGTCAGCTTGTACTGCCCCTCACCTTCCTGTATGTCAGCCGATGATTATACAGCAGGTCTTTTTATATAACAAACTGTTTTATAAAGCTATCATTTAGTTAAAATACAGTGTGTTCCTATTTTGTTTATTATGATAATAATAGATATTATTACATGCACAGAATTGTATTGTTCACATTGTACATGTCACCAGTTTATATTGTTCTCTATTGGCCAGTGTGTCTCAAGTAAAGTAGCCTACTGCTACCAAGGGAAGAATAGTAACGCTCAACTGTGAATTTGAACCCACAACCCAATATGATCAGTTTTCATACCATGATAGCACCCTGCCTCCTCTCGAACAGACCAATCAGGAACTCCACAGTCCTTGCCCCACTGAGATTGTCCAATCAACTGAACCTCTTCAGTCAAGGATCTTCCCCTCAATGTCATTCACCTCCCCTTTCATTGGCAATTAGAGGCTGGCCACCATCACTTATCGCAAACAACTTCCTGTCATCCCAGTGGTGGCCAATCAGGAGGGCCGAGGGCATGCAGGTTTCCATTTCAACCAGTCACTTTGCCAGCTGATTTCACCGGTTAGTTACCTCTTCTCTGGTTGGAGGCAAGTTTTAATGAGTGAAATCAGCAGGTGAAGCGATTGGTTGGAATGAAAACCTGCATATTCTCAGTCCCCCGTTGCATATGATTGGGCACCACTGCTATAGACAGACGCTGTTTATATAACATGTAAATGAACAAGAGGCACGCAGCCACAAACAGACAGATGGACAACATGAACAGCCACACATGAATACACACAACAGACAAACAGACACATACGCCCACAGACTCACACCCACCCACCCACAAATACCAACCCGCTGACAAACGCACACCCACACACATATAGACACATCCTTATCACTACCTCAATTATTAGAACCCCAGGCAGCCGTTTCGGGTCCCAGGCAAGGCATTTAAACTGACAGTATCTTGTAAGAAAAAAAAACAAGCTAAAAAATTCTGACAAAAAAAAGTAAGAAACCCTCCCAGTCTTAGAAGTTAACACGTTTTAGCTTGCTCAGGGAACATTGCATGCATTTCCATCTTAATCTGCGCCCCGGTGCCCATTAGACCTTTTCAACTTGGTATTGCAACTGTAAATAAAATTATATTATCAGTGATACTCTCTGGGTATTATGTGTGTGTGTTTGTGCATGCGTGTGTGTGTGTGTGTGTGTGTGCGTGTGTGTTTTTTATACATTATCATAAAATGATATTTTTTAGTGTTGTATAAATAAGAACTTTGTATGCTGCCTTGTATTGGCATTATATTTAGCATATTTAATAACAGTTAATCTGGTGTTTTTTTATAATTTTTTTCCCCCTGGACTGACAAAAAAATAGCATTCACCTTGCTGTTAGTTTCTGATTGTGACACTCGTGAAAGCTATTCATTCGTTCTTTGCCTGATTTACTGGACTTCAAGCTGTGCTTTGTTTCTTATTCTGAAGATGGAAATGGAAAGACAGCAGTTGTCCTCCTGAAGTCAGACTCGTCTTTGTGGGAGGCAGGACCAAGCCTGTCTGCCCTTTGCTAATTAGGGAAAAGTTTGAACGCTGAAACATTGACAGCCCCCACGCAAGATTTCCTTTTAATTGGAGAAGAATTTAAGTTTTGTTTCGGGCTTACCAAAAATATGCACCATTAAATCTGTTTGCCTTCTATGTGAAAATCTGCTTATGAGAATGTTATTCACTCAAATGCTATCTTGAAATTATACAGTCACAGTTGCAAAATGTCACTTTTTCATATTTATAATCCTGTGTAATTTAACAAATTTATGTAAATATTATGCTTTGTTCTGGTCTTACATAACATTTTCCATTATTTTAAAACTCTTGCATAATAAAGATGTAAGTAGTACATCTGTAGGAACTTATATTCAATACCAAAAATGAAAGTCTAAGCACATTACAGTAACTGTAAACTGAACGGGAGTCATTTTTAGGTCAGGCCACTGAAACATCTGCTGCGCCGATGTTTTCAGCACTTTCAGCGTAATGAATTCAAAACAAAAATGAATATATTCATTTGCTCATGTGTAGTGCTGCATACGTATAGCATCAGTTACAGCGACTATGTGCTTCTTTCTGCTCAGATTTCTAGATCTTAACATACAAAAAAAAAACACAAAGGTGGCAAACTAAGTGAAAGTCTGTACACATAAACACGCATACATGCAACCCACTGCAGGTAATTCATATGTATGAGGCAGAAAAATCATTACATAAGGGGAGCGTGAATGGCCAGATGTGGAACTTCCACCTGCCTTGCGATTTTGAGGGTGGAGCTTATGGAACGAGAGACTTGGTTTAGAAAGCTATTCTAGAAAGATCCAGATGCCCTCTCAAGCCACTTTCAATCTGACCCAGTTTATTTGGGTCTTACATAAGAGCACTGGTTGCATACACGCGTGCAGAGCCGCTGTGTAGCGCTAGGGGTGGGGTGGGAGGGCAGTTGGGGGCACAGAGCAGAGCCCGAGAGGTATCTAGCCAGCCAAACTCCAAACTCGGTCTCATCTCACACCTGCGGCAGATGAAGTCTCTAGCTGCTCCTGGAGTTAATTTTGCGTAGAACTGCCGAGTCAAGGATGTAGCAAGGATGTAGCAAGGATGTAGCAAGAACCTCTGGCAAACAATGAGAGCGAGAAAAGGTGGAGGTCACACCCACTGCCTCACGGTTGGAGTTATGGCTGTGGCTTGTGAATTTGCTGTTGATTTATTTATTTTTTTAACCAGACAGCCAGTCTGTTTGTTCAAGGCAATAGCCCAGCCCAAATAGAAATAATAAAGAATTGTTTGTCTAGAGGCTGTCTAGAGGCTGTCGAGTGTGTGTGTGTGTGTGTGTGTGTGTGTGTGTGTGTGTGTGTGTGTGTGTGTGTGTGTGTGGAGCAATTGACTGAATAATTAAGACCTGTTCATTTAGAATGTATGTTCAATCTTTCAGAGCTCAAAAACAATATTTTGAACGTTGGAACTGATATACTGTATGTATGTGTCATTTATGTCAATTAAACCTCTTGCCTCTAAACTTATGTAACATATAATCACATTCAATCACAAACCTAAATATTGATACATATACATACAATATTGTCAGGATTAATCTGAGGGAAATATTAAACATTACCATACCTATCTTCAGTAAATTGTTCTTTATGTTGTCAAACTGCAAACTGAAAAGCTGTGTGGCTGGATGACGTATTATATATTCAGCATCACGTTACCTTCGCTGATCAGCATGGTCAGATGTTCTTGTGAGGTGGCACGCTCCAGGGGATTGTGGGATTGATTAAACCCAAACCCATTCCCCATTGCCAAACCGCTTCCCTAAAATATAAATAACCATAAATAATTCACAGTAGCATTGCTGTACTGTATATTTGATGGCACTGTTATCTTGCAGTCTGAAGGTTTAGCTAGATTGAGGTGTGATTGAAACCCACCTCCACCCACCTAGATTGGTTAGATTGAGGTGTGATTGAAAACCCCTTCACCTAGCAAGATTGTTTAGATTGAGGTGTGATTGACACCAAACACACACACACACACACACATGCGCACACACACACTCTTTGTCAATTTTTTTTTTCCAGAGTAGCATTTCAGATTGTTTGTAGTCTCATAGCGTGGAAATATCTCATGCTCCAGGAGGCTTGAAATGACTGTGTTGAATCAGATGTGTTGAATCAGGTGTGTTGAATCAGGTTTGTTGAATCAGATGTGTTGAATCAGGTGTGTTGAATCAGGTTTGTTGAATCAGATGTGTTGAATCAGGTGTGTTGAATCAGGTTTGTTGAATCAGGTGTGTTGAATCAGGTGTGTTGAATCTGTTGAATTCTGATAACCTGAAAATGAGGGGAGCAGTCTTCAGAACTCACAATAGTGTTGTGATGGATGTCTCTCCATACAAATATGTGTGTGGCAAAATGTGGAATAAAAAGGTAAGCAATAATGTATCTGGATTTACTATACATGTTTTATACTGTCGGCCTACATATACAGCAAATACATATATGTGATATATACTGTATATACAGTGGTGACGAAAAGTTTGAGGACACTACCGAGTCCTAGGGCTTGAATCGCAAAGAAGAATTACTGAGTTAGCTGGATAACCGCACTGAGCAAATCCTGGAAGCCTCCCAAATCTGGAACATGGACTGAAGTAAAGAGAGATTTACTTAGTGGAGTCATCCAGCTAACTCAGTAATCCTGCTTCATGATACAGGCCTGTTTTTTTCATAATTTATTAAGGAATGATGCAGTCATGACACTCCAATTACACTTCTTATTTTAGAATACATTATTACAGTTACAAACCTAAATTTTAACACATTTCCGAAAAGCTTGTATAAAATGGGAAGCTATGTGAATATCTTGTGTTTCCACCGTAAGGTTGCTGTTTCTCCATTCATTGTCACAATCTTTATTCCATGCAAATATTAACAAATGTGTTTTTCTAAAGCTCAATATGCAAATATCTGGGCTATTAACAACTAAAACCATATATTCATTGAATGAATCTGCCATTCTACCCGTTGATGTCGCTACTTGAAGTGCTCTTATATTATAAATACCTACACATATTTTTACTTATATTATTAAAAAATTATTTATACTTGAATAAAAAGTATAACGTGTCATACATATCCTAAAAGTATTATAATGGCATTAGCCCTTGATAAATCATTTTAAAAATGTATTATTGTTGGTAGTGTCCTCAGATTTTTGGCTCCACTGTATATATTAAATATTTTGTATATTTCAGTTGCTGCCACTTCAATGTCTGTAATTGCATTCATATATAATAGAAATATTTACATACTTTATAAACATACTTATATTCATTATACTGTATAAGCATGCTGTCTTCTTCAGTGCTGTGAATGCGCTAATAGCACAAACTATATACTAAAAAGCAACAGGCTGTTCCAAGTAAGTCCCAGGTTGTTCCCCCCCCCTCCCCACGATCTGTTTTTCATATTTGAAAAGGCCACTTTTAGTACACCGCCATGCCATGTTATCAAAGAACAATTTGGCGCTCTCTGGGTATACCGCTCTACTGAAGGATCTCAACGAATCAGCCATTTTAATATTTATTTATTGAAATGTTATCTGCCGCTGCATAAATCAGGCTCGGCGACTGGCACTTTGAGCACTACACTCATCGCGTATTCGTTTACTCGCTCTCCCTTTTTCATTCTCTGTTGTTCTGGAGACTGTCACTTTGTAGTTGTTCCCAGACGGAGAGGGGGGGGGGGGAGGACATTCCATAATTCTGTAGTAACGGCCTCCCGAGCAGTTTGGATTTAACTCGGGACTGTGTTCGGGATCAATTTGACTCGATTCGGTTTGTCGACCGTATGACTTTTTTTATTTGTTGAGATTAAATAGTAAACATGCAATAAACATAATGCTATTACTAATAATAAAAAGGTCCTGTACCCCATCTTGTATACAAAGGTCCTATACCCCATCTTGTGTACAAAGGTCCTATACCCCATCTTGTGTACAAAGGTCCTATACCCCATCTTGTGTACAAAGGTCCTATACCCCATCTTGTGTACAAAGGTCCTATACCCCATCTTGTGTACAAAGGTCCTATACCCCATCTTGTGTACAAAGGTCCTATACCCCATCTTGTATACAAAGGTCCTATACCCCATCTTGTATACAAAGGTGTTGTGTGGGGTAATTTGTGGGGTAGCTGTATGAAATGTTAAAAAATATATACAACTTTTATCTCAGATTTTTTTTGCGTGATTCTGGTGGCACTTTTCCATACAGGGTTTAAACTTCACAAACTTTTACTTACCTCAGGCTCTAGAACTGGATGTTTCATCACAGGTTTTTAATATTTAGGGATAAAAAAGGCTAGTCAATTGGGAGACAGACTAAATGTGATGCAGAAAGTGTCAAAGCTCTTCTCTTACAATAGTTTTGTGTCCGTTTAAAGCATGAAAGGCCTTGTGCAAGGGCGTAGCCGTGGTGGGGGGGGGGGCACTTAAGTGCTAGGGGGGTCCGGAAGAGATTTTTTTTTAAACAGCACTTAAAGGCTCATTTCTATTGCTCTTTGAGAACAGTATTTATTAATTCGCTGTTTAAAAAATGACAAACAAAAGCATTCCAAACAAGCTAACAATACTGCAAAACAAAGCAATCTTTAAAAAAAATATCTTATGTAAGCTACGTGCTCTTGAAAAATTTCCTTTTCTTTTATGTAGCTGGATCCATGTATTAGATATTATTCTGTTTCTAACTGAGAAAAAAACATGATATAGCTGTATATCATGGTGCAGATGTACCCTACTCATTTTACTGCCTCTCTCTACTGTCACCATTACTGCTACCTGCTGTGGCTCAGAGGGCCCACTGGAGCTGCTGCAGCCTGCCTCACTCCTCTCTCCTCCATCATCATGAGTGAAATGTTAATAACATGAGGTCAATATATAAGCCTCATTCACTTTATTTCATCAGGAGGAAAATAGCTCATCATTATCATATCACAATGATCTAAATAATGAAAACGTCTAATTAAACCGTGTCAAATGCAAGTTTGAGTGAACTGGCTAAAGTTAAAATTAGCTAGACTATGTACTAGCTAGCCCAACCTTGGTCCCTGAGTATGCTTGTTTTTGTTCCACAGTTGCAATTCCAGAATTTGGGCTACCTTTTAACTGCAGCCTCTCGGTGGATTTCAAGTAGTTTGGCTTCAAAAACCAATATAAATCTCTTTTTCGAAAACGGGAAACTCGGTATGTTTATGGTTTCTTCGTGAATTTTTGGTTTGTCTTTGTTTATTCAGAACATGTTTTAAACAACAGTAGCCTAATGTCATATCTCGCAGATGTAACCAAGAGAACAGACTTACGGAAATGCAGAATTAATTCAATAAAACCTGATAGCCTATAAAGCATGATTTGGGTATTTGGGTAAATGGTTTTCATTTCATTCTATCTATATTCAATGTAGCATTCCGAGCGTTGTGATTGGTTGATCTGCCCATTGACCCTCATATGCTAGTTAACTGCTCTCACAGCATGCCTTTCAAAGTAAAAGTAGCCTACATGGCATGCCTTTCAAAGTAAAAGTAGCCTACATGGCATGCCTTTCAAAGTAAAAGTTGCCTACATGGTGATCTTAATTTTTTTTTTCTGTACAATTTCAATTTCGGACAAGTTCAACAGGACTAACGTTAACTGTAACAACGTGTATCGTCACAAAATTGAACCAGGTTGAATTGGCCAGGTACTGGAAGTGCGAGGGACATGTTCCCTGCATACCCCGTGTCCGCTATGCCCCTGGCCTTATGAAACAAGGATTACCTATTGCAGGTGTGTTATGGCCTGTCGATTACACTCTCATTAATATAGGCCTTCTAGCAAATTTGCGTCAAACCTTTGGTATTGTTGCCGCAAGTTTGCGGCAAGCTCATATTTTCACATGCAAATTAGCTTTGTGGGAGGAACTGCCATTGTTGCACTATTTAGTTTGTGGCAAATGCGCTACATATTAGCTGCAAGTTTGCAGCAACCCATCCAGTTTTGTTGTAAGTCGATCTGGATAAGAGCGACAGCTAAATGTAAATAAAATGTCAACATAACATGAGGGTTAAACTGCAGGCCAGCTGGGTACAGTATGTGAAAGTGGATATAATCGATTGAGGAGGAAGTGCAGGACAGGAAGGGAGCATAAAGCAGTATAATTCTCAGAAGGCACGCACTACGGGGCCTCGTTTTCTCTCCAACTACTGCACGTGTGCGTCTGCCTTTTATTTCCTTTTACAGACCAGTGTTTCCCCTGGGATTGGAGGTCAGCTGTGGTGGCATGCCATGTTGAATATGGCGTTCAGACACGGCAGGCAGCTGTAGTTACGTTATCCTTAACACTTTGTTGACGGAGTGTAAATTGTGATAGCGGAACAAGGTGGGGCGAGAGGGAAATCTTTTGTCGCCTTGGAGATGTCGCGGATTTCTGTGGTCCTTCATCTGTGATGATTGTGCATCTCCAAACCAGCAGGTGTTTGGATAAATATGTGTGTTGTTACGTCCCAAAATCCACCTGTGTTGCAATAACCAGGTGTACAGTAGTGGAGGTAACACTAGGCCACTTAAACGCAAACCACATCCTCTTAGATAAAGCCAGTCAAGCGCAAAGTGATTTAAAAGACAAAATGTTTAATAACACAGACAGGTAGGTCCGGTAGAAAACTAATTTAACTATTCTCTAAACATGTAACAGATTTACAATATTTACAGTTCGGCTACACAGGCTGCATGCTCTCACCAGGCAGCAAGTGTCCAAAATCAGACCCACGTCCAGATGACAAAAGGGTCTTCTCCTCCTGGTCTAGCGGGACGGTTGCTGTAGTGGTATTCAGCAATGTATTCAATTCACGGGCTAACTATTGTAGTCTGTTAAAACAGAACTCAAGTGTTCAGAAAGCGTCGTATAAGTTGTGTTAACCGCTAGCATCAGGAACTGGAACTGGAACTATTGATGCGGACGGAGGCCAAATATATATACTCTCGCATCTTTCCATTCCGGCTGCTCCGCGACGGTCCTCGGCGTCCCCAGCTACGAACATCTTCAAAATCCCGCGGCAAAGCGTCCCCGTCTCCACGCATCTCCTGAAGAAGGTTGCCAGGCAACGGCGTGCGTCCTTCCACCAGCGCAGCTCCCAGCATCTCCACGTAGGACCGTGACGTCAGCATCTCCATCTGCAAGGGAGACACAGGCAAACACAGCAGCCCAAAGCCAAACAAACACAAAGTAGGAAAAGTACGAAAGACGAAACAGAAGGACGTAACAGTGTGCTGCACGCACATCTCGTAAATAAGAGGGCATGAGCGCGCCTTTCGTAAAAACTAATACCACTTTGACCGACTTTTTATTTTGTAGTACTGATATAGTTGCATGTGGCAGCGCGGCACCGCCCCAGATGAGTCTATGTTGGGGAAACGATGTTACAGACACTTGGGACTGCTCTCTATAAATCACAAGCATTTTACTTCATGAATGTATTAAACTGCAGCTTGCCTTCTGGATAAAGGTTTTTTTTTAAATCACATTTAGGTGGATTTTTTGTATCAAACTCAAAACATGCCATATCCTTTTCTTGTTCGGCTTAGAAATGCTTTCCACATCCACAATCGTTTATTCACTGATCGTATTTTAACACATATATACTTAGGAATAGAAATATATGACTGCTGTAGCACACACATTAGGCATATTCACTGTGCCTTTTCTTTAAAAAAAATAATAATGGTGTCTCTGCCCCAGACTGTGCCATCAGCAGAGGGAACGGTGGGGCGCTGAGGCGTACCTGGTGTCTCAAAGGATAGTCCACTTAACGAATTTGATCACCTGACACCTCATCTGCTCATTGTGGGAGAGGGTTCAATGTGAACCAATCAGCAGAGGTTGAAAAAGAGTACAAATTCCCAAAGCACACATGAGCAAGTTCTCTCTCCTTCTCTTTCTATCTTACTCGCTCCTTCTCTCTCTCTCTGTACTCCCCGGTTCCTGCTCTTTTCCTCTGTTGATCCCAGAACAGATTCTTGTGCTAGGTCTTGTGGGGAGGGAGGGGGGGGGGGGGGGGGGCAGGTTTCATGGGTACATTTGCCTTGCATGTTCACCACTGTGACAAGGGTAACCTATCTGGTCAGTCAAACACTCACAGTAGAAGACTCCATGTAATACTGAGGCATTATTTCAACATTTGTCAAATTAATATTTAATAATTGTTGAATAAATGTTGATGTATTTAAATGGTGCCCCCACCCTAGCACAGTCCCACGGCTGCCATATCAGCCCAGCTGCAATATGACAGAAAGGGTCCATGATGTCTGAAGGAGATAGCCAGCATTAGCAGGAGGTAGCCAGCATTAGCAGAAGATAGCCAGCATTAGCAGAAGATAGCCAACATTAGCAGAAGATAGCCAGCATTAGCAGAAGATAGCCAGCATTAGCAGAAGATAGCCAGCATTAGCAGGAGGTAGCTAGCATTAGCAGGAGTGATGGACAGTGCCACCTAACTGAATGAGGGAGCTTGATGGAACAGATGCGCTATTGCAGCTCATCAAGTGGCATTACTTCCATTCCACGGGGACGTGGTGACTTATTTGTCAACATAAGCCTAAATATGGGGATATGTCATCTTCCATCTGTATTGTTGCAAAACATAACAGCTTGTTCTCAAATATTTGGCCATAGTTTCGGCATTGGCTCTCTCTCTCTCTCTCTCTCTCTCTCTCTCTCGCTCTGTCTTTTTCTCTTTCCCTTTCTCTCCCTTACTCCCTCCCTCCACAGAATAACTACTTGTGTATAACTTATGTATAAAATCTTGCTTCTCAAGTCTTACGTGACATCGCCTTAAGCTCAGATATAAGAAACTTATAACCAGGACTGCTTTAAAGTCTTTCAAAATGATTAATGATCCGGTGAGTTCTAATATCATTGAATACCGCCGGCGGAATACAAGGCTAAATACAAGTCATTAATGACTTACAGAATCTTCATTAGCGGGAAGACGCTGTGTGGTGAAATGATGATTTCTCTTCTGCCAGCTCATTGGGGACATTCGAGAAAAACATTATTAGTATTATCATTATCTTTTTCATTATCTTCGTTAATATATTCAGGATTTGTGTCAGCAAGGATATTGTGTGAACAATTACTAAATCCTGCTCTTTCAAAAGGTAATGAACACTAAATATGTAAGAATTTTTTTGAAAATATACTGCACGCACGTACACACACAAACACACACACACACATGCGCACAAACGTGAGCATGCAAGCGCGCAATTTGTCACAACATTATACAATGTTTCGTAAGTATATACTGTATATATATATACACAAAAAGTTTTTTTTTATTTTATTTCGTTTATAATTTCCTCCCTTGTAAATTTTTTATTTATTTTTGTATTTTATATCGTTGGATTACCAACGAGGTACAACCTGTAAGGATTCATGCATTCGTGAAATGAGCACACAGCTAAAGCAACACAGCTAAAACCCAAAAAGCTGGTAAAAAAACCCCAAAAAAAAAAATCCCCTGCTTCTTCTTTGGTATTCACTTCTTTTTTTTGAGCTTCATGTGGCAGCAGTATGTGGCCAGTCTGGGGTGTGTGACTGTGCCTGACTGGCACGAGGAATGGGATGCCATCCCACAGCAGTGTGTGTGCAGTGTGTGACAGTGTGTGAGGAGGTGAGGAGGTGCCAAGTTGTTGTGTGTGAGCGCGTACATCTCTCCCACACGCTTCTGAGGTCACTGATAAAAAAAAATAATAATAAAGTGTAAAATTTTTGTTATGTTTCCTTTATTTTGTTTTTTCAGAGTGGAAAGTGCCAGTCAGCACACACAAGCAAAAAGAAAACGAGGATTTACCCAACAGAAGAATATTGCAGGGATTTGGGCTTTTTTTTTGGCCCGCTACCACACGGTTAGCTGTGTGTGCTCTTTCCACGACGAATGCGATCCTTACAAGTGTTGTTGTCGTTGTAAAGGTGACTAAATCAGGCTTTCCAACGATAAAAAAATAATAATAAAATTGGTATTATTAAAGGGGAGGAATAATCGACCGAAATAACGTTTCCGAACTTTTTTTGAGGAGTGTATATATATATATATATACAGTGCCCTCCACTATTATTGGCATTCCTGGTAAAGATGAGTAAAAAGGGGGTTATAATTTATTTTTAGTTAATTTATTATGAGAAAAGAAATCCCTCATCAAAAAATAATTATTTTTAACAAAACCACATGTGCTACAATTATTGGCACCCCTGCATTTATATATAAAATAAAGTAATTTTTTTTTATATTTGGTCCCATATCCTTTGCATGCCATGACTTCCTGATGTCTGTGACCCAATAACATCAAAAAACTTTTGATATCTTATTTTCTGGTACGCTTACAAGCCATACTATAACGTCTCTGCATTTGAATTTCTATGGGAATTGGGGGGTGGAACTAGATTTAGCTGTAAATTATGCTGAAACAGTATGGAATACATGGATGGTAAAATGGCTGTAAGAATTATATATTATATATTATATTTTTGTTTCTCATAATAAATGTACTTCAATTAAAGGTTGGCTTTTTCAATTTTTTTCAGTGTGAGATTAAGCTAATTCACCAAACGGATGAGTATAACCATTTTTACTCATCTTTACCAGGGGTGCCAATAATAGTGGAGGGCATTGTATATATGTTTGATATATGCAATATCTTTTAAAAATAATAAGCTATTTAAGCATGCATTCTACAATTAGAATACACATTAATGGGATATTCATCTTATGATGTGTATGTGGAAACAAAAACAGTAAACCTACTAAAAATGCATGTTTTCTTTCCCTTTCAAGAACAAGCATCAGATAGGCCATATTTTCTACTCGTGTTAAATTTTCTATCATTATGTTCACTCATTGGCGTTTTGCCACTGAAACCTCCGACGCAAAGCTGACTGCTCTGCTCCTAATACTCTGCCTGTTCCGGTTCAGTTAAATGAGTTTTCCGCTTCTTCTCCATACCGCCCGGGAATAGCTGAGGGATGGCGGTCACAGACGAGTCAGAGCCTGTCACCGAGGGATTTGCTTCTTTGTAACTTTCTCAGTCATGGGTGTAAAAAAAAAAGATACAATAGAGCGCTCTGAAACAGCTTTTCTTTTTCCACTTCCTTTCCACAGATTACCTCGCTGCAAAAACCCAAAAATAAGTCAATCTTAACAAGTATTTTAGTCTCATATTTAGACTAAAAATCTTGTTTCTTGTTATTTGTTTTCTTCTAAATAAGACCAAAAGATTGCTAATGAGGCGAGACGATTTGACTAGTTTCAAGATTTGCCTATGTGGTAAGACAAGCAAGTAATTTAAAACAAGCTAATATTTTCTACTTGAGAAAAAAAAAAGAAGACATTTTGGTGATCGATGTCTGCCGAACGCAATAACAGCACCGACTGAAGCCCGGAGCTTCTCAGAAGCTGCATTGAATTGTACTGCCACCTCTTCTGAGATTTAAAAAACAATAACAAAATCTTTCTCTCAAACTTAACTTTTTGAGCACAGGTCGCTACAAGGGTATGACTAGAGGCTATACAGAGAGAACTTATTTCCAGAATTTTTATGTGGTCAAGACAAAAAAATGATCTAGAATTTTGGCAGCACTGATTCTGAGCATAATCTCAGGCCTGCCTCTTCTCTTCTGAACGCTTCCTCTCAGAGTGATCGTAACGAAACGCCGTCGTGATCTATGCCTTCAGTAGGTCAGCGCCATCAGTCAAGCATTTGGATTTGCAGCGGGGAACTTGCAGGTCTTAAAAGCCACCGTTGCACTATTGAGCGAGCCTCAACTGCTTGTACAACAGCCTGCACTGTCTGCTTTCATCTGTACACCTCCTAAGCAGGCTGACACTGTAATGCAATGGCTTCTATAGTCACTAGTGTTGCCGATGTGGCCCAGTAATGGCATTTCAGCCAAGGTCAAACCGCAGAGGAGTTTATCGGAGCAATGAAGCCAGCTCTCCCTCCGGGGTACTTTTTGTTCTTTTGTATTGGGTAAGCAATAATAAGAATGTGAGCTGCCTGCCGTTATTACACGGGCACATAATGCCATCTTATCGCAAGCTGATTCTTTTCTGGCCTGCCGTTATTACACGGGCACATAATGCCATCTTATCGCAAGCTGATTCTTTTCTGGCCAGCAGGGGTGAAAAAATGCAAGCCATTAGCTACTTCCTGCATTGTCATCAATGCCTTGTGTTGGTAAGAGAACTTCGCTAATAGCCAGAGGAGGTTCCCGAGTGAGCTGCTGCTGCTGTATCTCGAGTGTGGCACTGGTACAGTAAATATCCAGCTGTATAACTGTATACAATGCAAGCTGTGTTAGCAGTCCTGAAATAAGGCGGTTTACCGTATAGTCACATGTCTACAGAATCGAGGAGACCGCCGCCAACCCATCAGCATAAAAGATGTCGACATCATTCACCGCTTGCATTCGCTCCTCGGGTTAGATGGAGCGAGAGCAATTTCAGATCGCCATTTTTACTCTGATTATGGCCAAAGCCATAACATAACTAACACCCTAGGGTGTTAAATGTACACCAGCAGTGTTAAATTTACACCGACATTTTTTCTGCGTGTGATCGAGTGCCTGTGCTCCGGCAGCAGACAGGTGTCTGTACAGTGCGAAGGGACAGACTGACGTCCCGTCTCACAACTGCTCAACCCACCAGTGTTTTGTCTCCAGGCCTGTTTGATTTGATTACAGAGTTTTCTGGACCTCCTTTCAGCATCAAAGCGCATTGAGATACTCCTGCTTGACTAGGAGATTATAAGGACTGTAGTGTGAGCTGCCATTCTGTAGGTTGCTTCTCGCTAGCGTGAGTGTGAGTGAAAAATAAAAATCTTAAAAGTGGCTCAAAATACCACGGAGGAGTACTGAAAAGCAATGAATAATTACAGAATTGGAGACCATGCTGGTCACCACACATTATAATAAGGAGTGAATTTGGCAGTCTGAAATACAAGTGACATTTTTTGAACTGCTGAAATGTCAAACAAAAGTCAAACCACAGAACCAAACAAATTATAGCGGGGTAAGTGGTTTGACCCGTGTTGCAAATGTTCGAAGGCTATCTAGCCAAACGCACTTTGAACCAAGCAATCCTGATTGAGGCCTTGTTTCCTGTGAGACTAAAGCAATGGAGTGGAATTGGTGCAATCCTGATTGAGGCCTTGTTTCCTGTGAGACTAAAGCAATGGAGTGGAATTGGTGCAATCCTGATTGAGGCCTTGTTTCCTGTGAGACTAAAGCAATGGAGTGGAATTGGTGCAATCCACGCAAATCTAAACTGGGACAAATGGAAATGCCATTTTTAAAAACTTACTTAAAGCGCTCAGCCCAAAATTATATTTGTTGAAAACAAAAAAAGATAGACATGAAAGGATGACCATAATCCCTTCAACTCTCCGATTACTGTTGAGGGTAAATTGCCAGTCCTGCAGCAGAGGCAAGCCTGTGGTCTCAACGGCATCCTGAACGCTAAAATATATATCCGAGCCAGAGTCCAAAGGGGCCATATTAAAATTGTTTAACCTACAGTAGTTCGGTGGGTTAAATATCTGACATCCAGTCTGAAATGAACTGAAATTGAAAGGGTGCAGGCCTTTCTAAAAACGCAATTTTGTGGTGTGGTTCATACTTCACAACAAGAAACAATCTGTTGAATTAAATGGGAATGTTGATTCAAGGTTGATTCAGCAAAGAGTTTCTCTTTGGGGCTCCTAGGTAACACTTCTTTTCTCTCTCTTTCTAATCTGCTAAAATAACTCACCGTTAATCTACTATAACTATGATGCTGTCTAAACATGCTGTCATATACAACTACACTTTTAAACTCTCCTTTTACAACTTCATTTTTATTTGATTTTCTGATTTTAACATTATTACAATATTAAATTCTCCATAAAAATTATTGCCTTCAAAAAACTAAGTCCAGACAAACCAAAAACTGAAAAAGACAGAAAAAAAAATCAAAAATTGACCTTGTGTGCAATATAATGATAAATATAATATAAAGCTGATATGATATTGATCTTAATACTTGATTTCTGATTCTGAACTTTCTTCATTTTCATTCATTTCACATTGTTTTACATTTGTCTTATTTTGAATTCGAAATGCTTATCGATCTCGTGATTGCTTTATTGCTTTACAAGCTAAGAAACTTTTTACTCTCAACTTACTTCCGATTATGGACTACTGTGATGTTATTTATCAAAGTGCATCAAAATCAGACCCTTGTTCCGCTTAACACTGCATACCTTGGACTCTGCAGATTTGCCCTTTTTTTTTCTTTTTTCACCCATCACTGTACAAATGTATTATGATATTAAATGAACATCATAAAATGTAACGACGACATTCATGGCTCTTTCAAATTATATTATTCCAATATATTTCAACTCCACACTATATAAAAAAATATATCTTACATTTTTTTTCTTTTCCCTCACTGTGCTATTTCTCTCTCAGCTCTATTTCTCTGTCCTCGTGCAAAAAGATACATTTGGTAAAAAAGTTTTTGTTTTAAGCCCCCCCAGAACACAGATTTTTTGCCTGCTGCTGACGATACATTATCCATTACTTCATTTGGTTTGTTTAAGCATTCTGCTTTGACTTAGACTGAGACGCTTGCTGCTTTGATATTGTCACTGGTTCACTGTTTATTATTTTATTGTTTTATATTATTGTTTTGTTTTTTTACTGTGTACCTGATGGTATGGTGATCCACTGACATTGATACTTTTTTTTTTTTTTTTTTATTTGCCACTTGGGTCTTGTGGTTGTTTGGTTTTTCAGTTTTTATTAATTAATATATGTGTTTTGTCTTTTTTTTGTTTTGTATTTATTTATTTTTTTTTTTTTTTTTTTTTTTTTTTTCTTCTTTAATTTTTCTTCTTGTCTGTTGTCTGTGTGTTGTTATATTTATATTATTATTATTATATATATATGTATGTGTGTTTTATGATATATGTCGGGACCCCCTCGAAAACGAGATGGTACATCTCAAGGGGTTTATCCCAATAAATAAATTTTGATCATGCTCTCAAATGAAAACAATCCCTCTAATAGAATTTTTGTTTTTAAAATAATTTATTTAGATCAGTTATTTGATCTACATAGCAGCAAAGTGTTGGGTCCTCTTACTGAGGAAGATTACTAAATGGGACAAACACCCTATGGACATCTTTCAGAGGTCTAAAAATATCCTGCGAGTGTGAAATAATATTCCAAACAATGTACGTTCGACAGAATTAGGTCACTATTCATTATTAGTCAAAATTCCACTGTGCTTTAAAGTTTTAGAAGCGTCTAAAAGACCGTAACCCCGTACTCCTAGCCTCACAAGGCCCTACAGAGCCAAACATTGCGCCCAGATAAGAGCTCCCTCCGGTGTTAGAATATAAAACTCAATGAAAATGTAAGTAACAGTGAGAATCGTACTGCGTTAACTGTTCTGCTCCTGGAACCGAAGCTCACTTATCTGTGAGGTCACAGCATGTCACTATGGCGCCAGTGTGTATCCTGGCGACCATTGAACTTTGAACTATTTGACTGAGAGGATATGCGCTGTGAAGCACTTTGGTTTATAGCTTGCATGATATAGGATGCATTGACCATGAGATCTTTTCTAAGATGGGATGTGGTTTTGTTGAACACAACCAATTGTGTGATAAAAGAGTATAGCGTTAGTAAAAAGCTTAATTTGGCAAGGACTGTGGGTTCTATCTTGTCCTATAATAATTCTGCACAATGAATATTATAATCCTGAATGAGATGAAATATGAAATAAGACATTAGAACAAGAGAAAATATGTCACAATATGCAGAGAGGGAAAAAAACTAAAATTAAACACCAATGGACAAACATGTTTGTGTACATAAAAGACCACATACACTTAAAAACATACAGAAAACAATAACAGAATTACTCGTTTTAATAACAAAGGCAGCCTTCCTTTAATTAAAAAAGAGGTGTCTTAAATATACCCTTTGTTCTTAGGAACATAATGCTGGTTGGCAGGCTATTGAAATTGCTAAGAGCTTTATAGCTAAAACCCTTTTTTCCAAGCTTATGAGACTCCCGGCACCATAGGCACACTGTCTAAATGAATAAGGTGGGTTTTGTGCAGGTAGAAGGAAGCTAGACTGGGTAATTGAAGAAGAAACTGTTACCAGTGCAATTGTTGTACGTTTGGGAGCGAGGCGAAGTTGTCCCTACACTGTACAGTGATGTATACAATAATGACACCAAAATATAAGCCTGCAGAGGTTATTGTAGGTAAGATCTAATTCATGCAACAGCATATTTGTGGTGGTTTGCTAAATACTATCTCTATAATCCAAGATAAACAATAGCACTTTCTTCCTTATTCCCCAGTTCACAGATCTATAAAAAAAATACAGAATACTGTTCATCTGCAAACCATACAGAGACTCGACCGTCCCCATACAAAGTCTAACAGTCTGTATGTTGTACAAAACCTAAACTACTGAATTTCTGACTAACCACAAATATGTCTTACTACTGCAATGTGTACAACAAAGGGAGTGGCAACAAACATTGCTCCAGGTACTGCTTAAATTTAATCATTAAAATAATGTTTTTCTGGGCACATTGTTTTTGTTTAAATGTATTTCTTTAAGTAAAACTAGTTATTTCATAGCACTTCTTACTTGCATGCTATTGTATGCAGGAAGGTGGTGTAGGAAAGAGACACTAAAATATCCCAGTATCACTTACACTAGATTTACTCAAACCCCCCAGCTACAGATTGGGCTAAATCTCACGCTAATCACATGAAGCCTAAGGGTAGCTACAATAAATTTAAACAACCAGAGCAAACTGAATTATAACACATCAGACACGTATAGTGTCAACAATTTGGATATTAAGACAAATGCATTGCAGGTTTGAATCCAATCAACTACTGGTTTCAAACCTACGTCCTCAACTTTGACTCGAAAATAAATTAAATTGTTAATTTTCCCCTCTCAAACGCAGTTTGCCGATGGCTGAGTTTGACAAAATGTGAGTCAACATTCACAAATGCTTATTGAATTCTGGCAATACATTTGAGTGCTTCCAGGCCCTGATAGACACTGTGGCAGACATCAAAGAAACAGGGAAGTATCTTGAGATAGTACAGGCTGTGTATACTAGTCTAGCCATGAAGACTGAAGGTAGACTGTGTTATCCAAAGAGGAAAGGCTGTGGACACATTGTCAGCAGTGGGAAGTCGAGACAGAAGTGAGTTTTCTCACAATCTCTGACAGAGACAGACACACCGGGAGGAAAAAGGACCTTTCTACTAAATGGCTCTGTACATTTCACATTTTAAAATTTTTTGACAAACATTGAAAAACTGAACCAAAGCCCAGCCTTATGGAAAAGTGGCATTTTGTCCTCAGTGAATAACACAGACTGAGTCAGTCAGACGGACCGTGGTCACTTCTGCACCAGCCTAAAGACAAGAGAGAGTATGTGTGTGTGTGTGTGTGTGTGTGTGTGTGTGTGTGTGTGTGTGTGTGTGTGTGTGTGTGTGGGTGTGTGTGTGTGTGTGTGTGTGTGTGTGTGTGTGTGTGTGTGTATGTTGTTTGTGTGTGTGTGTGTGTGTGTGCGTTTGTGTGTGTGTGTGTGTGCGCGCGTGTGTGTGTGCGCGCGTGTGTGTGTGTGCGTGTGTGTGTGCGTGCGTGCGTGCGTGCGTGCGTGCGTGTGTGTGTGCGTGTGTGTGTGTGTGTGTGTGTGTGTATGTTGTTTGTGTGTGTGTGTGTGTGCGTTTGTGTGTGTGTGTGTGCGCGCGTGTGTGTGTGTGTGCGTTTGTGTGTATGTTGTTTGTGTGTGTGCGTGTGCGTGTGTGTGTGCGTTTGTGTGTGTGTGTGTGCGTGTGTGCGTGCGTGCGTGTGTGTGCTAACCTACACGTTATATATTTGAATGCTGTGTTTTATGCTTTGAATGCACTGCATTCTGCTTCAATACCAAGAAAAATTTAATTCAGAGAGAAAAACAGTGACGCTGAATAGCACAGAACACACAGGATTAAGAGACTGCCCAGTACAATATACGTACGTGCACACGTCCTCCTGTGACTAAGCCAAGGGAAGAGAGAGAGAGAGAAAAGACGAGGGTTATAGTCTGAGTGACTAGTCACGCCATTGAGGCTACAGTGCCTCCATAAAGCAAAAGCCCAGTGCACAGCCTCTGTGGATATTTACACAGAGTGAGATATAAAAAGAGAGACACCCCATTATAAATCAAGCGCCCTGAATTATATCTCCACTGCTGGGAGGCCGATCCTGCCCGAGTACAGGCTTGGTGACCACAACCCAGCCAATAAGGGAGGCCATTTTAAAGAGCTCTGGCTTGTGTGAAGAGAACAGACAGAGAGCGTGTTCCTATTAATCATCAGTGTGGGAGAAATGCACAGATATGATCTGACGGCAGAGTTTCCAGCTCACACTGCATATCTGTGCCCACAAAATCCCGCATGGTTTTCAGGAACGAGAGCCGTCAAATAATGATCACCAAAGACAAAATTCTAGCGCTCCTCAAAAGGAACGTCTTCAGTCGCGATGGCACATTATTTCACTGAGGATATATCACATTTCTACATACAAAGTAATTTTTCATGAATCTTTATAGTAAACACAGCAACTAAAATAACAGGTGCTAAATCAAATGTAGTTTGTTGGTTTTTTAACACGTTCATTCATTCAGTGACAGCAAATTAATTTCAAATGGACTCCCACAGAGCAGGTTAGAGAAGGCAGACTATAAGCCAGCTGAAAAGTATGATTTGGAAGTCAGCCAATTCTCACATATGCACACACACAGACACACAGATACAGACACACACACACGCACACACACACACACACATACACTGGGATATCAGCGTGAGAATGAACAGACGTCAAAGTCTGCAATAATTACACATTCCCTGTTTATATTATAGCTCCAAAATAGAAAACTGATTAGAAAATGTTATTTAAAGGAAAGGTTGGGAGGAACGGCGGTTATTCGGCCAATTAAAGAAGTTTATGTAAGAAGTAGAAGACGTGAAGAGAAATGACATGAGAGAGCTGGAGGGCTGTTATTTTATTGCACTTTTATTTTATCCATTTCAGTGATAAATACTTTGCAGCATTCATTTTACCATGCATCAGTGGTTTCCTGGGAGATTTTCTGGTTTCTTAATGATTTAATCAGAGGCATTGATTGGACGAGAAACTCCTCATCGGCAGCTGATTGAAAGGCAGCTCGAAAACCAAGGGATTGAGAAACCTTTTTTTTTTCTTCTTCTTCTTATAATTGTATTATGAAAATTTGTACATTTAAAAAGAAATACTGAAAATTGCATTTTGTTTGGAGTAGAGCGGCCATGAGTATATTTCTGTTGCCTTGGGGGAAGAAAGTTTGTTCTTCCTTTGTTTAGAATTTTTATTATTTTTATTATAATATGATATGATCTGTGCCAACTGTCAGTTGTCCGTGTTGGTTGTCAATTGTCCACACTATTAAAGATGAACTAAGAGCCCTATTTACTAAGATCTTAACGTGTGCAAATCAAGCACACACAAAACTAGCAACACAACCAATGATTGGTGCAAAACAAATACCATGACCAATCATTGGTCATGTTATCGGTTTTGCATGTGGGACGAGGTTTTGCACCCGCTAAATATCGTCAGCCCCTTAGTGTCTTTCAATTGAAATTACTGCCCTATTAGGGGGATAAAATATTTGTAATACCATGAAAAAGTAAGAAAAATATTAGTTTCCCTCTCATTTTCCAGCTAACAGTCTCCACAATCCTATTTCACCCTCAATTCTGTCACTGTCTCCCACTGGTTCAGCACGAGCACAGTTTGACTTCAGCACACCATGGAAAGCGAAGTCTCTCTTGACAACTTGATTGCGCTCCAGTACTGTACTGTAGTTTTATTGTCTCTTACTAAGTCTGGAAATACACACGGCGTGACGTTACCTGGGTATCCGCCGGTATCAGGTCGTATCGCGATGTAATTTCATTGTCAGAATGATGAATGGCTATTTACTATTTACTTATTTGTGTTTATTTCAGCTCAAGTCCAGGTGCTGTGAAACTGCCGCCCTGGTATTCTGTTTCTGCCTCTCATCACGACACATATAAAAGCTTGTTGTGCTCATCTTCAATCATGTTAACGGGAAATCTATAAGCAATAGCTTTTTTTCACCACTCCGGGGAAAAGAGGTTTATGCTGCTAAACGAAAACGCACAAAAGGCCATTCTGGCGTGGAATTTTTTAGTCTGATGGTGACTCAATACTCTGTCAGGTTAGCCTATAAAGAGGATGTTCCTCAGATTTAATAGCAGGCAGGTGTACTGTATTTATTATAATTGTACTTAAAATGAAGCTTTGCATCCTGTTTGAACTTGTCTGTTTTGTTCATGTCAATGGAACATTCTTTAAAATGCCTCTTGGAGAAATTTTCCTTGTATGGATCCCTTCACCCCGAAACACTATGTTCTATGTACCCAGGACCCTAACCGCTGCAAAATGGTATTAATGCACTAAGCGTGTTTCACGGTGTGTGGTTACTAAGAGAAAGAGCTCGCTGTCCGCCCTCAGAATGCTGGTGACTCCTGATAAAAAAGTCGTCTTCCTGAAGGTGGGACATGTGGGCCCTGCGATGTCCGTGGCAGTGCAGAGGAAAGAGTTGATGGAGAATGATGTGATCATAGTCACATTTATTTTCTTGTACCGCACTTTGTTTCTCTCTTTCTCTTTCCCCCCTCTCTCTTTACCTATCTCTCCCTCTCTCTCCCTCCCTCTCTCCCCCTCTCCCTCTCTCTCTCTCCCTCTCTCTCCCTCCCTCCCTCTCTCTCCCTCTCTCTCCCTCCCTCCCTCCCTCTCTCTCTGCAGAGTTGGGCTTGGCCACTCCCAGCTCAATTACTCTTGTAAAAATAAGAATGCAGATATTAAATATTGAAGGCGAGGGAGCGTGGGCCTGAGAGCTTTTCAGGCACTGCAGTATTGTAGCTCCTTTATTTTTTATGATGATGGAGGGGAGGCAGCGAGGACCCGCTAGCTCCGGACGACTTTGAAGGGCTAATGTACGCGGTAAGTCAACCGTGGTGGGAAAGTTTGTTGGAATTCCACGACCGCTGGGTTTTCATCAACCCTAAAACCCACCCCAAACGCGTTCATTCCCGCATTAGGTTCGTCAGCGACGAGGCGACGTCAATCGATTACTCGTTCCATGTGAAAAATAAATAAAAGGCTTTCACATGCCCCCCCCCCCCCCCCACCCCCTCCTGTTTGTTCACTTTTAACGCCCTGCGATATTGCTGGCGAGATGATTTATTCTGCAGAGTCAGCGCTAACTGCCATCTCCCTCCCTCTGGGGCCGCGTTTCAGGCAATGTTTCTCAAGCCAAAAGTACTTGAAGGAGCGATGTTTCTGTCATGTCAGTGAGATGTTGGGTTGCTAACAGAAAAAGGCCCGAGTGGCAGTTTTCCATTTACGGGCACTTAGTGCTGCATGCGCTAGAGTTGTCACAATGCGCATCCTTTGTAGCCTCAGAAGATTTAAAACATAAGAGAGAAAGTGTTTAAGACTGATTCTATTTCTAGCTCGGATTCAGCTTTCAACTGTACTAAACCCACGAGCAACAATCCTGTGTAATTTTAACTGTTTTTTTTTTTACCTGTTCCTTCAAATCCACATGGACGATTACTACAATGTGTACACACAAGAATGAAGATTATGTTTAACATTGGGTCCCTTTTTCCTTAAGTTGGCTTAAGGAACACATCTGTTACAATGATTTTTAAGTTTCTGTAAGTACATATCTGTAAAGAAAAATATTACATTGTTACACAATAAGTATACACAAAATATCAATGTGTAAGAATATTGGAATTTGTATGATAACCATTTTCTCTATAGATTTACAAGTCACCAGCGCATTGAAATCACAAGATGACTTCACACCTTTGGATAATATGAAATTGGATAATATGCATTTTTACAGATTTCCAAGATGTCATCAATCATAGCACCTTGGCATCTTCTTTTTCCTAGTAGACCATATCAACTCTCACTTTTATATCTCTCCATGGCCTCATGACTATAGTACCATATTTGCACATATTGTTGCTGTTATCAGAAGTGTGAACAACACCGAATATTGCATCGCAGACCAGGAAAAAAGATGACACCCATTAAAAAAACGCTTGGCTTCAAGGTCCTCATTGCAGATGAATTTTACGCTATTTTGGACAGCACTTAGATCGAGCAGTCAATTTTCACATGCCTGATTTGCACGGATAGTAGCCTGTGATCTCCTTTATACCGCCGACCGGACTGAGTCTGTTATTTTGAAGGCCCTTGATCTCCGCATTCCAGGAAAGCGCTACTCAAAATGGACGGGCTTGAAATGTGAACGCCCCAAAATGAGGGGAACCGTTGCAATTTTGGCAGCCTTTGAAGAACAGTCTCCTTATTCTTTCAGATTACGGAAGATGTGTCAGATCTTCAGAGAGAGAGAGAGAGGAAGAGGAAGGATTAGTTATCACGCAGCAGATTCAGCCTGCGGTATTTACAGTAACGGTTTCTAACTTTCTCCGGCTCTCCGACTTATTTTCTTCCACTACATTCGACTCAATGAGCGAGGCTCATTTATTAACCCCTTCTCTAGCGCCACAAGCTCAAAAATAAAATGGTGACTGTTCTTGAACCCCTTTGACTGCTGGGCTCTTATGTAAGGTAACCCTTGGGAGTTTGTTTTCCAAAAGTCAGAATTACTGAAACAAAGGAACAGCCGCTCAAACACAGCGGAAGTATTTTTTCACATAAAAGATGATTTTATTTATGAATTTTTCTGTGATAAGAACGTTTTCGTTATTTGTGTCATCTGTGGATTTATATGGAACACATAGAACGTACAGAGTCCTCGTTTTTATTGAGCCTGTTTTGTGTCATGTTACAAAATAAGGAACCATTGTCGCTATAACATTAGGATTGTAAAATTGTTTATGGAGATAGAATCGTGAGTTTTGACAGTGTATCGCCTGACAAGATTATTTAAAAATTTCACTATAAAAAAAAAGTCCTGAATGCAAATAAATAAAACCAGGGCCAGTGCTAGTTAAAGGGTTAACTAGCACCAGCTTTGAGTTTATGAATATCTGTATTTCATTTACCAAGGGTTTTTGTAGTATTTGTTTTTGTTGAAATGATTTATTCACAATTTCTAGTCACAGTTAAAACCATCACATCACAGCCCAGTTGACCTTTCAAAAGAAAATTGCAGTTATCTCATCCATAAATGTCACCCCATGTAAACCAAATATTTAGGAGAAACTTGAAAGGTTATAATCTATCGGTTTACATACATGTTTTATAAAAAGTCTCGTCAACCTCGGAGAAACATGCACTCGTTCAGTGGTGGGTACACCACAGGGTGTGGTGTGCTATGGCACCCTATACCGCAGGAATTGAGATACCACAGAAATATGGAGAGTATGCCCTAATCTCACTGCATAAGGTTGAAGAATACTTCGCTTTCTCCCCTTGTCTTACAAATAAAACTACCGTGCTTGTGCCCGTAGAGGTGCATTATGGGAAATATACAATACAACGCATTTATAAAGTCTGTTGACTTTGTTAAAGGCACCTGGGGTAGGTAGCTCTGAGAGGAAATGTGTTATGGCTGGATATACCAAGCCTGTGCTGTAAGCCTCTCTTGGGTGCGGAGTCCTCCTTTCAGGGGGATCTTCCCGCCTGGTGTGGCACGATATCGCCAAGTAATTATTCTAGGGCTTGTGGAAGCGAGAGAATAAAGAAGCCTCACAGAGTGGCTAGTCCGGAACATTCCTTAAAATCATTATTCAGCAGCATTACCCACTAGGATTATGTGGCTGCATTACATTTCCGTTGTGTTCTCTGGCTTTCTCATGCAAGCTATACATTTTGACCACCACTTCTATCTTCTTTGCGGACTCATGTGAGCGTGATCTTTCTTACCAGGGATTGGAGGATCCCTAAGTCGAGGGCATGTCGCTTAAGACTTTCTGAAGGGATGAGAGAAGACTCTCTGAAGGGATGAGAGGACAAATGGGGTACATTTTAAATCCAGCCAACTAAGCTCTTTAAGAGAGGTGTTTTTTTTTTTTTAAAGGATAATTACTTCTTCAAAAAACTTTTAATTACTTTCAAGCTGCAAATATAGAGCTATATGCATGATAGCTGTAAAGTAAGCTACAAAATGTTTGTTTTTTTCAAAAAACAGACTGATATTGCCTTGTAACAATTGTATGTAGTATGTTTTTTTTATAGTAATTAATGTTGCCCACTCTACAGCTTAATTATTTCGAAAGTAATTTCCCGTGGGATTTTGTCATTTGCAGTATGTTTCATAAACACGTAATTTATTTCATCTTAATAATTCAGTAAAATACATTTGTACAAAGTGATCCAGCTTAAGTAGTGGATACTTGAGTTTGTTATTTATGAGGCAATAGCATGAAATCCTAATGTTCCAGTATTATATTTATTCATGAATATTTAAGAGCTCATTAAACAGCACATGATCACTCAACTGTGATAATTATGTTGGCTGTGGAAGTAATTATTATATTATCATTCTGGATCTGACATGAGCTATTGCAATGCTAAACACGTTGCTATGTCGTACACAGACAAAACACACACACACACAGGAATGAGCACACATACTGTACATTGTGGAACATGAACTCTAATTGAGTTTCTACAGAATATACATTTAAATGGCTGAAATATGTTTTTTTATGACAACCCATTGTCATAATGACTAAGGTAGGTATAAACAGTTCTGTTGAATGTAGAATTTCACATGAAATGCACTGACAGATACTTTCCCATTCTCAATAAGAAATTCTGCAGGCAACCCTGGGCCTTCTTCTATCACTAAAATTGCCTTGGCGACGTACAAAAGTCGGTACAGAAATTGTTCATTGTAATGTCATCGTGTTCTTTTAGATTTCAAATTATTGTTCCGATTGCCTCTGACCAGTATACATGGAATACGTCCTTGTCTTTGTTTTCATTAGTAATCACAGTTTTATAGGGAAGTATGTAAGTGATGACTGTTAGTGTTGTTCAAGTCACTTGATTTATGTTGTCCGTTCAATCACAAATTCAGTTTTGAACATGACTGTCTATGATTGGTTGTTGTCGCAGCCTTTTATTCTTGCTATATTCATGCGTACATTAAGTCAAATGTGATCATATTCATTCAGGTTTTCATATATCACTGAATCTCCTTCGACAGCCAGCTTTACCCGCAGCAATTTGTCTATAAATGGAATTTTAATTCAAGTATTTAAAAATTTTATGTAAAAATAACAAGCAACAATTATGTAAGGATGGGCTGGAGCCTGGTGCTGAAATGTCTTTTCACAGAATATGTAAGTTTGTAAACTTTCCTGGAAAATAAAATAGTTTCATTGTACCACACAACACATTCTATATTAATGCATTATACATTGGTGGCCATGTTCCATTTCTGTATTTTTGTTCTCTAATTATCACTTTGTTCATGTGTACATATATATGCTTTTGAGTGTATTTAAGGACAGTTATCTTTTCATATTTGTTGGTCTACATTATCTTTGCAAAGCTCTCTATCTAATCTTTACTGATTCCTCCCATATTTCTCCTCTAACCAATCATGATGACCTCAGCTCACCCCTCAACACCTGTCTGCTGCCCACCGATTGGCCAGGGGAAATCTGTGAGCTAGCACAGCTGTGAGTCCTCGCAAATCCGTGTGACTTTTTGTGAATAATAGGGCTTCTGGTCAGCAAGTAGCAGACAGCTCGCTGGCAATGGCCTCCAGGAAATAGCGATGTAGGATTGCAATAAAACGTTTTATTTTTTAATCTTTTCTTGAATGATACTATAGGAAACATGATACTTTCTTACTTTACTCTATAAAAAAAAGTGTGTGTGTGTGTATACACTATATTTGTGTATGTGTGTTCGTAAGAGAGAGTGAGAGAGAGAGAGAGAGAGAGAGTGTGTGTGAGTGTGTATGAGTGTGTACTTGTATGTGTGTACAGTATATATATGTGTGAGTATGTGTGTATGTATATAAGAGCGTACCAACAAACCAAGTACCTTTTCTAGATCCACCAGTCAAGTTTTGATTACATTTCTCACCCTGCATAAGAATCCTGAAAATAAAAACTGGGCGGTTTCATTGTGCTGCAGAAATACAAAGCGTTTCTTTTGCCGGGACTCTTCTCGGGAAGGTATATAGATTGCAAAAGTTTCATCAAGTCCAGAGCTTGTCACAGCTTGTCAGCTTTCCCCTCCTGCAAATTAGAGTGGAGAGCTGATGAATTGCAGTCTCCATCTGCGGGCCCTGCACTTGATAAAGCTCTGTCTGAGTTTCTATCTGGCCGCTCGGAGGCCAAATCAATTTAAGTGACTTTCTCCCCTCTGAGAATGTAAGCTTTTGTTAAATGGCTTCGTGAGAAAAAATGATGGCATTAATTTTCGACACAACACCAGCTGCTATGAAGATTTATGGGCGTACTTAATTGTAAATACACATTTATTTTCCCCCGTCGCACTTCCCCTGCCATAGAGATACCAGTCTGAGCCACACACTGTTGTCAGTGTCCTTCTACAGTTTGTAATTGCTGGGGTTGTTTGTGAAATATGTTGGGTAACAAAATATATAATGAAAACAAAGTATATTTTAGAGCTTGTGGCAATTAACCCCATCTTGTCAAGTTCGAGGCTTAGCAAATGCACTTTTATTGTCGTCTTCAAAACAGACGTCAGTTTTTAATGATGTCTGATTGGCTCTTGTAATAAATGATTATTACTGACTTCAACTGCCTATCAGTGTTCAGATCTATAGTTGTTTCAGCTGGCAGACTTAATTGGGGCTGATGATGTATGACATCACAGCATGACATTTATGGTCATGCAGTGTAAGATCATGACACATGACATAACACCAGCCCAATGATTGGTCACGGTATTTCTTTTGCACCAATCATCGGTTGTGTTATTAGTTTTGCGCATGCTAAAAGTCTTAATAAATCAGGCCCTATGTTTCTATGTCAGAGTGTCATGGTGTTATATGGAATTATGCCATAGGGCATTGCTAAATGCTCCATAACAGTGTCAAGTCATTTTCTGTAGACTTTTATGCTCATAGCAGCACTGTGTGGGCTGAAATGTTATGTTCTTGGATTTTCTTGGTTTCCGGCCATGTTCTAAATGTAGATAATGTGTTCAGATAAGGAATTAAGTGGATTTTAAAAAATGTACTCTCTGCTGGACTCTCTTGGTGATTTTTTATCTTCTGCAGCAGATGTTAATTACATATTTAGAAATGTACTAGGGTGTATTTTGAGGTGAAAACAGAATTCCTAAATGACGAAATGAGAAATAGAAACAAATCCGCAATCTTTTTATGCTTAACATTCTATCCTCTGAATGTAGTAACTGTTGATCTCAGTGTTTTATCTCGTAGCATTGAATTGTTACAGTATTACCATGCCAACTGACAGTGTGGCATGGTAATATTGTCATGGTTCGTGGGTTATTTTTTACTTTTCCGTTGTTGTTCTCGTCCTTTTTCCCCTTATTGAGAATCAATCGGATTTTTTCCACGTTCCGGTCCGGGTTTTTGCTTCACCTCGCTTATTATTAATTTCACCTGTGCTACTGCCTGCGGGGTATTTAAGTTCCTCACTTCCCCGGTGCTTCTTTGTCATTTCTTCTTACATTGAGCCAGGTATAGCCAGGTACTATAGCGACCTTGTGATATTAAACTTGTTTTATGTTCATGAGGGACTTGCTTCGTAGCTTTATTATTTCAGGTGTAGGATTATCTCCTCCTGTTAGCTTCGCTGTGCTAGTTTGTCTGTGCTGTTCTCACTGAGACAGTTTTTCTTTGGAGGTTTCACTTTTGTTTCACCTTCTTCTGGCCGTGTTAGGTTTACGTGCCTAAGGTGTTCTTTTCTTTTTCAGTTTCCCGTGTTAGCTCCAGTATTGACAGAGGTGTGTATATGCACATAATGGGGAGGTATCTCGTTCTTTAAAGAAGCCCGGCTGGAATTCGTCCCAAGATCCAACCATTTAAATTTTTATGTTTTCGGACGTCTTCCGTGCTCAAAGTTGGGTTTAGACATGGCCCATTTTTGAGCGTTCAGATTTATCTTTTATCCACCAATCACAACAGAGCTAATGAGTACACCCAAACCTAGTGTCTAAAACATGATGTCCTGCCGTATACCTCTTCCTGCTTGTCTACACTATATATACACTATATATACATCACGTATATTGTGAATTTGTCAAAGACAAACATTATCTCCTCGTTGGCTTTTTGTCGTGTAGGGTCAACAGTGGCACGTGGTCCATCATCACAGTAACACACTACCTTTTGGATTCCCGGTGCTTAATCCAATCAATGTTTGCTCTTGCTTTTAACCTTTTGACTTTTTGCCAAAAAGTTAAAGTGTTTGCTCTGTTACTCACAAACACTGTTTGACAAGGTCATTTTGGTACTTGCCAAGCAATTGCGTAAACACTTGCCTTTAATTGTGGCATATGAGAACAATTGTTGTCTAAATCCAGTTCACTATCATAGCATGCAGAAGTTACAGTGCCTTAGGCAGCTCGAAAAACTTCTTGTGAAAAATAACTTATTTAAATTATTAATAACTACCTTCATTCATTCACTATATGTCAGCTTTCTGTCTCTCTCTCTCTCTCTCTCTCTCTCACGCGCACACACACAGAGAAAGGAAGTCAAATTAAGAATGTTTAAGTCTGAATAAATCATAGTTATTTCCATACTCTGATTCAGTGTTGATCGATTGTTGTGAATATTATTCCATTTGAGCACAAAATGTACATCAAAAAGGAGCCCTGGATGTGATGATTAAAGGCGATTCAGATTTGCAAGGAAAAATAAACTGTTTTCTGGTTTGACTCATTATGTGGTAAATAGACTTTGTAATTGTAAACATCAAATTCATCAGCTATCATACCAGTCATTCAGAGCTGAAATCATACTTTCCGTTTAATTTAATTCTGTGATATATGAACGCACACTCAAAGTAGGATTTATTTGAAAAATTATTAATGTAAAATAAACATTACCTTGACTCCACATATAGTGGGTGTTTTATTTGTTCTGGATCACATTTGCTTGAGTTGGCACTTCAGGTAACCTTGACGTGAACAGCGATTTATGATTGTTCAAGCAAAAGCCAACAGAATTAAGTTATACCCTGTCTTTTGTTGTTTTCTGTTGGAGACTATGTTGAATGAATATGTTCACAAATTTAAAATGTTATCTCTCGGTTCATTACTAACGAATAAACTCGACAACCAATGCAGATATGCAATCAACACTGCCAATTATTTTAAACATGAGAGAGTTTTGACTGTTGTATGTGAAGTTTACATTTGCAATGTATTTTAATGAAATGAATCACACCCACACAGCACTGAACTTGAATTCACAGGAATGTACGGTGCAGAGAGCAGCGAGGTTTTGATTGCTGCCATTCATTAGTGAGTCATTGCCTGAAGCCACAGTGTGACTGAACCGTACGCCCTCAAAGGGCCGCTGGAGTGCTCTTATTAACGTGACCTCATCTAGCCCTGAACTGAGTCTGGCTCACTTTTCTCCCTCCAAACTCTTCTTTTCTTTTTCTGCTTTGTCACTTTCTCTTCCTCCGTTGTCCTCCATCCATCCGTGGCCTCGCTCCTTAGACCAGCCCCGCCTGCAAAATAAATAAACGAGCATCGTCCTCGCGGTAGAGCCGCCGCAAGGAGAGGGCCGCCCCCACAGATGCGTGTATGATATACCGAAGTTCCCAACTATGTCAACGGTATAAATAAACATATACTTCTGCATGCTACTTTCTTTTTTTACTTCTGATTGTATGAATGTCATAAGTGACTTTAACAATCGGCTCTCTGGCCTCAATGCCAATGCCAAATTTGATTTTGGCCTTACTGCCTTCTGATTTGACCTTGTATCCCTGTGAAAATTTGCCACGACCAAAGTGGCCTTGCTATAAAAAAATGACAAATTTTTAGTCCTGCTGGTTACTGCATGAAGTAGAAACTAATTTCACGGGGAGATTAAATTTGGCTGCTTTTTTTCCCCGTTTTTTAAATGTGGTTTTGTCCACCCAGCTCAGCCCTTTGTGGAGAGTCACAGACATCGCTGATTGTATGGCTGTGGTCTCTTATGCTGCTACTGGGCCTTTTACCCACAATGCCGCAGTGAAAACACAGCTGTGTGAATGGCCGCCAGCTTGTAAGCTGTTTTAAAGGTTTGAGCCCAGCGCGCGCACGCAGATTCCCTCTCCATTTGGAGTTTCTGCTTCCTGAGGAAGTTGGCGATGTCACGTCGGTGGTTTTGTGGAATTTAAAATTTGTGTATGCTACTGTATCGTGTTCAACATTTGCTTGTACAGTTCAGGAGTCTGTAAAATGAAAGCCATTTTATTTTTAATAGAATAATATTAAATAAATATACAAATCTGAAAACTAAATTGTGGTAGTGCAGTAGCACTTGAGTGCATTGTGAATGGCTTTTTATCACAAAGCTTTCCGGATTCACTTTCAGCTACTTGCGGTAACTGCCATTTCTATCATCGCGTAATGAGTGGTTTTGATGGTGATGTCTTGCCGTTAAACAATAGCTCTGAAGTGCCTTTGAAATGAACATCAAAGCTGAATGAACCTGACTGTCAGAGTGCCACTCTTCATTGGAAGCCGCAGTGCCTGGACTCAGCAGTGCCTGGACTCAGCAGTGCCTGGACTCAGCAGTGCTTAGACTCAGCAGTGCCTGGACTCAGCAGTGCCTGGACTCAGCAGTGCCTGGACTCAGCAGTGCTTAGACTCAGCAGTGCCTGGACTCAGCAGTGCCTGGACTCAGCAGTGCTTGGACTCAGCAGTGCCTGGACTCAGCAGTGCCTGGACTCAGCAGTGCTTAGACTCAGCAGTGCCTGGACTGAGCAGTGCCTGGACTGAGCAGTGCTTGGACTGAGCAGTGCTTGGACTCAGCTGTGCTTAGATTCAGCCCAAACGCAATGTGGCCACTGCTTAGTTCTCAATAATACATTTGAGTCCGTGTTCCTTTTAGGTGTAACTTGGCGGGTACGGCTAACATCAATGAAAAATTGTTTTTATATGTATGGTTGTACATGCACATTTCTTATGATGTTGTGAACAGTATAAAATTTCGTATATGATACAGAACAAGGATGATTAAAATAAGTGCTGTTTAACAGTTTAAATAAATTATTATTATTTCCCATTATTTGTCCAAGGACATAAGAGCTTTTGATTGTTACTTGGTTACTTTGTTTGTTACACAGCCATCGTTAATGTAAATAACTTAAAATACAGAAGCAGTGCTGTATATAGTTATATAGTATTTATTATTATTATTATTATTATTATTATTATTATTATTATTGCATTAGTGTGGATGATAATAATAATAATAATAATAATAATAATAACAATTTGAGGTTTGCTGAACATGTAGTTTCTGACAAATCCAAGGTTATGACTTATATACCTGTATTATACACTAAGTTGAAAAGAGTTACCTGAGATGATGCCCCAAGTCAGCATATGTGTAACGTTACAGTGTACAAGTACTTTGGTCTTTGGCAAGTTAAACTTCAGCCAAATAATTGAAGCCAAAGTTTTTTTCTTTTGGCAAATGTCATATTTCCTTCATTGCAAGAAAAAAACCTTCAACTTTTATTTCTGTACTTGGTGACATCATTTATGTGCACGGTGCAGCACGCCGGATTAAAAGATCTGTCTGTTTTCACTCACAAAGCTGTACTTCATCTCTTTCATCATTAATTCTTATTTAATAAAATCTGTGAGTCATAACTATTATAATCTCCACTCTCTATCCTTGAATAATTTCCAGGTAAAAACCGAGCTAGATATGAAAAATGTTAACTTCCTGGCTCCTTGGTTCTGGAATAATCTTCAGAGTCATTTAAGCTCCAACAAAATCCTTTTTTCCCCCATAAAATTAATTGCAGGTACCAGTGAACAGGGCTGAGCTACAACCGTAAAATCTGTGGATTAGTCATAATTCTTTCATACCATGCAAGTCACAGGTGTCCTTTATATAGCAGTGGGAAAACAGAATTCCCAAATCACATAATGAGGTATTTTCGTCTTGTATCCGACAGAGTAATATTTTATTTTACCCACCATTTGGTATTAGGGAACCTTCCTTACAAAGAGCTGCCTTGTAAGCATCCATTACCTTCCAAGCTCCATTAAGAGGAAGTCATTTTTACATTTCTCACTGAATAAGATAAGGGGATATGCACGCGGTAGTTATGCTGAGGAAAAGGCTGTTAGTGAAAGTGAGAACGGGCCATAATAAATTTTGACAGAAACTGACACATTTCCGCCGCTCAAGCTGCATTAAGGGAAGTGCGATTTTCATTGTTTTATTCCGTGTTTACCGCCAGATTGTGTGACTCGACCTGTAATTCCCGCCATCAGCAAATTAGTTTATTCTCCAAGAATGTGTCCTCTCATCTGGGGTTCTGTCTTATCACGTTTCACCCAACAACCAAAAGGCATCCGGATTGTGACAGGATAAGTGAACGCAAGACGTGTGGGGGACGTGTGAAATATTGCTGCCCAAAAAAATAACAGTAGCCCGATACGTCAAAAGTCTGAAAGAATGTGTGCGGATATGGCGGCGGCTGGATTATGCAGGGTGTGTGTGTGTGTGTACAGTATGTGTGTTTGTGTTTATTGGGGTGGTAATGGAGGCAAACGCTACACAGTGATTTTATCTCGCAAGATATTTTTACTTGGCAAAACCCAATGCATCATGTAATATCATACGGGGGGGGGGGGGAGTGTGAGTTTTAAAAAAAAGAAGAAAGTTCATTTCTATTCCATGCTGTACAAAGGCTGTTGGAATAAATCTCCTTTGTGGCTAAGGGCCTTTTGATCATATTTAATAAATGCAGAGTAGATTGAATAATCTCATATCTGATTCAAGAACTTCACATTCAATTATATTGATTGTATATTCATCTGCCCTCTTGGCCAGGCCTTCCTTGTAAAAGAGATTTTGTATATCTCAGTGGAGCTGCCTGGTTAAACAAAGGTTAAATCAAATAAAATCTATAGGCATTATTCATAAACATTGAAGGTACCCGCTCTGTGGCTCACAAGATCTCAGCGCTGATAATATTTACTGATTCATAAAGGCGGCGATTGAATTTCGTTGAATGATCAGGGCCAAAAAGAAGAATAAGAAACTAGGGAGGGTAGTAATTTTACACATCACATTGGCCAGTGTCCTCTCCCATCCCTCCACCATGCAAGGCCACCCTTACAGGCTCAATTCACTTCCAAGTTCAATTCCTTTCTCCCGTAAATCTCCTTTATAAAAAAAAGTTTTGGCTCTGGCAAAATGCCTTGAGAAACTGCGCATACATTGCTACAGTAATTATGTTTCTGCGGTTATGATAACTGGCACCCTCCTGCTATACCAGTGGGCATGTTTGTGCAATAGCTCATTAGCTTGGTAGATTTAAAGTTTGAGAAGGTCAGCAAGAGACACAACCACTGTCTACAATGTTAGACATAATGTAGGTTTAAGTACTGAAGATAGATCTTGCACATTATATCCAGATAAATGAAAGGCGACAGCACAGGAAGTACATCAATAAATCAGTTAATTAATTTTAAAATAACTGTAACACCTACCTGATATAAAGTCTTGGTAAACAGCCAGCTCTCCCACGTTGTAAAGTGTTCTGAACATAAATACATTTTTAATTAAAATGTTACTTGGGGGGGGGGTCTAGCTTCACCATTACATAATCAATGATTACGTTAGCTTCCAAGTTTGAATGCAAAGTGCAATGTCTGAGTCCAACGATATGAAAGTTTAAGGCAAAAAACAAAGAGGCAAATAAGGAAAAAATGCAGTATTATAAAGATATGAAGGAATGCTAATAGCGGAGGTTAAATAACCGATGTTCATGAAGTGGACCACAGCTGTTTCCACTCAGCTTACCAAACGCAGGAGTAAAATCTTCTGCCAGTGTCGGCAGGAATTGTGTGTCGCAACTCTATCTTCTTCCCCCTCCTTTCCTCCTTCCAAGCCCATCAGTCCATCTTAGGGGGAAACGACATCTCTGTTCCCGCAAATCATTGACCCTGGTCCCCTTCTCAGAGCCTCAGAATTCTATAGCCCTCCTGCAGTTATCAATCATTTATCCACTTCCAGCAAATTGATAAAGTAGCGCGGTAACTTCCACAAAAAGCTACATTACAGTGCATCTGACCCTCAAGCTGCATGTAAAGTAGACAAATCTCCTTTGGTCTAAAGCGGCACATCTAAAATAAAACTAAAACGGGTCTTGAATTGATGCTAACAAATCTTGTCAAAGGCTGATAGCCGGTTTTCAGATTGGCTTCTCCCAATACTGTATCTATACTGAAAATGCTACCCCTCGTTCCTTACACCAAGTTTATGGAACCCGTGTAAACAAGCTGAGACGTAAAACCCAAAAAGTTTTAAACCTGCAAACTGCAACTTGTTCAGCAGTGAACAACCCTACCACTAAATATAGTTTTGCTTCTGGGGTAAAAGAAAAAAAGCGCAGTATATCTTAGAAGGCACTTCCATTAAAGCTGCACCTGCTATCTTTGCCGATCGATTCAATTATTCACATCTTTTTTTATCTTTAGAGGTTGTTACCATCTGGTCATGAAAGAGGAGTTTTTCACTCGGTCTGATTAATCAAGGAGGCCAGTAGGGAGGGGTGTTTTTAGAAGTCCATTAACCTAATCCTGCCCTGCAACTCGCCTGAGACCACGCGGTCGGCCGGTCGCCCACGCTCGAAACCAACGGCAGATGGACTCTAGGAAACCACAGGGACGGGTGAGGTGGTCTGAGCTGTGGAAAAATGCAGACTAATATTCACATGGTTATGTAACAGATCCCTAGGCATACACAAAACGGTGATGAGCAGACAACACACACATTTGGAAGTACTCTTAATACACCACTTTAAACCACAGTCGATGCATTTAGTCTTAATATTATGTCAGCGGAGAGATGTTTCGAGCATCGGTATGCACAAGATGACAAATTTACTGTAAATGAGATGAAGGATGCATTCAATTAAAATACATACAATAAAAGTACAACATATATACGTACGTGAACCAAAGACATGAGCGCAACCATTTTCCTTTCTAGATTCAGACGGGATTTGCCAATACATTGCATCTCTAGCATAATTTCCAATTAAATCAGATTGGCTAGAGGTAGCCAAACAGTCTGTCCTGAATACATCCATGCACTGCAATCATCGTACATTTCCTCTAGGTCCATGTATTCTATGCTTTGATAAACAAATGTCTTTCTCACTCGTACCTACAGCTATCGGCTTCTGAGAGGGCCTGATGGGTATATTACATAGCAGGATTACCGAGTTAGCAGGATAACTACACTGAGTAAACCCCGGAACAGCTCTTTTTACTTCAGTGCAGTTATCCAGCTAACTCCCCCCAGTGAAAAGAAAGCCAAGCTTTCATGCAGTTTTTTATCGTCGATTAAAATTCATTTTTAGTGATGTACAAGTGATGAATGGAGATTATGATTGATAGAAATCCATCAAAGCTGTGACAAAATCCACCAAAGTTTGTGATTAGCCTCTAATTAACAATAATGAACAGTATACCTATGGAAATTTTCTTGGTTTAATATATTAGTGGCTTCGGAACTGAAAATCCACTTGATTATGTGCGTTCGTAAATAGTCGCTCAGAGTGAGTAAAGATAACTTAAAACAAAGTTATCTTCACTCAAAACAATAAGTTAATTGTTTTTTTCACCCTGCAATTAACTGTTACTTTTCTAAAAACCTAGTAAGAAGTACATACTGTTGATAACTCTTACGGCCCAAGCCTCAACAATCAAAGAACAAAAACGAAAGGACGAACATATAAGAGACCCACCAAAAACCAAAAACGGTATTTATTAAATCATACAATACAAGCAGTGGATTTAACGGAAACATACACAAGGAAAACACAAACAAGCATAATCAAAGCCGTACCCCAGCAGGGAGGTAAAGAGGTTTCTCACACCTACGCACAGTGCGACCCCAGGGCTGTGGACGGCAGGAGCGCCCCACTGTTCCTGATGGGCAGCTGCACGTTCTAAAAACAACAGGTCCCATTCCACACCATAAAGAAAATTATCACCACAAATAATGACTAACTAAAGTAAACAAAAACAACAAACAGAACACGAGAGCTTGTTTTTGGGTGCGTCCGCTCAGAGAGAGAGAAAAAACTGCCGCCATCATTTAAACGGTAGGCTCCACCCACTTTGCTTCAGTCACCTGTTTACCTGCAACGCTGCAAGACGGGGAGAGAGAGCGAACAGGAACACATGGGCAGGAGCGCGTAACAATAACCAAGTAAAGTTAACTCATTTATGTAAGTCATGACAGCTATTCGAATTTACCGTGTGGGATTAATGGTGAAGGTTATTTACAAAGTTGCTAAAAATGCCTTCTCTGAGAAAAAGAAATACAAAGCAACAAAGTAAACACAAGGTTTCAACCTTCAGATTTCCTATACGGTACACTTTTAAAAGCCACATGTTTTTTTGTAAAATTATGTATAGGATTTGAGGTTGTTTAACCACCCACTCACAGTCATACATTCTCACATCAAAAAGCAGACTACCTTTTCACATCTCTGTCTTTCTTTTTCATATAAACAGAATAATTACTCAAATGTCAGTGTGAGCACTGTTAACTTCGCTAAAGGTTATTTCTACTTTTTTTTTAGCTTGTGGTCAGCAGTTGGCTTTAAAGTAATAACTTAATTCCAACAAAATTCCAGCATGACTAAGGATTCAATCAATAGGTCTTGACTTTGAATTAAATGTCACTGCTATTTTCTTTTGACAGTGGCCACTTAAAAAAAGAAAATCCAAATGTTAATACCTCCCGTGACCCATAATAGGAAAATATTTCCCTTCACAAAGCCTATAAGAAAGCTCTTCAAAAACCAAATGCTGTCTGTATGCTGACTACACAAATCCCACACTGCAAATTTCCGTCTTATATTTAGACTTAAAATTTTATTTATTATACTTTTTTGTTAAATAAGACAAGAATATTGCCAATGAGGTGAGAGTTTGATTCATTTCAAGATTAGCCAATGGGGTAAGAAAAGTTCACTTGTCAAGCAAACAGTAACTTACCAAACAGTAACTCAAGCTAGTATGTTTTACTTGTGAGGGAAAAAAAGAGTTTAAGTCTTAAATTACAAGAATAAAACACATGTAACACGTACGGTTTTGCAGTGCAACCAACTTGACTGCACATTTCTACAGTGGTGAAGAAAACATAACTCTGGTGATTCTGTCAATGATTGGATGAAAAATGACTATTTAGTGAGTATTTAGTGACTATTTAGTGACTATTTAGAACAGTAAATAGCTGCTGTAGTTTGTTTGACACATTCATATGAGCTAGCACAGTTTAGTTGAGCATTTCTTTAGGAATGCTTAGGGATGTCTCCAAATAAAAACTGGCTTCTTCTGGTGACAGTTGAAATGCAGAAACGTGGTTCAAATTTCCTCTCAGATTTTGTGGGCCTCACTGTAAAAAGATACTTCTAAGGGGAGTTTATTTTTTCTACTTCTTTTTTTTGCTAGCTAAAAGTTGTTTGTTGCACAGGAGATTACTAACAAACAATTTCGAGTTTTCTGTGACTCAAATGCCAGTATTCTCCCGTCCCTGTTGAGTCTCTGAGATTCTGTGGGTCCCTGCTGCTTGTTGGAGTTTCTCTGTTGCCTTTTTCCAAACATAGGAAGAATTGCTTTATTTATTTTTTTGAAAATGTTTACAGCTTCAGACAGAAAAAAATGTATTGGGCACGCCTCGGGTGAATAACATACAGGCAGACACTGGGAGGGGGAAGTCCTTACATGGGCTGGACAGAGCATCATAGGTGAAGCTGTGATGTCATCATGCTTGAACTGATAGCGTTCTGTTCTCAAACAGCTGGAACTCCTCTCTGACAGTTGTGCACTGGCCATGATAACAGCCTTTATAGTGCACTTAAGAAATACCTCACCATGTTACATTTTTATAATGTCACATTCGCACAAACTTAGAAAGCCTTAGTTACAGGAATTAATCTTTTAACCAATGCAATGCAAGGTTATTGAGCTATATCTGCGGTGGCTATGCCATCTAACTTTGTCCAGCAGACCAGGTTAACTTTGCAAGCTTGTTTGTATTTTTAGAACCCAAATAAAATGTTAATGGGGAAATGCCAGCCAGTTTAACCAACAGCTTTTCTGCTATACCTTGCCTGTTGTAGGGAGAAATGTATAACCTAATTCTAATTTGGAACTACAGAAATGTAAGTTTTGCTCTCTTGTCAAAATAAGTGGATTTAGGCACTCCCATCTAAAAGTGTAGTTTAGGAAGGACCAATTGAAGTCCTCCGGGCTATCATGAGGATTTGTTATTTGTCCATCCGTGTCACGGCACTTACTTTTTTCATAGCTAACGAAGATGTCAGTTTGACAATGCTGGCTCTGCACTCAGTGATATAATGAAACTGAAGGTGCTTCCCTAATTAAAGTTGACTTTTCTTGTCTCCGTGGCAACAAAGTTGTGCATGGAACACTCTTGCTGTCAATCGGTACATCACTGTTTCCCAGATGCCCATCCATCCAACGAGCTGTCACTCTGCAAACAGCTCATTAGTTGGAGGCCATCATTTAACTTTTTGAATATTGTAAGAGGGTAGGAGATAGGCAATGGTTTAGGTACAATGTTTCTTTAAGTGACAAAGTGGTTTGTAACAAAGAACATAGTTCCCGAAGCCTTCATACACATTATATTTGTGTGAGAGATCGTTAATCAAATTTGTTACCTTTCTTTGTTTTACATCTAGCATTACAGTTTATGGTTCAAATATAATATAATTAGACCTGCCAGCTGTTTTACGAAATATTCACTTATCATGAAACAAACTGGGCTTTATAAATAAATCAAGAATAGTCAGAAATATATTAACAGCACTCTAAGCTTAAAGCAGTGGAATGCAATGATCTAGAAAGAGTTAAGAAATGTCTGCTCATGGAAGACTCAAAGTAACTCCTTAATAACAAATTTGTTGTTGCTGTTTTTGTTCTTTCTAATGAATGTGTGTTCCTTTCCCCTTTGAACGCCACCACAAACCGTATACAGTAGATACAAATACTTACTGTATATACAGTATACTTACAACCATACTGAATAGCATGCATCCCCTGAGTAGTACACATATGCCCAATACATTTAATATCGACCTCATTTTCTCACGCTGTCACACTAATATCAATCAGTGTTTTAACTAGATTTTTCAGGCATGGTCTGCCACTGCCTTTGAAACAGTATTTGTAGTTATATGTCCCATAATAATATCTTATGCCTCTTACATGTAGGATTTCTATTCTATTTGTATGTTATCAAATATAATTTGTGCATTCCTGACCTGTGTCGTATGTTTACCTGCAGTAGGACTTCTGTAGGGATAAATCTGCTAATAAGCACTATAGTTTATATTAAAGTTGTTTTTTACAGCTCCATACAGTGCAGAAATACTTCAGTTCTGAGTTCGTAGCACAGCGGAGGTTTTTGGATTATTACAATCAATTCCATATGTTTTATGCATATCTCTTACACTTCAGAGGGGGTTTTCCTTTATTTGCCGTTTTGTTTTGGGACTTTTTTGAAAAGAAAAGATTGACTCTTCTACTAATATTATCTGAATGCATTTTGCTTTCTGTCTGTAAAAGTATCTTTGCCCCATGGATAATCCAGTGTTTGAAGTAGTGGTCTAGTCAGTTTTTTAGAAGTCAAACAGCATCATAAATCACTCCGTAGTCTTTCTTTGTTCAGGGGTAAAAATAACTGTTACTTTTGTTTATGGTGTACCTTGAACAGACATTTTGCCCTATTCTGTTCCAGTTTATTCCCATGTTCCTACAGCGTAGTTTCTCCACGATGCACAAGTCAAACCAAATGGTGCCTGAAATTGTAGCAAAACATTCTGCCAAGTGTTATAGAAATGCTTCAATATATAGTAAAACTTAAAGTGGAAGAAAGTCCACAGTCCTTGAAGAATGGCCCTGTAAGAGGAAAGCACACTGTAGCCGCAGACATGCTTTTTGATCAAGGAAGGAGAACGGCCAAACAGCAGGGCGGGCTGAAAGAAGAGGAAAATGAGAGAGTCTGTATTGACTACACAATAAATCTGTGCATGTTAGATGTCAAAGGAGAAATGGAGGCCATATGTCCTGTTAGTCCAAAACTGTTGTATTAGTTCACAGCCGAGCCTGGCAATGGTTGTAAGGATCTATAATAGGTTTATACAGAAACCTATATCATCCTCATTGGTAAACCAGTCCTCAATAAAGTCATTAGATATGAAAGCATGCCCTGGGATGTGTAATCTTTTTCATTTATTTTAATTTTAATATTTCTAAGCTTATTCACTTTCCAAAAACACCTTTGAACTTTCAGAACTTTGCCATTTGTCTATAATCTGTTATTCTAATTAGTAGCACTTCTGTTTGCCATTTTCACAAGAATTAATTTGATTATTTATTTGCATGGTATGATTATTTTCACCATTATTTAATTATTATGGTCAAAGCCATGATTTTGAAATGCCACAGATCTCATGCAGTTGTCCAAGTCTGTTTAACTATCTTTTAGACTATGTACAATAAATGAATCCATTGACAACAATTATTTTCAAATATCCATAATTGAGATATAACAATTAGATCAATTAGGCTTGACGGTTACACTGTAGTTCTGACGTGTTAAATTGTATTCCGGAATCATTTTCAGGATTCCAAGATTCCAACCTCACAATAGCTTCAGGCTATAATGCCCTTCTGTTTTAGAAGTATGTGTAATTGGTAAGTATGCCCTACGACTGCACAAAAACCCCACGAGAGTACTTTTACCTCCAGTTGAACGTACTGAGGCTCTGTGCCAAGTGGACACATTTGCAAGCTGTAAAAAATGTAAACAGCCGAAAGGGTATGTTCAACTGGGACTCCATTATGGAGTAATTTTACCCATCACTTCTCTGTAAGCTACAATAAGATTGGCCCGCTTAAAAAAATTTAAAAAAAAGATACGTTTGATGTAACCATGCCGTGAATAACTTTCTGCACAATAAAAGCTGGTATTTAGTATGACCTTAGTAAATGGAACACAATCCACATGAAAGCGTTTGTTTTTAAATGTGTGAGAGAACAGGATATTACAACACTGCCTTCGATTTAGGTGATGTGACCCCTGTTACTGAGTTTACACATTAGCAGGAGTCTTTGATTCAACACGTGACAGGGATCATGCCTCCAACTGTGTAACTCCAACCCCAACATGCCTTCAGCACACCAGTGGAAAGAAAAAAATTCCCACATACCAACTTCTACACATGCCTAGATGTGCCTATTAATATATCAACATCAATACAATATGCATGAGAATGTCGTTTTCTTTCTGGGAGTGAAAGACTTATCCAGCATAGGGTCACAGTGCCATAGACCATAAACCAGGGCTGCCCAACCCTGTTCCTGGAGATCTACCTTCCTGTCGGTTTGGAATGAAAACCAGGAACAGGGTTGGGCAGCCCTGCCACAGACCACCTTTAGTCTGACAGAGCGATGAAGAGGGTGCGTAGTGCCACCTGAGATGATCTAATCTCACGTCTCTACCCAGCCTACTCTTATTCGTCTAACATTGCAGCCCAGCAACAAGCTCAGAATTTCAAATCAAATCCAAAACTGCCCTCATACCACATCATTAACATAAGCCTCTGGTATTTCACCCGTTCACACAAAAAAAAATTGCATGTAAAAATGCCTTTCATAAAGTATGCAATTTTCGAGTTCGCGACGGAAGCACTTTGCAATTAAAATTCCTCGGCCGCCAGAGACGGCGTGCGAGCGTAGCTCTTCCTAATCCAATTACAGTCTGAGGCGCTGCGCTCCGAGGTCGACATGCGTCCACGGAGAATGCACGCGCGTCTCGCTCGCTCTGAGACTTGTCACTGCGTGAGAAACCGTTGTCATTTGTCCCCTAATTACAGAAAATAAGCCGCAAACACTCTCCTCTTGTGCGTGATCTTCCGTGTTGAAAGCGCCGTTATCTGAGGGCTGGGTTGGACACTCCACTGCTCCAATTAAAGAAAGAACCTCCGCCTTTGTCGTTCTCGGGGGGGATGGTATCAACTCGCTGTACAAAGTGGCGACGAGTGCCATCCTGATTAGCATTGAAATTGAAAGGGAAATTAAGTGAAGGAGCCATGCTTTTTATGAGCATACAAGAAATGCATCATAACTGACAGGGCTTACAATAGAGAGTGAAGATGTTTATTGGCACATCTAGACAGCTAGTGTTCATGAAACATGACGCTCTGAAATTCTCCTACAAAAGCCATGGCCAATGCAAATTCTTGTTACTTATCTTTTTTTGTGACTGAAATGGTACACATCAACTTGGCTAGCTGTAGCCTCTTACCTCGGCACGGGAGAGTGAACATTTTGTTGACCAACACAGTTTACACCTGTACACATGTTTGCCGCTGTTCATTACATTACATTACAGGCATTTAGCAGACGCTCTTATCCAGAGCGATTTACACAACTTCTTACATTTATCCATTCCGATACATCTGGATATATAAGTAATTCAGGTTAAGTACCTTGCTCAAGAATCGAACCTGCAACCTTTCGGTTACAAGTCCGATTCCTTAACCATTATATTACATTATAATACACTGCCGTTCATGACATATTGTGGGGAAAACGGGCAGTTTTACCTTGTTTCCACTTCCTCGCCAACTTCTACCTTGTTCAGCCAGGCCGAGTATACCTGAAGGCCTATGCTTGTTTCAGGCCAAAGTAGGCTACTGTTCAGAGATATTTTTGGAGAGAGTGGAATGAATTAGCAGGGTTTTTCCTGGGATCATTGGGCGACTGCTTGCGGTTGCATGTAGGATCATCCCACATTGTTAGCATCGAAGTATCCTAAATTGGCCCCATATAACAGTCTAGCAACAAAAAGCAGCGCATCAACATTCAAGCAGTACAGAGAGAGCTGATTCTTGGCTTAAAAAGGGCGCTCCATTAGAAGTGGTTGAGTATGGGACGCGGTCGGCTACAGCGAGAGGTTGCGCGCTTCGTTCGCGACACTCATTTCGGAAAAAAGTCGCTCAGTAGTAATCGCATTGTCTACGGTTGTTTAGCTCCTAAAAGCCAGTCAACGGTGTAATAATGAGAGGAAATGTTCAGGGCCTGGTTTCCCAGCACCTTTGTAACACGAAGATCACCTCAGAACCACAGTAATGGAAATGAGTTTGGGACACGTGTTCCTGACGTGTTGCGGTACTGCTTTACACAGTGCTAAGAAAAATTTTTCTCTGTTCCTCGCCCCTGCTCTATTCATGAATGTGTAATATACGTATATTTTTTTAAATCTGAATATAGTGATTTACGTACGAGCTGATGCTTTAATTTAATGAAAAGCTTAATATAAAAGAGAATGCTCTTATTCTATTGAGAATATATGTAAAACTGTAAGGTTTGGGAAAGATGGGTTTGCCTGCAGCTCCTGCACATTGTTCTCTATGAATTTTGGATACAGAGCCTCTTTTTATGGCGCTCTGTTTGTGAAATGTAAAAAGATCCACATAAGCCTCGACTCAAGCCCATGCCTGGGAGCTCTCTGTTCCTCCCGTGTGCTTCTCTTTCCTCTGCATCCCACATTTTAAATGCATTACCGGGTTATTTCTCCTGCAAATCCTCAGTGCCGAGCAAGCAAGAAACATTAGCGCAATATTTCTTAATATTCACGAGAATATATGACCGTTTTATCATTTTAGGCCAATAACTTCCAGGAACAACCACCAACCAACCTACAAAATGTTTAAAGATGCAATTAAACTTAAATATGCATTCATCTGAAATGCCTCATATATTTCAAATTGTCCTTGTATCCTTAACAGAGGGTAATATAGTGTCAGCATGAGAATTAGTCTTCACATTAACCGGCTTATTATTGGGAAATAGCAGATAATATCAAATGATTTGCTTCAAGGTTCTGTTTTCTGTCAATAAAAATAAGCAGATAATTAGCTAGGTGAAAATAAACAAAGATATTTTAAAAAATTTCATTGTCTACAAGTGCATTGCCGTTACCTCCCTCAAATGGAAGTGTCACACGGCTCTCCCAGTACAATTCCTAATGCCCTGATTAATAAATAATAAATATATAAAGTCCATGTTTTTTTTTTTATGTTAAGTTTGTCCTCTGCATTTGATCCATCCTAACTACTTGGGAGGAGTGGGCAGCCACTGCAGCACCCAGGGACCAACTCCAGTTCAAAGACAATGGCAGGAGTTTACCTAACCTGACATACATATCTTTGGCGTGGGAGGAAACCGGAGTGCCCGGCGGAAACCCGCGCAAACACGGGGAGAACATGCAAATTCCACGCAGGGAGGACCAGGACCGGGATTCGAACCCAGAACCTCTTTCTTGCGAGGCGACAGTGCTAACCGCTGCACCAGCGTGCCGAACCCTCCATGACTAATAATGCCTTTTTCTAGTGGGAATTTGATGTAAATGAACTGTTTTATAAAATAAAAATTATGGGAAAGGAGTGGATACGTGCATGCTGTAGAGTACATAATGATAATTATGGCTGATACTCTCAGTATCCCAGAAGTCATTTCTTCAGAATCATGGTCACAAATAACCTCTCGCAGAAATGCAGCTAAAATACATCACGTCTATGTTCCAGCTTGGGCCAGCTTCACTATGGTCGGAAAAACGAATGATTCACAGCTACACACTGGTAGAAACAGATACAGATACCGTACTGTGTGTAGTAGCACCGACCGTAAACCCGCTCTGCTTTGTGCCAGCACAGTCCAGAATGATTCACAGCTACACACTGGTAGAAACAGATACAGATACAGTACTGTGTGTAGTAGCACCGACCGTAAACCCGCTCTGCTTTGTGCCAGTACAGTCCAGAATGATTCACAGCTACACACTGGTAGAAACAGATACAGATACAGTACTGTGTGTAGTAGCACCGACCGTAACCCCGCTCTGCTTTGTGCCAGTACAGTCCACAATAAAGTCCCCGCGTTCTGCGCTGGGCCTTTTCCCATTATCACACAGAAATGACTCGAGTACTGCTTGCGTGCTGCATGATGTGTGGCAGCTTGCATTAGTCTTTGTGTGAGTGACTCCAAGAAAACGTGAGGAATTAGGGCACCAGATGCCAAAAGGTGCCATTATGTGCCTGATTTACATATAAGAGCTTGTGGCGAATACACAGAGAGGAACACAAAAAATGCATAGTCGCACACACACACATACACGCACACACGCACACGTAACCGAAAGAGAAAGATATTCAGAGACACAGAGGGAGAGAAAGGAGAGAGAGGAGAGAGAGAGACAGACTCTCACAGGTCCTGGAGTATTCGATTATGTATATACCGGTAATAGAATGGCACTTGTAAATCAGAAAACCAAAATTATACATGAAGTAGGTCATTGTAGTGGGTAATTATCCAAGTGACCCTTGCTTGGCAACTAAATCGATTCAAGATGGGAGAGCCATCACTGAAAGGTGTTATTTAAGGACAAAGTAAAGGCTTTGTAAGGCTAGTAACCAGTGTGGCTTTAAAATTTCCCCGAGGCCTGTAATCATTAGTAGCCATTATGCTCTGCAGTATCACCAAAACCGAAAGAGAACTGTGCTTAATTAGACCACCTTGTACAAAATCCAAACTACTGGTGGTCTAGTTGGCACAGAGGCAGGACTGTGCATACTCATCCTAATTAATTAACTTCAATTTACCGCATGTATATCAACAGAAGGATGGTGATAAACCGCTTTGTGCATTTCAGTGCTTGAATGACATTATGACGCATTATACGAGTATGTACGTACGAGCGCACAGCTGTGTTAGCCAGCTCCTGTGGGGGCGACAGAGCAGGTCGATTTCCAGCTGCCTTTAAATCCCTACCACTGCGAAAACTGCGGAGAGAGGTGAAACGGGTTAAATCCGGATGACGATTTGAGAAAGCAGGTGGTTAAGCGTCTGGTTGGGATGATAGCCTATAGTCTCTGTGGGGCTCCTGAGCCGGAGCGATCAGGGGTTACAGCCGGATTTGGCGGGAACTTCTGTATGTACATAACCTATTGATTTTGGTATAAAGCTCTGAGCGGAATGGAATGAAGTTGATGTAGTATCTCGGCATTGCTTGTAAAGCTCAAAACCTCCTTATTTAGTCTATAGTTTATATGGTGACAGTTTTGGCTCTTGTAAGCATCAGATTATAAGATTCGATAAATTATAAAAAAGAAAATACTATAAAAATCCTAAATACAGAACAATAAAATCCTAAATACAGAACATTATGGCTATACATTGATTATATAATTTTTCTTCTTTTATAATGAATAGAGAGAATCAGCCAATGTGTTAAACATGAGGGAATAATGTTAGGTTGCAACTATTCAGAATCATAGAAGCACAGAGAAAAGATTGAAGACAAGCTTGTGATAAATGTACAGTGAAAGTACAGAAGCTTGTCTGTGAGATGTAGGGCATATTGTGCAAAAACACATCAATGCTGTTTTTATATACTGCAATGATTCTCCCTGTCAGGGGGCTGACAATGCCGTGAAGAGCATCGTAACAAGACTTTGACTTGCCAAGGGCTTCGCCTTTTGGAAATGTGAAGTCATTGTGTTTTTGGGTAGGATCAGCCCCACACACACACACACACACACACACATGCACACACACACACTTTTTCTCATTGTGACACACTTCTAGTATATGTTGCGGTCACTGTCACACAATGTGTTTGGAGAGGTTTGGAGTCTCGTTACCATGGAGACAATAGAACCCTCTCCACAGGCCTTTGACGAAGTATAAGTGGCAAACGTCCTGTGACACCTTAATTTTTGGCCGAATGACATTTGTTGAAATTGTCGTGTATACATTATTTAATCTGTATAAATTAGGCTTAAAAGGTCGCTGCAGGAAGAGCAGTGTAATAGGACAGTGTCTATTAAAGCATAGATAATGCATAAATCCCTATCTATTAGTGTTAACTAAGGTCCTCACAAATACATGCGTGTGTAACCTACCAATACCAAAAGAAAATTCTGTTACACATGTCCATGTTATATTCTGCCTCCATTTTATCACTTTTTGACAGAATAAAAGGGTGAAATCAGATGTTCTTGGAAGCTGTTCCACGTTGTCTTATATAGTGTGCTAATATGCGATATGTTTCTGGTTGCTATTAGTGTTCGAAGACGTATTGATCCACAGCCCTGAGGTACTGCCACAGATGTAGCCCGTGACACTATGCCAATACTGTGATAATCCTGATCGGTGCTGATTGGCTCAGTTCGGACAGGAAGTTACTTCTGAAGTCACACAGGAGTGTTTATAGGTTGTTGCCGATGGCAACCCATCAATGGCCAAAGGGGTTTTCCTGCCTGTCTGGATATTCTGTGTCTGGTATCACAGTCCAGAAGGTGCCAGCAGTCAGGGGTGTTACCAGTGATTTGGGGCCCCATGAAAAGATCTCACATCGGGCCCCTCCACCATTAAATTAAGTTATACATGGTCCTACTGTATATTGGCCCTCCCTTGCCGCCCCCCGCCCCGTCGGTTTTGGGCCCCTAGAATTATTACCACCTTTCTCCCCGCTTACAACAGCACTGGGTGTTAGACAGGATAATAAAACCAGCCCAGCAGATGGTATAGAAAGCCAGTTCTTTTTATGAACAGGTAAAAAAAAAAATGCTCAAATGTTCAACAATCAATCAATGTACAGAGTGTACGTTCAAATGTATACATATTTGTGTGTGTGTGTGTGTGCGTGCGTGCATGCATGCATGTGTAAAAGTAGCATTGAGTTCTGTTAATAAGTCTTTGACTAGTTTTATGGTAATAAATGTACTTGTTGTTTATGGCTGTATAAATCTTTCACCCGAGCCCATTTTCTTGCTGTAATCCAGTTTGCAGCACACACAACTGCAGTCAAATGTCCTCTGCACGCTTATTCTTCACACGACTGCCAAAAACGCTGCAGTGTATACTCACGTTTTAGTGGGTTGGCTCTCCTCTACCCACCCACCCAAAATGAATTCCCTCACACAAAAGAACCTTTTAATTATTTCAATGAGAACTTGGAGTCTGCAGGCTAGTGTGAGGGAGCGAGAGAAGCAGCGTGCGGAGCTAGCGTGCGGAGCTAGCGTGCGGAGTCGCGGTGAACCCAGTGCTCATTTCGCTCTCGTTTCAACCTCACAACAATTCCCTTTAGTGGAACCGGGAGGGAAAAAAGATTACTTCCCTGACCTTGGTCACACAAAGATGGCTTTGACTCGCAGGAGGGTAATCATAGAGTAGCGACATTGCAGTAATGGGCCTGCCAAATGTTTTTTTTTTTTTACACTGATAGTGATGTGGGGGTTTTGAGAGAAATTTCATTTTAATCATTGTCATTCATCAGGAGTGGATTGTGTTAGCAGATTCAAAGCGACTGAGTACTTCGATGATTGAAATTGTATCGAGCATGTCTTCAGGCAAACTGGAACTCGGCAGAATTGAGCAGCAATGAGGACTTCAACAGGTTATTACCCAGGTGTCAGAATCCAGTCCTGAAAGGCCACGGTGTCCGCTGCATTTTTGTGTGTTTCAGCGCCAGTCATTTTAGCTATTGATTGGCTAAAGAGTCCACACAGCATGTTCCCAAGGCCTCAATAGAAATGACTCAAAAGAAACCACGAGAACCTGCAGGACATTGCAGTCATTCAGGACTAAAGCTTGAAACCCCCATAAGTAAAATGTCTGGAAGAGGAAGGTACTTTCTTTTTGACGTTTCTACTAAGAACACACACTAAAATCTGTTTGATTCTATCCAGTTTCAGCTAGCATTGAGTCGGTTGGTAATTGAGTTACTGAAGCATCACCGTATAATTTTCCAGTTTAAATCAGCTCCTCTATCGGAGCACCACCTACACAAGATCCTTATTTGTCAGAAGGAGTAACTTAACATTTGTTTAATAGGAAAGCCCATGCCCAGACGTTAGATGGACTTATCTTATATCAGTGTCAACCTTGTCGGATTCACTTTTCTCATTTTCTTATATTTGCAGCATATTTATGAAGTTATGTCCTACTTATATTTTGGACTCCACATTTGTGCATATGTTGCCGTAAATTATATTTTCATAAAGATTAATTTAGTTGAAACGTGACATACAGTAGGTCTATTTTATTGTGCTTCTGGTGTTTGACTTGGAGTTTTATTGAAAGTCTAACGTTCAATATCAGGTAATAAAGATGGAAGGGGAAAAATCTCTCACTTTATCAATTTTGAAGCTCAGCTCAACCTCAGCTACTGTATTATTAGCATTCTAAGGCTGGAGGTCTGGCTTCATATTATTGTTCAGCTCCACAGTCAATTCGATGTGGCATTTTCTCAAACAAATTTCCTCCTTTTTATTGATACCGTCGCCATGACAACAGGAAATAGTTAAAACCAAATCAGAGGAGGGCATCGCTTCTTGAGCGGCAAGCGCCGCCTCAATGCTGTCTGTGTAGCGAATGCATTTGGACTCAGGGGACACCACTGCCTTTTAACCCATTCAAGAAATGATATCGCATTAGTCAGAATGAAGATACGTCTACTAAGCCTAGTTATTAAGCCGTTTCTCTGGAGAGAAACAGTCGCCAATAATAAAAATAATAAAGTAAAGCCATAATGCCAGTAAAAAGATGAACTCATTTGGAACACACACTAGTAATTTGGAACACTTATATTCATTACCAGTAGACAGCCACTATTATTTGTGTATATGATGCCTTTTTCGAGACCTGACATGGCCAAGATGTCCCTTCAATAAAGTTCAACTGTTGTAGATAATTGGCTACGAGACAGCCATCTTTGAGCTTGCTTCTGTTGTAACACCCTATATGGGGTTTACAGCTGTAATGGTCACACAGGGTCATTTTTGGAACTCTGACTTTCTGATCATCATGAGACTGGGCCCCCTGTGAAGTCGTTCACAATTAACACTCCTGAATGATCAGACTGAGGCACAGTGGAGTGTCTGTGCCCTTCTTCATGTGACTGAGATGAACATAGGCTCACTGCTTGACCAATCAGGTGCCAGTTTGAGCAGGAACACACCCTCTTTTTTGAGAAGGAGAGGGGAGAACCCAAATTTAACACACACACACACACATACCCTGAGGTGATTATAAACGACTGATCTATCTATGTTTCATTGTTGGTTCCAAAGGAATGAGCCAATATATTGTACGGGTGCCCTAAGGCCATCTACCAATCGGGATCAAAGGACTTTTGAGCATAAAAACCCATGTAACTTTACCAACGTTGCTCTGAACGTAAAGACGCTGTCTTACACCGACCAGACGCACCACTGAAACCCTGACAGACTTCGTTTCCCAGCCTGCATCTCGCCTGATCGCCGAGACAGAGTTAGCCTGCCGCCCACAAAATAAACCAAGCTGGTTGAGAGTTTTGAGAGTGTACTACCACATTTCCATGCAGTTACACCTTTAATCCACATTAAACCAGCTTAATCATTCCACAGTAATGCAGTGGAAGTAACCGACGGGGCACTGCCGTTGTACCCTTGAGCAAGGTACTTAGCCCGAATTGCTTAAGTATCCGGCTGTATAAGTGCATACTGTGTAAAGATTTTTTAATTGTGCAAGTTACTGTGGATAAGAGCATCTGTTAAATGTCAGTACTATAATTTATGAATAGAAACTAAAATCTGGTGAGGGATTTTAATGACACCACACCCAAATCCACAGTGATCTCACCATGGGTGGAGCATCTCTTTAAAACTCAGGAGCTGAGGGAACTTGCATATGCTTTTTACATTTTTTTCAGCTGCTAAATATGTAGATTCCAACTTATAAACAGCATAAGGATTAGTCATCGTTCCCACTCATGATTAATATACCTTGTGTTTTGAGTGAATTTCTTAGAGAAGGTGGTACTGGCAAAATGGAGTCTAATCCTTCCAATCTGTATTATTGAAATCATTCGAATGCTTCGAACGATGCTTGCTGCATCAACAGTGACATGTCGAGATATATCGTTCAGTCATGTGACATTGTCTATTTAAGCTTTGATTTTTATAAAAAGATCTGCATGTCGTCATTAATAAATTGTAAGAAATGAGCCAAGAAGCAGGTTTGGCAGGAGCCTCCACACCTCATTGCCCAATTAATTCAGTCACCGTCTTAAAAAATGTAAACGGTTGATGTGGAAAGCCTAGAATTTTTTATTTTATATTAAGATTTATTTAATATTAAGAAAAATAAATGTTTAAAAAAAATGTTTGGGTGAAGTGTGTGTGAAGTGCATATCAAGAGCATTGGAAAGGGCTTAAATCAATGCCTGGAAGGTCTACATTCCCAGGATTTGAACTCGCGTCCCCCTTATCAGAATCTCAGCACCCTAACCGCTAATCCCGACTGCGCAACCAACTACCGCCATTTTCCTAAACAGAAACATGTCAGAAGTATCTGCCCCAAAGTCAAGAGAGCGTCTGTGAAGCAGAAGTGAGAGGCGGACAGAATTAAGGACGCGAGTGAGCTTTGATGGCCAGAGACAAAGACGTCAGGCTCACTAGTTGCGGGGGAGAGAGCTTGTAGCTCCAGGCTGAAACTCTGTTATGTTTGTTCTGACTGTAGATCCCCCCACTGAAAAGTTTGGCAGGAGGAAGAATGAACTCAGAATGCATATGCCAGTCAAAGAGATTTATACGGACTGAGCTCTCGGGCCCTGCGACTGAACAGCTATACGGCTGAAATCGAAAGAGGTGAGGCACTGAAATGGGCACGGTCATAGAAAGGGTCAAGGGAATGTCCACCACTCAAAATATCGACGCATGGCTATAATAACTTGACACCTATTGAACCTTATGGAGGAAATGTACGATTTGCTCAGGATCAATTTACTGAGAACACAATACCTGAGCAAAAGAAAGAAGAGCATTAAATTTGCTTTGATATCGGAATGCCTGAAACCAAGTTTTATCTCTGCTGTGCACCCATTTATAAAGGAAAGCACGGTGTAGTCTTCTGTCAGAGACAGGGTTACCCCCCAAGGAAGCTGTCTAGTAGACATTAACGCCGGTCTCGCTCTCCAAAAGTTTGATCACCCAGTGTATTCACCTTACTTCCTGCAGCAGTGACTGAATGTACAAACTCTCTCTCTCTCTCTCTCTCTCTCTCTCTCTCTCTCTCTCTCTCACTCACTCTGGTCCAACTCTTGTCTAACTTTTTAAATGGCTTTCACTTTGACCTTTAACTTGGTTTGTTGGTTTTCATTGATCTCACATCCCAAAAAAAAAAAGCTCTTTCCACTGTGCTAACTTAATTCCAAGAGCGCAGGACCTGTTTTCGTTCAACCATCTACCCACCTCTCTACATCTCAGTACTCATGTCAGCTATCCATACAGATCTTAAATCAGAGTGCAGGAGAGAGAGAGAGGGAGCAGGGGGGGTGAGAGAGAGAGAGCGACAACTACTAAGATTAAATTGCTACTAATACACCAGTTCCAATGTATTTAACATTAATCCAAGGGCATTGGACAACCGCAAAGTTAAGCGAACGCAAAAAAAAAAAAATTAGGAAAAGCAGAATTTCATTGTTAATTCTTTACATCAATAAAAGTTAAATACATGTGTATGTCTTGAATCTTGGCATCTCCCTCACATGGCATCCTGTTCATTGTAGAGAGGGAAGAGAGACCTTAAGTGAGAGAGAGAGACAGAGAGACAGAGAGAGAAACAGACAGACAGACAGACAGACAGACAGACAGACAGAAAAAATAAGAAGGCTAGACTTAAGAGGTTTTCTGGGTTAGGCTCATCTCTACACCTTCTTTGAAAATTTCTACTCAGAGTGCTTAGGGCCCAGGTGAGAGTGTAGATGCACAATGACAAAAGGAACAGTGAAATGACTGCTATAGTCATCATCTATGTTGTGTAAATTGTGACAGACATGGAAGGAACAGTTCGGGGGGGAGCGCCTAATATATTTCACTCAAAAATGAATTAATGTGTTGTTTACACAATCTTATTCCAAAGGGCAAATGGAGAAACACTTCTAGAAATGGTAGCAGTACCAGACACTCTAGCCACGCCACCCACTCTTGAGAACATCGGAATGAGCGCTTCTTCCTGCAGCCGTATGTTCTAATCACTCCTGTGTTATGAAATCCTCCCACAAAGTATGTGCTTCTCCGTGTCGGACTCGAGGCAACCAAACTGCCAAAACCGCTATTCAACTGCGGTGCAGAGATATAATGGTGGATTGACACCGAGGGTATGCAATGCATACATACCAGGCTTTTGTCTCTCCAGTTTCTGTATGTTTCTTCTGTGGTCACATGACAGGAAACCGTTGTTTAGAGATAGGCTTGAAGGCTTGAGGTCATTGCAGTTATATTGTATCAAGGTAGAAGAGCTACATGAGCTGGATTTTGAACACCATCCCCCAGAAGTCTATGCAATTTTGCATGGAATCATACACAACCACACTAGGGTTGCCAGATGTTTTCAATGATTTGTACAGGTTTAGTTTGTGGGAGTTTTTGTACAGGCCCTCCCCGGTCCATCATCGGTTACGACCCCCACCCCCATTCATAATCGTTCAGAGCCCCCCAGTCCATGATTGGTTCCAACTGATGCTAACCAATTCTAATTCTGGCAACCCAAAACCATACAGCAATACTACTGCACTGTAACTTCCAGCCTTCAGACAGTCCTAAACTCACAGTGGGCAATTTGCACTTATGAAACACTTGAACCACTTGTAACATGTTATTACTGAGAGCAGCGGATCCTAGAGCCTGCTGTGAGGCAGAAACTCGGATGGCGTACATCCAGCACCCAGTCTGCATTCCCCTTTCCAGAGGGATTCCAGGGTGTATGTTCCTCCCGTCCTTAGGAAGGCATGAGTAACATGTTTATTTATGTAGAACCTTATCATCATAAAACTTAAAAATGCTAAAAGTATTCTTAGAACCATGTGACAGCGAGCTAGCATTAACCAGCTAGATTTGTTACTAACATTAGGCTACCTAGCTATCTGAGTTTGCGTATCCTTACTGTAGCTGAAGAGACAGACATTCGATGAATAGTGCCATGTAGCTAGCACGAGCTAGGTATTACCAAATACTAATATAATAAATAAATAAATAATTTTAACTGAAGCAGGATTACACAATACTGAAACGTAACCATCTCTTTTTTCCGTCACTTCCTCCTACTTTGCCTGATCTTCACGGTTCTCGAGATGCAGTTTCCGTTGTGGATAGTTCCTGCTCTATTTTAGTTCCTACAAACCTGTGGAAAAGGGCCAATAGCTAGCTAGTAATGGCTTCAAATGTTATAGTTTCACGGTTTCAAATTGACATACGAACATTAACAACACTATGTTACTAAAGCTGCCGGGAATCATTTGCAGGACTTTTCTGATATTTTTCTGGATAAAACTAGAATCCAGGTCCAGTCTTGCAATCATTTGATTTTGGTTGGGCAAAGAAGGCTTTTGTAAACTTTAAATATACTTTTTCAGGCATTTAGCTGACCCAACTACTGATTCGCTGTGTAGCTAATTAGGTAGGCAGCTAAGTATAATGGGTAATAATACAATTTAGCAGTTATTTTTCAACACACATAAAATTAGTTAGTATGAGTAGCATGTGCCACACAGTGCACTTAAAAAATAAATATTTTTAGATTAATTTCTGTAGAGAAAATTAAATCTGCTGATGAGCAGCTGTTCATCTGCAACCTGTTTTTAAAAATGAGAAGAAGTGGAGAAGTAATATTGGGCCTTAATTCTACAGCCAGTATATTTGGGTGCATTAATATGGAACTTATTTTTAGAAGTGATGGATGAATACTCGGTTTTCACTGGCTGTTAAACGGGAATATATATCAATATATACTGCATGGTAAATCCTTCTCATAAATCCTTGTATATACAGATTCATGTTTTTAGGTACTTTGCCATGCCATCATAATTCTTCATTGGAATGTCTTCTACACTTGCATGCGTTTAATGAAACATTCACATCCAACCGGTCCTCTTAGTGGTCGCAATGCTGATGTAAATGCTGTCACCTTCGCTTCGCTGCATTGATGGAGGAAGTCCTCCAGCCGTGACAGGAAGCTGATCTCTCAGAGGTGAGGAGGGGGCTGATTTGTGTCTCCGGGGTTACGCCTCCCCACCTTCGATGGGTATTCCCAGAAATAACTCGGAGAGCGTCCTCATCCTTCATTCGCCTTCGGAACAGGTCAGTTCAAACAACCTTTTCCCTCTCAAAACCTCAGCATAGCAGGAGCCAAGATGGCTGTGAGCGTGACAGGTTTGCACATTCTTCTGCTTGCCTTCTTCTGGCAAATGAGCACACAGTTGTGACAGAAATCAAACTTTGCATTTGAGGAGACGGACAGGAGCAGTGTCTCAGGAATATATATATATAATATATATATATAATATACTTAGTGCTGCTTGCCCTTTAATAACACTGACCAGTGTTTTAGTCACATTTAGTCACGTAAATTGTAATCCAAATGTTTTCCAAATGTATTATAATACTACTACTAATAATAATAATAATAATAATAAGGTACCACTTTATTTTGAGTGTCCAATGTTGACACTCAACTTGATATCAACTGAATCAGAAATAGTTGAGATACAGAAAACAGTCAGTTTATACTTTGTTGAGTGTCAATAGAGTGTTTATTGACAAGAGTGTTGAGTGTCAGTACAGTGTTTCTTGACACTCACCTGTTTGTGGAGTTTGTGGACAATCACCTGACATGCAATTGACTTTACATGAACACTGAACTGATATTCAATTGATATCAAGTTGAGTGCCAATATTGGACACTCAAAATAAAGTGTTACCAATAATAATAATAATCATAATAATGTGATTATCATATCATATTGTAACGTTTTTCATCTAGTAGTTCTTTTCCAGTATACAGTATGTCTAGGTTTTTTTTTGCAGAAAGAGCATAAACTTTTTTGGTGTAGTTAGAGGCATGCCACAAAACAATCGACTTGGTTGTCCAAGTATATTCAGGCCAGCTTTATTCGCTGACCACAGAATGAGCGGAGTTGCATGGATTGCAGTCTGGTTAGCCTTGCCTGGCACATGATCAGAGAGGGCGAAGGAATTTGTGCAAATACTTTCGCATGCGGACAGACCCCAGACAGCGTTTTCTGGAGCCACTGGTGGCCAACCTCAACTGAAGCGACACCACCCCACGGGTGGGACTGCGGCCTGCAGGAAGACACGCCCTGGACGTGTTATAGGAGGCTAGATCCGCTGCGTAAGATGGGGGTGTTTCCCAAGGACGGCACGGGGGGAAGCTAATTGTAGCCTTTAGCTCGAGTTCAGAGAGTGAACAATGTAGTTAGCGCCTCGGTGTCACGGCATCTTTAAATAGGTTATAGAAGGGTACGTGGGTGCAAATTTGAGGTCTCTTAAAGTAGATTGTGGACATAAATAAAAATGGCTTTTTCAGAAAGAAGGCATGTGTCAGAATGCCTGACGAATACCTTTTGAGTCGAAACGTTTCGTGCTGAATAAACCGCAACGGAGCATTTGCTGGTGTGCGGGTACTCTTTATTTTTATTTTTTTCATTGTTTCCCTCTTTTGTCCTTTACCAGGCCAAGCCATGTGGATGTGTGTACACCACTTTTTTATTTTCAAGAACAAGGCCATTATATTTCCAAATTCTTTTAAATGGATTTGGACGTGCCCAATTAGTTATATCCAAGGAAAAACTTGACACAACACACCCTCTTGACTTTCTAAGTAGTTCTTTATACCCTATTGCCGATTTGTGGTATTAGAGCTTAATCCCTGAGTTGTATTGGAAGCTCCTTGTTTGAAGCTCATTTGAGATATTCTTATTGTACACAGACATTCATAGTCCTTTCTTCTAATTTAATTATTTTTACACCTGAACTGCTACAGCAATGGTTCTGAATACTTAATGCAATCAAGACACGTCCTTTTGTAATTTGTATTTGTAATTAATGAATTACCATATATTTGTATGCTTTGTTGTCTATGCTGTGAGCAGAAATATTCATCCCTATTTAAAAGTTTTGTGATTTCAAGCTCTGAGCCATCAGAAGTTTCAAGGGCCTGAGCACATTTGCTGAACATAGCCTAGCCTACTGGCTGCATACTTTTACAAAACATTATTGACTGAGAAAACAAGAACCAGCATTACCTCTTCTCTTCCAGTGTTCTTTCAACAGTGTAATTTTCACTGATCAAGGGACGGAAATAATCCAAACATTTGCTACATACAGAATGTTTTTTTTTGTTTTGTTTTTTGCATGTGGTGATATAATTACTGACAATCTGAAAATCAAAATGGTGGCCAAACACAGCATTGTGCAGAGCGGCAGCTACAATTCACAGTGATCATACAGTGGTTACTTTTCAGAGAGCCAATCAAACATGTACAAATACCAATCACAAAACTTACTCTTGAATGAAGGCAAACAAATGAATGCGTAGTAGATGAATACAATTTCAAGTAAAATGTCAATGTTTTGTAGATTTAAAAATGACATCAAATTGTGTATTTTAGACACATTGGAGTCATAGTAGAGAATGTAATGTCAACAGTGATGACCCATGTTGTTTTTGTTGAGGTATAAACACTGAAAAAAATGGGTGGGCAGACAAACTATTCTGCTTTGAGCTCTATTTTTCAATGTATTGTTTTACTAGTTATTAAGCTTGAGTCAAATATGGAATTGAATATGAAATTGAATAGGCAGCTGGTGTGCACAGCAGTAAGTACACCTAACCTTTCTGTATGACAGCTCAAACCCTAGGAGACTCATGTTTTATTCAGCAGGCTTGCACTCCCAGTGGGTTGCATCTGATTGGCTGACAAAATATTCAGGATTTCTGAAGTTACTTTATGAAATATTGAACATTAAAAATCTAAATAATTATATACATTTTCACAAAAAAACTATCTTGGGTTCTGGTGTGTGTTTTGGAATAGTCTATCCTGGCCTACTGAGAATTTCATGTTAATTATTAGTTTATTAATTAATTCAGTCATTCTGTGTTTTCAGCTATCAATGTTCTCAGAAAGTTTAATTGCTTGCCTGTGGGTAATACTGCAATGTTTTCTTCGAGCTTGTTGGAAAGCTTGAGCGTGACATCCTGTATATGACATTTCACTTTCTTGTGATTTTTTTCTGTTTTTGTTACAAGATCTGAATGTTTTCTCCCTGAGCAGTAATGAGCGCTAAAACCTGAGCTAACAGTATGAGAGGTTTTTTTCTTGAGCAGTGATGAGCGCTAAAACCTGAGCTAACAGTATGAGTGAGGTTTTCTCCTTGAGCAGTGATGAGCGCTAAAACCTGAGCTAACAGTATGAGTGAGGTTTTCTACTTAAGCGGTGATGAGCGCTAAAACCTGAGCTAACAGTATGAGTGAGGTTTTCTCCTTGAGCAGTAATGAGCGCTAAAACCTGAGCTAACAGTATGAGTGAGGTTTTCTACTTGAGCAGTGATGAGCGCTAAAACCTGAGCTAACAGTATGAGTGAGGTTTTCTCCTTGAGCAGTGATGAGCGCTAAAACCTGAGCTAACAGTATGAGTGAGGTTTTCTCCTTGAGCAGTGATGAGCGCTAAAACCTGAGCTAACAGTATGAGTGAGGTTTTCTACTTAAGCGGTGATGAGCGCTAAAACCTGAGCTAACAGTATGAGTGAGGTTTTCTCCTTGAGCAGTAATGAGCGCTAAAACCTGAGCTAACAGTATGAGAGGTTTTCTACTTGAGCAGTGATGAGCGCTAAAACCTGAGCTAACAGTATGAGTGAGGTTTTCTACTTGAGCGGTGATGAGCGCTAAAACCTGAGCTAACAGTATGAGTGAGGTTTTCTACTTAAGCGGTGATGAGCGCTAAAACCTGAGCTAACAGTATGAGTGAGGTTTTCTACTTAAGCGGTGATGAGCGCTAAAACCTGAGCTAACAGGATGAGTGAGGTTTTCTCCTTGAGCGGTGATGAGCGCTAAAACCTGAGCTAACAGTATGAGTGAGGTTTTCTACTTAAGTGGTGATGAGCGCTAAAACCTGAGCTAACAGGAAGAGTGAGGTTTTCTACTTAAGCGGTGATTAGCGCTAAAACCTGAGCTAACAGGAAGAGTGAGGTTTTCTCCTTGAGCGGTGATGAGCGCTAAAACCTGAGCTAACAGTATGAGTGAGGTTTTCTCCTTGAGCAGTGATGAGCGCTAAAACCTGAGCTAACAGTATGAGTGAGGTTTTCTACTTGAGCGGTGATGAGCGCTAAAACCTGAGCTAACAGTATGAGTGAGGTTTTCTCCTTGAGCAGTGATGAGTGCTAAAACCTGAGCTAACGGTATGAGTGAGGTTTTCTACTTAAGCGGTGATGAGCGCTAAAACCTGAGCTAACAGGATGAGTGAGGTTTCCTACTTAAGCGGTGATGAGCGCTAAAACCTGAGCTAACAGTATGAGTGAGGTTTTCTACTTGAGCAGTGATGAGCGCTAAAACCTGAGCTAACAGTATGAGTGAGGTTTTCTACTTGCTTTTGTGACAGGCAGCCTAGAGTCCTTCAGTAGATGCATAAAACCTTTTTCATTAGTTTTGCCTGTCTGTATTTAGAGCCTAAATTCTATTAGAAAATGTATCTAAGCACAGAAGGTAGAATTTGCCTACCCGTACCTTTCAACCATCCTTCCAAGATACATTTGAGAAGTTTTTAAAAAAAAACATTTTAAGCTGAATTTTCACTGTAAAGAGCCGCTGTGGATGAATGGATTGCTTCAGTGTTTATATAGATTTATAAACCATTGTGTTGGGTAATATCTTTGACAGCAAGATACATATTTCCATGGCTTCCTAGAGTTGCAGAGCACAGATTACCAATTTCACCTGCAATGATAAAAGAGAACAACAACAACGGCAATCAATGTGTAATTGTCCCTGAAGTGGAGCAGGGGCACCTGCTTGCTGCCAGCGATCAGAGCCTAATCAATAGAGTGGCTATCCATTAGTCTGGCTCCACCGAACGGGAACATAAGAGGCTAGCTTTTCATAACTGTAATGACCATCACTATACTGTTTAAAAGAACCATAAGGCATGTATGTGGCAGTTACAGCGGCAACATGTCCCCTTCCAACCCTAAAAAAAAGAAGAGAAACAGTTTCAAAAAGAAAGGTAATTTTTTTTTTTATATTCAAAATTCATGGTTAGTTATTGTTTCTAACCCATTCCATTGCCTCAATGTCCCACTCTGGGGTGGTGCTCCCCGGCATGCGCATCCATGCACATCCATGCGCATCCATGCGCATCCATGCGCAGACGTGCTGCTTATTGCGCTGCAGTTCACCAGGTGACTGCATTACCTGGGCAGCTGGTGCAGGAAAACTGCGACTGACCAGTGGGCCAAAAGAGCCACTATTGCAGGGCTGTGCAGTCTGAAAAAAGCCAGTGTGTGTGCAGGTTTTTGTTTTAGTCATGCGCTAAGACACCTGATTCTACTTATCGAGGTCTTGATTCAAAACCATGATTCGTTATTTAGTTGAATCAGGTGTCATAGTGCTGGGCTAAAACAAAAACCTGCACCCACAACGGCCCTTTTCGGATAAGATTTGGACACCCCGGTTCTACTGCATGACGAGCCAGGGAATACATCAGCATTGCATTGTGGGACCACAGTCAGCACTGGTATGGTCAAGATGTGATCTGAGATTTCTTAACACACAACACAACTATAAATGGTCTGTTTATTCAGAGATGTCCACTTAGAGAACCTCTGTGTATAATTGTCCAGAAGTCTTTCCAATTGTGGCCTATCAAAGTGAAGACAACACAAAGGGTGGAGAGCGTTTTTGTAGGGAAGGGGTAATTTAGCCTGGAAGTGGGGCGATGAAAGAGACGCTTGTCACACAAAGCTAATTTGAGCTGGTCCAGATCCTTTTTTGGAGGTTTTGCAGAAGAGAAAAGGCAAGTGAGCTAAAATACTGTTACTTGACATATCAAAGCAACATTCCTCAATGATTTTACAAGCTTTGAAAAGACTCTACCAGTTGCTTTATGGTGTCTCTACAACAAAAAAACGCTTAAAGAAAAAATAAGTTACTACGCTGTTTATTCCATGTGTCTGTCTGTGTGTGTGTGTGTGTGTGTGTGTGTGTGTGTGTGTGTGTACAGACTAATAGCTGAAATTACTTATGCTGTCCTTTATAAGTTTGCCCAAATGACAGTGTATGAACACATTCATAATGCATTCACTATTACCAGACTCTCCGGTTAAGCTAAGAAAGATTGCATGGCGCATCCCTATAGGTTCATCGACCGGCGATATATCTGGAAGGGCATTTTATACTCCGTTACCTCTTACCCCTGGAGATGGAGATCATTTTGCTAAGGAGTAATTTTATTCGCAACGTAATGACTTAACAAATTATCAACTGAGTGTCTGTGCTCACATCAATGGCAAGGAAACTTACAATGCAATTCCTGGTAATTAATTTCAATTCTTCCCAGAGGGGAAATTTCTGTCTCGTGTAGTATTATTTATTACTCTGGGGGGGGTCTAAATATCTCATAAATGGATCATTGAAAGATGGTCTGTGTCCGAACTGAATTTATAAGATCCAAATATGAGCAAGACACACATAAACAAATGAGAAAAATGAGATGTCTAAGAGGCAGTGAGAAATAGACGAGCAAAGCGTTATCTTCAAATGATACTTTCACATTATTGGAGACCTTGTTTTCTCCTCCAGGTTGAGAAAAAAACTTGAGATTTAGCACAGAAGATTTAGCGAATTGTTTGAAAGACACGGAGAACTCTTTTTAAGTTCGCGCTGAGCCTAAATTGAGATCACAACGACATGATTATCAAGAGAAAATGTGATAAACATTCATATTTTATGGTTCAATGATCTGATGGTGATTTCATTTTGAGTAGAAGCACCATAGATTATTGATGGATCCCAGTATTAAACTTTTATTTAGATAAAAATTCATCTGGAAAATTTACATATTTTATCTTTCAAAAATAATACATTTATATATTACACCTTGGTATGTCTAATATGTAACTACAATAAAGTCATCAACATAAACTTGAGTACCTTGTGTGGGCCTCAGAAAACAATATTTTAAACACATTTTCTCACCATTTAGAAAAAAGGTTTTATTTTTGAAATTAGGATTTATTTAGAAACAAGCACTTTGTTACCCAGCAGGCCACTGATATAGCAGGACAGCAAGCATTATCTCCCTGGGGAATGGCAGGAGCTGTCTAAAAGATTACTTCGTAATAGCTAGTCACACTGCCAAGGCTAACAAGGGATTATGTCTAGGTTACACATTTACACAAGGTTGGAACAAATAGAGGACCTACCATAATTCTGTATAAACATTGTGTTCTGTAACAAATTGATTTTTAAATCAATTTTTTTCCTTGTTTTCCATTCTGTCAGACATTTGATAGCTTTAACAATTTGAAAAAAATATCTGAGATGTAAAATATTTATTAGACAACCAACTGCAGCGCAAAGTACTCAGCGGCATTGTGGGAGCTGTTAACTTGTGAGACGTCATATCGCAGTTGCTGTGGTTACGCTGCACAGCCCAATCAAGGGGGTAGTCTTGTGGTGTGACAATACATTAGCCTGTTGTGGTGATGTCAACGTCAAAAATCAATCACAATGGAGATTTTAATTAAGCTATGTTATGTTTACCTTGAATGTTTCATTTTTAACCATTTTTATACCTTTTTTCTTTTCTCCCCATTTTGTAATGGCCAGTTGTATTTGTCAGCTTGTCTCATTCGTTTGAAGTCCTCCGTCAGTTTGGAACAGCACAAACTTTTACACGATCCGTCCTCTAAAGTGTAGCTGTCAGCCCGTGGTTCCGTTAACTGTCTGGACCTCTAGCTGAGCGACACAGTCCCTTGTGTTGTGTTGCATGGCAGAAAAATACCGCACACACTTAACCAACCAGACAAATCATCTTTACATGCACCAGGGAGAGGGACTAGTTTCAGATATTGTAGGTTTGGGAGGCTTGTGACAGGAACTGGTCTTTAAAAAGTATGTTAATTATGTATATATATATATTAGTCATTATTAAATAAATTCCAGCAGAACGTGTAAATCCCTGAAAAACCAACAACATATCCATTCACATTATGGTGGCTCTCAGTAAAGGAGTAGATTCAATTGAGGAATGCCTTCCAGTCTCATCTTCTGAATTTATTACTCAGTTTTTACCACATACAATAAATTACAACATTATGGGCCTGCCCCTGACACAGAACTTTGCTTTGTGCGAAGACTAAATCCATCAGGGACCTTAAAAAGGACAGTTCTTGGCAACTAGCCAATACCGAACTGGGGTGGCGTGGGGTATCAATGATACTGTAAAACATAAGATCTAAGTACATCCAAAAGAGGCTAGTCTTGTACGGGTATCTCCAGGAGTGGAATGGAGATTTTCGAGAGTAACTCAGAAACAACCGCTGGAAAAAACCTGAATTTATTGGCGGACTAAGTAGCCTCATTGAGAGAGACGGGTTCCCCCATTAAATCTCAATTCCAAGCCCAAGAGGTGGACTGGCTTGTCACAGAGGTGCTGCCCTAGCTAACACAGGTTATTACCCGACACTCTCCTGGGGGCAGCTGGCTCGTATTATACCGCTGATTGCTTCAGGGACCAACAAGGTTAATTTGACACATTGTTGTGGTGGCTTTGCCTGCCATCCACGCCTGTGGAAATGGGTCGCCCACTCCACTTGCAATAAAAATAAATAAAAAAACGTGTAGGTTGGAACAAGCGTTCTGGCAAGAACCAGTGCTGTGCTGTGGATTCAGGAGATAAATTAGGCATGATAGGCAAAAATACATTTTGACAAATTTAGCAAACACCAAATTTTATGACAAAACAATTCATTCACTGAATGGAACAGTGGGTGCATACTTACTGTATATATATATTTATTTATTTTACATTTTAGTCAAAATTAAAGACAAATGTTGATTGACTCCAGACTACAGTGTCAAACACAGTTATGGTATATCTGACAGCCCGACGCACCCTCCACAACTTCATGTTGAGTTGCCATTTGGATTCTGTACCTGCAGCAGAAGCTAAAGATGTGGAAAGATCTAAGAGGCAGGCCGCCTGCAGCTCTACCCCATTCCTCCTTATCTTTCATGTCTTTCTCTTTTATCAGTGTGATGCTGGGCAGCCTCACATCAAAGATCAAGTCAAGCAGCGGGGGAGAGCAGCTGGAAGTGCGTGAGAGTGAGGGAAAAGGGCTTTGAGCCAAGTGCTATTATTATTTTTTTAGTGCGATGATTTATGATTATTGAAAATACGATAATAGCCATTTGTGATTTTCAAACTCAACCTACCCATGATTCTGAAAAAAGACCACTTGGGCTTACTGCGATTGTGATATCTAAGCCCAATCACCTCACTGGTGCTGATAAGACTGGCAAATAATTTACTCGACTGGCGAAAGAGAGGAAAAAGATATGTGGTTGCCGTAGAAAAATGCATCTCTCTTCTAGAAATTTAATATAATTACAAACTGCTGTGGGAGAACTGCTTCAACTTGAGAAGGCCTCGATGGAGCAGATAAGTACATGCAAAAACAAATCAGCATTTCTGTTGGCTAAACATTACAAATATTTGAAATGCTCAAATGTTTCTCATTGTACGTAAAGGTGTATGCCACATGGAAAATTGAGCAGCTCAGGTAATTTACTGCCAGTTATAGCCAATCACTGTGCATTCAATTATGTTCAATTCCATTCAAATGAACATTATCTTCCCTCAGGGGATCCCCATTTGGTTTAAGAATATTGAATTTGGATTAAGCCATAAAAGCGCGATAACCATAAAGACAACCATTAACGACAATTGCATAATTCATGGTATAAATACATACATGTACGTACACATGCATTAAAGCAATGTTTGTGCAAATACTGAATTTTATCTGGCAGGTTCTCATTGAAAAGTTGAACGCCTGTTCAATTAACAAAAACCAAATTTTTTAAAATATTAATCCCATGCTCTACAAACCTGCCAGAACAGGTTATATTGCTTCAAGAAACCTTTATATATAATGTAATGTAGAATGCATATTAAATTGTACACTTTAAATACTATTAAATGTTACATATTATATATTAACATACATACACATGATCCACATTATTAATTTATATGGCCTCTACGGAACGGCTCCATAAACATCAATATGTAATCTTCTAAGTGACTGGACAATACTTGACTTTTTTTCCCTGCTTTTATTCATGTCCTTAATTTTAATATAATTGTTCATCAACATAATGTGCAGGTCCTTCATAATCTTAGTCCGATTTTGTAGTTGTGATTGCCTTCACATTCCTTTTGTCAGGAACCGTTCAGAAACCCAAGTGCAGACCAGGATGTAGGCGAAAGAGATTTCCAGTCCAAAATCAAAAGCCAGGTAATCAGATGTTGACCGATCCAAACCGACAGGCAATAAGAATAGTGAGACGGTCCAAAAATCAGTAACCAAGAAATCACGGGTGAAGGTACAGGAGCGGCAGGCAAGGGCAAAGTCACAAAACAAGCAGGAGTCAAAAACCAAGGTAACAAAAAGCAACAAAACAGAATCAGCAGGCAGAAATCAAAGTCGGACAAAGGGTGTCTCGGGAATCTCAACAAATCACTGGCTTTACTATCACAGGCACAGGAAAAGTGATCAACATTCTGACAAGAGACAGACAGAAACACAGGGTTTAAATGCACAGGGAGAGACGAGATACAATGGGGAGCAGGTGTGTGGAAACGGAGAAGGGAAATGACAAAACAGGTGAGCGCAATGAAACAATGAGGGAAGCTGAAGATTGACTAACAAGGTAACGCGTAATACGCGGACCGGACTCACACATAACACATAGACTTGAACATGGACTGGGTAGTTAAAGATAAGCGCACACAATTAGAGAAGGGAAGAGGAAACAAGAGTCAGCTGTAGCAAAAGAGATAATCAAAGAAAGATGATCAGCGATAGAACAGGTAGAAAGAGAGACAGCTGCAGATAGAAACTAAAATTACGTTAGTGAGTTAGTTAATTAGTACAAAACCTAAATCTAAGCTGTTAGTAGTATTTAGTTAATTAGTACTATATACAATGAGATAATTAGTTAAGAAGGAAGTGCATGACAGAGGAAATACAGAGAAAAACCACAATCACAAAAGGCTCCCGAAAAGTGTGACGAAGACAGGGGAGTGACGGCAATGCAAACACGGAACAGTGAAACCATAAATAAAACTGCATGCAAAATGAGAAATAAATAAACCAGAAACATAACCAGAAATATAAATACACAAATAATACAAAATACAGAATCCTGACACCTTTAGTTGGTTTTGAAAGCATTCATTTTCTGTACTCTTCGCTTTGACTTTTAAGAGCTCCATTCTTTGATTTCTGCGAAAGCTCTTGGCTCTTCAAATGCTAATCGAAAAGAACATCAGAGAATCCTGGGCTAGGCTACCATAACACAGTGAAATGGCTGGTGTTAATTCAATAGCAGCAGAACCTATATGAATCTGGAAGGGATTTATGCATTAGCAGATTGTGCTTTCAGACTCTTTTACCTGATATGAAGGAATTTCAAAGGTTGGCATTAGGTGACAGGTATAGAAGGCATTTCATTAGGCATTAGGTGACAGGTATAGAAGGAACTCATTGGCATCAGCTACGTCCACGGAAGCTTGAAAGACAGAACAGTGAGTTAGACTTTCAATGGGAGCATTCCTTGCCACTGCAAAGTCGATGTTTCTGTCAAATCCAGTTGTGGAAATGTAAAGGCTAATACAGTGTTTCTATTTGCGCTCGCCAATGTCAAGTGACTTCTGTCAGATTGTCCAGCTATTCTTTGCTCAAAATTGTATACTTGTCATGGAGAATAACAGAAGCCGAATGGGCTGTTATTCAATTGTTTATCAACTGGATTTGAAGAGCCAGCTTTATCATGGTAATGCATGTAGCACGTGTTTAAATAGGCATCATAAAAACGATGAAAAAGAACTGTTAGTCACACTGCATAAATATTATTTTGGCATAAATGATGATTATATAGTTGTTCATATTAGCCATATTCCAGAAATCATTTTCAAAGAACAATATATTTAGAACCAAAAGCATAGATCCATTCGTGATCCACTTATGGGTACTCCTTATCTTTGAAGAACAAATTAAACTAACAACAGGACCAGGGATTTCTAGGTCGAAGAAAAAGCCGTATGTTTGAACCAATGTGAAAATGGCCTATGAAAGGAATACACTAATCTTTACCTTATACTGGTCAGCGATAACATTTGACATTGTGGCGAGATCACAAAACACGAACATGGTTTAAGAAAATGCAGGTGCTTCAGACTTAGCTGAGTACATTAAACATCAATCCTCAGAGCCAGGAGTTTGTGGTCAAAGCTTGGGGGGTTGAGGTCTTTACACAATAAGTGGTACAAGCCCTCGGAAGAGCACCCCTCAAACTCCTACGCTTCCAAAGAGTGATTGAGCCATGTCAAAGCAAATACACCTCCATAATGAGCCTGAAATTAGAACCAGGCCAGTCAACATCTCAGTCATCTAGAACTGCAATGAAGTTAGAACCAGGCCAGTCAACATCTCAGTCATCTAGAACTGCAATGAAGTTAGAACCAGGCCAGTCAACATCTCAGTCATCTAGAACTGCAATGAAGTTAGAACCAGGCCAGTCAACATCTCAGTCATCTAGAACTGCAATGAAGTTAGAACCAGGCCAGTCAACATCTCAGTCATCTAGAACTGCAATGAAGTTAGAACCAGGCCAGTCAACATCTCAGTAATCTATAGGACTGCAAATACAGGGTAAAACCCTGGGTGGGAGGGTCAGAAAAAATTAGGCATGTAGCTTTATCCGCAAAAGTCCCGTGGGGGCCTTGCGGTCGACGGCTTCGCGAACCGCGGTCGACATATACAAGAATGATGAGAGGGGAAGCAACGGTAGGTACTGATCACTGGGAGGCTTGTGTGCAGAACCTGCAGGAGCTCAGAGTGCAGACGGACCAGCAGGAGTCAAGGGAGGTTATATGTTTCACAGCGTGTGCAATCCTGCTTTTGAGAAAAACCTGCTAGGGGGGGAGAACCGATTTAAGGGAATTTTGGGTGGTAAATCCCGTAGAATCACATTGGCCGATGGGATGCGATGGGATGGGATGGGATGGGATGGGATGGGGGGGAGGTGGAGGGGGAGGGGGGTCCCATTGTGCTGGGAAAGAGTCCCGGAAGGTTTAAACAGAAAACAGAGGATTCATTTGGATTTCCCATTGATGTTAAAGCCTTTGATGTCTGTTTGGGATTCACTGGATGCCGATTGACCGGAAAACGCTTCATATTAGCACGCCATATTGACTGTAGTCTCAAAACGTGAAGGGAAATTCCCATGAGTGCTATTGTCTCTGGAGCACACTGAATGGACTCTCGAGAGTACTGCAAAAAAAATCTTAGCATTTATAATTATATTAATATGTTTTTTAAAACATTAGTAATATTTTACAGCTCTACTGTAACCCTCTGAAAGGGTTTTTTTTTACGTTTTGTGTTTCACCCCAAGGAACCTGTTTAGTTTATCCTTTTTTGATAAACGGCAGGAAGTTACTCTAGATATGATTTGAACCTATAGCCTTCTGGTATTTAACACTGATGAATAGAGAGGTGCTTCCTGTACAATAGTGATTGGCAGCTGACTGCTCAGACTAAATGTTGCCATGGCGATGAAGAGGAGCGTAAGACCTTGAAAGGCCCCATGGCTATGCCTATAATTTAATTATGTTTACTATGTAAAGTACCTTCCTGATTATACAAGTGATAAGAAGAAATGGTGATATATGAAATTAGAATTTAAATGGAAAAATCTAATGCTTTTCGTTCTTATCATTATTGGTAAATAATGGAGAGCAGGAAGTGAAAATTAACTGTCAAAGCAGTGTGTGTGTGTGTGTGTGTGTGTGTGTGTGTGTGTGTGTGTGTTGAAGAAAGGGGAATGAACTGGAAATGTCAATCTTTTTTCTTTTCGTCCATGAATATATTGATTGGATTTATTATGCCCAGAAATTGCTATTGGAGGTGGAGGTAATTTAGAATTTCTGCCAACATGCTCTTATGAATGAAGAACAGTTGTATAATGCTTCTTTTTATTTTTTTATTCTCAGGAGTTTTTTTTCAGCCAGTGCAAAGATATCTATCTATAATATAAAAGGCAAGAATTTAAATATGTACTCATTAGATGTGTGTGTGTGTGTGTGTGTGGTCACTATGTGTGTATGTGTGTGTGTGTGTGTGTGTGTGTGTGTGTAACTGACCAGGGAGCTGCCTATAACAAGTGTGAATGTGATGGTGTTGCGTGGAATGAGAGGACAAGGGGAGGGGTGGTGGAGAGGAGGGGGTGGCTGGGTGGAGGTAGTGGAGATGGGGGGGGCTGGGTGGAGGTGGTAGAGAGAGAGAGGGGGGCAGGCTGAGTGGATGTGCTAGGGGGTGGTGCTGGGTGGAGGCGCCTATATATACAGTGTTTCATTTCAAATCCAATGTGCTGTAGCACAGAGCCAAAACAACAAAAAATGTGTCACTAATAAGATTATTAATTAATCAGGATTATTGAGCAGCTCATTTCTCATTAAAAGACAGAAAATATCAACGCTGTACATCAGTGTGGTTCAAAATACAAGTGCCTCAAGGCACAGCAGTTCTGAGTCTCCCAAAGCTGAGGACTCTTGTTTTGACATGAGACGGTTATCTCATGAAACCCAATGACCCCCTGATCCTTTGCGCTGGATTAGCAACGATCTATTATAGCGCCGCACCGTTATGATTGACGTGACTCGTGATCTGCGATGCCCACGCGTGTGCTGTTATGAAATTATGCATAAAATATGAAAAGGGCTTTTCAAAGACCATCTCAAGGGAGGGGGTCAGCTCAGCTCAGCACTCTGGAGCCGCCATTTATCCGATAATCTACCGCCACTTCCTCTTGTGAATACTCCCAGGGATTCAAGTCCAGGGGTGTAACCCCTTAGATCTGACGTCGCGCAGGCGCGACCTTTTTACGCAACTGAGACACGCGTTGCTCCTGCAGCCAAACTATTAGTGGAAAACACAAACGCGGTATTTTAACTTTATTGGTAGACGATTCGCGACGATTTCTGGCCAATGCGTAGTTTCTAAGTGTCACTATCTTTCCGTAGCAAGTCCATTTAACAAGTACTCCCCACCCAGCCTATACCTACCCATGCGTGACATAGTGGGCAATAGCGTCTATGTTGGAGTTCATAAATATATGTATTCATCATATAATATTAGAATACCGTCATAGCAACCAGATAAACCCACCTTATGCAAATACAGCGGTGCAAATCGCTGCTCAATCAATACCTACATAAACAAGTGGAATCATTCTCTAATCATACAATGCCATTCTACTATCAATATCTGCGATTACATATGGAATTCATGTGCAATCCTACCATGGATTTAAGCGTAGATATGTCCCTTTCAAGATTCCGTGGTCATTTATTGTCTTGGACAATCCGTTTGAAAAATACACAGCGCATTTGAACACGATTACACAACCAAAACTAGCTCTGCGTAAAACTTACTTCCTGATTGCAGTGTCGTGACGCTTTCAATTTTATTCTGGTTTGATCGACGATGGTTTTATCCAATAGAAGGCACGATAAACTTCCCCAAAAGTAATTTACATGTGTAATTGAAAGCTTGGATTAACTATTTAAGGGCGAGTGTAACTGCAATACTTGTTATATCACGACAATTTTACGCAGGCATGCACAGATGACGCATTTGGTTTGACGCATATGGTATTACGCGATAAAACTGCGCGCGACTTTGAAGTTACTTTTTAGCAGTTTTCCCCCGAAGTCGGTCAGAAGAGGAGAACAACAGAGAATCTTCTAATCCCTGTAGCATAGATTCTGTGGAAGAGGTGCCTATCAATATGGGGAAGATATCCTCCTTGACATGTAAGTATTACTGCTTGTAATATTTTGATTATATACATTCGTTTTTCCACTGCGTGCTATATTTTCGTTATTTTTGTATTTGCATCGGTCGTAATAGACCACTGTTAGCCTGCTAATAATGCTGAACATATTTGAAAACACACTTTTTCAGACTCCACCTTGAATAACTACATGTATAAGGCAAATTATATAGTACGTTCTTTCCGTTTATTTTTTATTTTCTATTTGGTTTAGCTATCTCATAGCTTAGAATGTATAGCTGACTGTATTCTGTTGAGTACTAGCGATAGCTTCTACGTTGTGAGAAAGTAGCGCTTTCTTGACTTTGCTTCGTAGATTGTGTCTATGACCTTCAATATGCACTTATTGTACGTCGCTTTGGATAAACGCGTCTGCCAAATAACTAATGTAATGTAATGTATTGATACTATGTGTTCGTGCCGTTCGCGTAGTGGCTCGTGGTGGCCTGCTTTGTTAGAATTCATAGCATTCACAATGAAATTGAGTATTTTAGCGCTGTTCTGTTTGGTTGCTCAGTCGTACGTTATATTTTATGCCTCGATTTGCCGTGAAGCTAGAACATTGGTAGTGTTTTCCGATATTATTTTATTGTATTGTAATTTCTTTGTGCATAATGTACTCTATGGGGTATTAGTATCTCCATGGGTGATGCTTTTCACTTAGGGAATGGAAAATATGTATTCAAATTTACTGTGTCCAGATGTGTGCAAGATGAATGTAAAATAAATAAAATAAAAAAGCAACAGTTGTGAAACACACTACAGAGTAATGCCATCCTAGAGCACGCAACAAAAGATAACATAATGTAGCATACAGAAGAAAGTGTTTACTGAAGTACAAGAGTGAATGATTTCATATTTAGCTGTGTGTACCACAGTGTTATAATGCTTCTGCATTATGTAATTTGTTCCTATAACATGCTTGACCCTCCACCTCTGCCACTCCAGCAGTGCCCTCTACTGTTCAGAGTGAAGCCACTGCAGGACCAGATCCTTACAGCATTGCCAAGACCGTGCCATTGATGAGTGCATGTTGGCCATGAAGGCACCGCACAGGATGAAGCAGTATATGAAGGATAATGGTGAAAAAATGGCACACTAGGCATCAAACACTGAACTGAAACTGTGCAATATCAATGTTTTCATCCATTAAGTGATCGTAAGGGAAAATGTATATGCTTTATAAAGGACAAAAGGCTTTTAAATAATTTCTCGGAGAGGTTTTGGGTAGGTTATTGGACACCTAGATATCCACCCCCCTGTACTGATCCAAAATAATTCCCACATGAAAATGATAAAAAGGTGAGTTAAATGAGTCAAAACGGTTGATTTGCACTGAAATGTATGATTAGTTTAAGATTTACAGCTATTCACATTTTAGCCAATTTGGATAGGTTTGGAGACCCTGGGTACATCAGGCTACACTGCTTACATTTTGTGTCATAGATCTTTAGTAGTTCTGTATATCACCCTGCGATTATTGAATGCTTGTGGACAAGGAGTTTATGATCCAGGAAATGTGTAGTTTTACCTGTTTCACTTATGTAGCTCTCAGTATTTTGAAGAAATATTTTTTTTTTTGAATTTGTTGCAAAGTTTTGCTTGCATTTCCGGCACTTTATTTTGACTTAAATTATGAAAATAAACAAATCTAAGTTTGTACAAAAAATGGTACACCGGTTTTGTTTCATTTAAGCCATTTACCAAGTTTATGTGATGCTCACACCTGGAGTTATAAAGCCTTAAACAGAGTACCCCCATGATTTACCAAATATGCCATCTGCGCTAAGGTGTTAAGACAACATTTCATTGCATATCATTGCAGATTTCCAGCAAATAGTCTTCCTGCCGTCACGTGACTGCTCCACAATTGATTGAGTGTGTGGCGAGTGTGCAACCGAACAGGTGTATTAATAACCAAGATGGATGGCCACGTCATGACCGAGTGATGCGTGTGCACGACTGAAAGCCGCAAATTGCATTCCTCATCTTTATTAATTTCACCTGTTCCGCGACGCATTTTAGATGAGATTTCACAAGCCCTTCCTGCCGATAATGAGCACAGGTCCATTGGAGTGTAGAAACCACCCCCCCCCCCCCCACCCTCCCCCAATGTCCCTAACATAAACGCAGTGTGACATTGATTTCGGAAAGCTCTTCTAAACACCAGCGGTAGCTTGCTCCCCTCATTTAATTGTTTCTGTAAACTCCAACTCCCAAATGCCCCTGCAAGTGTTCTTGCCTCCAAAATCCCAAGAACAGATACAAGTAGCCCGGTATAATTAAGATAAACTTAGGCCAAGTTAAAAGTTTCAAAAGGGCATCCTCATCCTTCTGCTGCGGCCCCTTGGGTTATGAATGTAATAAAGTGAGATATAGTGCTGGCATAGAAACGCGAACCAGTGGGCAGAGTTCAAGTCCTCCACAGTCTGAGATTGTATGAACAAGGGAGGCAGGGATGAACAACGGCAGTTATATCCAGGAGATTGACATCTGCGAGCAGCTCTCCAACACAAGTCTCCAGAGATCAAGCCAATCGGAAAAGACGGGAGCTGTCAGGTGACTAATCCCGGTGAAACACTGGCACCCAGCACGGTGATGTGCCCGCAATTCTGGAATCGAGTCCTAGCGGCGCCAGTGCTGATCGCGGCCGAGAATCAAATTGGGTGGCGCATATTTAGCCATACTGTCACCCTGTGAGGTAGAGCTCCAGTCATGAGGGGTAGAAGGAGGGAGAAAAGCCAGGGCAGCAACCAGACTGCAGGGTAAACAAACAGGGGGAGCCTGGCGACGTACATTTCAGAGGACGTGCATGTTAGCGTTTACCTTCCAGGACTACAATCACAGGCTATTCCAAATAGGTCAAATCAAGAAAAGTTGTGATGTAAAAAGTAGATGCAGAAGAAAGCTAAGGCGCATCATCTCCACTTTGGAGCCAAGAAGTGATACGGTTGCCTCTGCTCAGTTACCCTGCGGACGGACAGCGGACTGCTAATCCAACGATTTCTGTCAGAGATCTCAATTAAATTCCACGTCCGTCAACTGGGGGCCGATGGTATCTGAATGTCCTCCTATCTCTTGGCCAGTGAAAAAAGGAGGGGAAAAAAGCTGAGCCCGTATTCTCTCTATCTGAAGCCTCCACTTACTCCACCATTCCTTCCCCTGGCCCCAGGTGTAGTGTGGTGATCATAAATACAGGAAGGAAAAGCTGGCACCAACACAATAGGTATTTGTTCAGCTGCCAGCCTCTGCTGGGGTCTGAGTTATCGGATATCAATAGTGACGGTTTCACACACGCCGTCGCCCACGGGGCCGTTATCTGCCCGACGAGGCTCGCTGGAGAAGCTCCCGGATCTCAAACCGCAAGCTCCCCCTTATTGGTATGCAACTCTGCTCTCCACCGTAACGCGACACCTTTCCACTTATATACCTTATCCTTGAAATCACCTGTGTGTTTGCCATGGTAGTTAGGAGGTAAGGACACAGGGCAGAGGCTAATGAGGTGTGTTCATTGAGGGGCTGTAATCATGGAGGCTTTCCAGCTCTCTTCAAACCACTTTAACTTTATTCCGTGAAGTCTGTGGGTGATAGCACGGTGTTCTATGGGGTTTGTAGTCTATACCCCGGCACTTTATAAAAGTTTATATACTCTCATTTAAAAATACAGCAATGTTTGCTTTCTTTTTCTTTTTTTTGGCATGAAAAGCCTGCAATTCGAAGAACTGCTTTCATCCAAGACTATGGTTGAGTAGCCCTGGCCTACTGAGGTCTCACTCACAACATGTTATTCACTTTTACCTCTGTTTTTAAATGAGAAAAAAAATGGTTAAAGTTCAAGTAATATTGAAAGTCAGCAATGTGTTATGAGCAAGGAGGTGTTAGGATAACGACAACATTTCATGAATAGAACTATCGTAGTTGAATTCAATCTTGTGTGTGTAAAATAAAAATGCATAGAATAACATTTCACACATTATGTCCTCTAAACCGTACAGTTAATCTTCTGTCATAGGAATTTTAAAAAAGCAGATGGATTAAAAAAATAACCTACCACTGCAGCACCACTGCATGGAAAACCAATGGCAAAAATCTTATGAGTGGCTAACAGAAAAGTGGCAATAGCAAAGTGATCTAAATTATGAAAACTGACTAATCTAAATTAGTATTGTACATGGTGTTTAGCTTCATTAAATCAATTTTCCAAGTTTCTATGATGCTCACAGCTGGAGTTATAAAGCCTTAAATAGAACACCCCCTAAATAGGTGAGAATTGACCAAATTTGGCATCTGTGCGAAAGGGTTAAGCTAAGCAGGACTTATTTAATCCTCTCTTATGTGGAAAAAAACTGCAGCTCAGAAACAGGCATGCCATTTTATAGGGATCTAAATGGTAAATGTACTGAATATGAGTGTAAATTACTGGGAAAATTATTCAGGCATAAAACATGAAGCTCAGTGGAGGAATTCTGGGAATTTTTTGCTTGATGTAATCTTTAGTCAGGGCATCTGATATTTGACATCATCTGTAGAGCTGGATGCTTCATTGAAACAATTCAACGTTAGTTCCTTGATACCGTGGACCGCAGGGGTCCAACAAGCCAGAGTGCTAGTCTCTAACCTCCTGCAAGCAAATTAAAGTAAATAAAGATAGCTATAAGAAGCCAACAACTGAGTTTGCAAACACAGGTTTGCAAGCACAGAAATTATAGCATTACTTAAAATACAGGCGGGTGTGTAGGCCTACTGTCTATTCAAGAGTGGTGTCTGTTTGGGGGAGGAATTAGTTTTACAGCCCAGGTTTTAGGAGCAAGTTTTGATAGCAGAGTGAGGTGCATTCAATAACACAGATGTTCACAGTACAATGTAATGTCTTCAAGCATATGCCTGCCAACATAGTAATTACCACAGTTTTTTGTTTTTGGGCATGAGCCTGGTGCATCCTTCTCCCCCCTTGGTTTCTTTTTCTTTAATCTCAAACAACCAGAGAAATAGCTTTTCAGTTTCCTACCCAGAGATGCATCAGCAGTCTCAGGTGCACAGATCGACTAGAATAATTATAACAGGATCACTGTTGAGCTGGAAAGTGGGCGGGTGAAAGGGTTTAGGCCTTACCTATAAACCAATCATTACACACAACCTCTCTCTATTTACTAATCTACTTTCCTTTATTGACTCTCAAGAAGTTCATTTGCAGTTAATTGATGCCAAATATTCAATAGAAGCTAGGTACAGCTAATTATTCAAAATTTTATTTTGTGATAACATCGTTTTTCTTTTACATCACAAAATTGTACAGCGTTTTCTTATTTTTACTTGTGGATAAACATATTTTTCAATATCAGTTCCCTAATTCTAGGAACATTGATCACGTACATTCAACTGGTTTAATTCTCGTAAGAAACACATTTTGCTTACTAGCTTTTATTGTGCTCAATATTGGACTGATACATAGTTTAAAGAGGTATTTACCTCTTAACTGACAGGATGAAATGCTTAAATGTGCAGTATAATTAAGAGAAAGCTTTGGGATTACTTACCATGGGTTTCTCGGATATCTTACACTTATTAATCAGTCAAGACACATTCAGACTCTTTGAAACCAATAACCAGTTTAAAGATAAGAATGATAACATTTCATAAATAGGACTTGTACAGTTGAATTCAATCTTGTCAAATGTAAAAAAGGAAATGCATGGAATAATATTCCACACAATATGTCCGCCAAACCATACAGTTAATCTTCTAGGAATTTTCAAAAAGCAGATGGATTAAGTAAAGAACCTATCACTACGTCAGCCCCACTGGATGCAGCCAGAACCTATTACTATGACAACCAGCTGGTGAGTGACTAACAGAAAGTGGCAATAGCAGCCATGTTAGTGACACTGATGACTAACAGACTGAAAATGCTGTATGTGATGTAGCCTGCATTTTAGTGCCCCCCTTAAGTGACTTAATCCTCTTTAATCCTCTCTCGCCCCGTTTCATATATGGAAATGTATTGCAGCTCAGAAAACAGGTATAACATTTTATAGGGCTTTAAACTGTAACCCATATCAAGCTCACCAGCTGCCACTGGTCAAAATATCACTCCAACGTGAGCTGTAATTATAATTTGTGTCACGCACATTTGGGCTTACTTACATGGTTAATTTTTTTTCCTATACATAATGAGAATGAAAATTCTCAGCTGCTGATGAGGAGGGATTGGATGGGGCTAACGAGGCCAGGTCTGACAAGGAGGAGCTATGGGGCGGGGCGGGCGGGGGGGGGGGGACGCTAACAGCCTTCATTCACTCTGATTCATTATTCATTCCTAGGCCACAGCTGATGTGCGGTTTAAAATGGTGTATTATGCATGCCTTCACCAATGGCCATGAAGTGTATTCTCTTGTCACATTTACTGATTGCTTGGGGGGGTCATGGAGTAATTGGGTTGTTGGGAAGTAGAAGAGATGCATTCTGGGATGTTAATACTGCATGATTCGGGTACCCGGTGTCTGCGCGTGGGATTCGTTTTTCCATTCGGCTATAGCTTTGCGGAATTATTTATTTACTGAACGACCCCATCAAAATCAATCCTCAATGCTTATTCGCTCTACAGGACCGCCTTGTGGTCGTGCTTCTACAAATGCACATTGTATGGAGTGTAATCAGTAGTCTCCTCAGCCGGCTCTGCACCAAAATCTGAAATTAGTTGTTAATAATGAACATCACGTCAGTAGCCCAGTTGTTTCATGTGTAGGGTCAGCAGTAAAGGCTGATTTATTCTGTGTAAGATGACCCCTGTGAGCCAGATTTTCTGTCTCTTTGGCGTAATTTGGAACGTCTCACAGGCTGTGATCCACTTGTCTTGTAGCTCCCGAATTTTTTAGCGGCTCACACCATGTCATTAATGTCTCACATCTTTGATTGGTTGACTGGCCTGGGGATACGGAGCGTTCTGCGTTGCTAAGGAATATATATTTGTATGTAGCTATAAATGAACGATGGCTTCATATTTTGTATCAGTTTCCGCCTGGCTAATTTAATTTAAGAGACTACCAGCGTGCACACACTCCACAAATTTGTTGAATAGTTGATCATTTCCGAAGACTGATCACAAAATGGAGAACTTACGCAAACACATTTGAAAACACATTTTAAATGATAGTAGCTTAAATTAGTAAAATGACGTTCACATTTAATATTTTTAGACGGAGCGCCAAACTGTGTCTGCCAGCATGCGCTGACTGAATGAAAAACAACAGCGCGCATGACGTGGCGCTGTGTTGCTATGCGTAGCTGTCGGGAATACATGCTGGAATCGATGAAAGAATTGATGAAGGTGAACGATTTCCGAGGATTCCCACCCTAGTTCTGCAGACATGATACAATACATTTTCAAGTAAGTTTCAAAAATAGGGCAAAAATCTAAAGTAATTGAAACAGAAAACAAGGAAAATGTTGGGGAAAAAATGAGTCAAATTTGGTGGCCTCGAGTCGGCCTCGACCCGAGTCATCGAGTCCGGAAGGGTCAAGTCCGAGTTCTTGCTTTCCTAGGCAGAGGCCTTTAATAACGGCCTTGAGATCTCCGACACTGCTACCCATTATAATACAATGCCCCCCCCCTCCAGAGAAAGGGGGAATCGAATGGAAGTGAGGTCACATTCTGGATGTTAATGCACTCTGCCACAGAAGGATGTGATTAGCAGAAATGTGAGAGTCCAGAGAGAAAAAAGTCTTGCTTATGGAGATATCAATCATCAGACTTTGCACCTCCAGTTTAGTTGACTCACCACCCCCCTTGGGTTGGGATTTCTACATATTATGACATTGTGTTGTGATTTTTTCTTCCCATCTCTCTTGGATGGCTTAATGATGTGTGGTGTTTTACAGGTATATAATTACCTGCAGTGACTGACAGATCAAGTATTAGAGCTGAAAGTGGATAATGTAGCCTATAGTTAAACACACATTACCTTTATAACATAGGCTACATTTATTTCTATATAATAATTATTGTTCCTTTCTGGTGGGCTTTCTTCTTGACACATGAATCTTAAAATAAGCGATTAGATACATTTCCTCCAGAGAGAAGAGAGAAGAGGGTGTTGTTTTCAGTCACACTAACTTGGCAACCAAATACCTTTCCATGAATCCCAAATCAATATTCACAATATTCACTCGGTCATCAGTTAAGAAGAAAAAAGTAAAGGGAGATGGAGGGTTTCGAGTGTCTGGATGTTTCTTTCTTATGAAATTGGGCAAGGCATCGGAGCATAAAAGAAACGCCTGATCAAACTGATATCGTGCCAGGAATGAATTTTAAAAAGGCATAGGAAAAAAATGTATTGTTGAAATGGAGGGTTATATTTCCAGTTACCTCTGATATATTTCTCCTTTTCTTGCTGCTTACTTTTGATTTGTGAGTTTGCGATAACGAGCTCCCGGTCCTGCGGTGACTCCGGCTTGTTAGAGGGGAAACCATGCCGGTAAACCCCGAGCGAAGACTCTCTGCTGGCAGATGGGAGCAGAACAGGTTAAACCTGGAGATTAATAAGTCTCCCTTCGCCGTGAAGCGGCTCCTTCATCAGGTGTAGTTCAGTTAAGTGTGTTTGTTTGTCTAGTGAGTCTAGATCAGGGGTGTCCAAACTTTTTTCACTGAGGGCCAGATGGAGAAAAATGATGACTACCACGGGCCACAGGCTATTAGCCTATATATGTGTGTGCGTGTGTGTGTAAAATAAATACAAGTGCGCTCAGACATGTGGCATACAGTTGCCAACATCACTTAGATTTCTATTTAAATTAGGCAAATAGTATAATAGCCTATTAAAAGGCGAGCTTGAAGAGATTTTAATAATTTCACTCACCAGTGTCACTTCTAATGAGAACAGTGTTGTTGTGCCTTGGACTGAAGAATCACTGTGATGTCGGGCGTGAGGTTTGTAGATGCGATTCGCAGGACATCGCAAAGGTGACTGTCTGTTATCTTTGATCGCAAACGGCTCTTGTTTAGCGTCATCAGGGAAAATGTTTGCTCACATATGTGAGAGTATATCAGAGTGGTAGATCACGTCCCCATATTCTGTATCCATTTCAGACAGGAATGCTCGAAATTCTCTGTGATTGAGTGCTTTCGCACAAATTATGTTAATAGTTTTCACGACTGTATTCATGACATCGCCCAGTTTCGTGACTTTAGCGCATAATGCTTCCTGGTGTATAATACAGCAATTGAATAGAAAAGAAACAACGGAGCTTTGTCTGATATTTGCGCCTTGATGTTAGCTGATAAATCCTCGATTTGCCGGCCCACTGTGTTTCTCGCAACACTAACATTGCAGAAGTATTGTTTCTTTTCTGGGCATACAATCTCCACAATTTAAATCACAATAAAATCACCCTCTACAAAGGCCTTTCCATACTTCGCTATTAGCTTAGCCACCTCGTAGCTAGCCCTGGTAGCATTCTGCTGCGTTTGCTTAGCACGAAAAAACTGGGTTTGTTGCAATGATAGGCTTGTCGCCAACTGCTTTGATTTCTCTTCTCTGGCTGCTCCAGTATATGCCTTAAAAGACGCATTATGTTTCGTTTCATAATGTCTCTTAACGTTAAATTATTTTCATCAACGCTACTGATTCCTGGCAAATTAAACACACACTTGCCTCTGTACTCTGAAAAAGTATTAATTTTGCCATCGTAGCTGGAATTTCCTACATTCACTATCCACCTTTCGATTCTTTGCAGTCGCCATGTTGATAAGAACACGATTTGTAGGCTACAGGAACGTTGGCTAGCTAATGCTTAAGATAATTTTTTGTTTGGGGGGGCGCAAACTGCTGATCTGTTTTTAGAGTTGGGCTTTTTTATACTGCCCCCCTAGTGTTAAAAAAACAACAGCATTTTTTTTTTGTCATTTGTAGCAGCGGGCCAGATTTAATAATTCTTCTGAAATGTCTCGAGGGCCGCTTTAAAACGCTTCAAGGGCCGCAATTGGCCCGCGGGCCGTAGTTTGGACACCCCTGGTCTAGATGCTTGTTGGTGCCTGCAGTGCTCTAACAGGAACTTCCACAATAGCAAAGATTTAGCACAGCAGCTGCTCCCAGGGACCATCAACAAACGTCTGTCTTTTCTAATACAACAATGTCCTGTATCATTGTATTAAACCAGGATGTATTATCTTTAGTATTATTGTAATTTAGTATACACCCTTTTCCAGGGCAGCTAGCTATGTATATCATTACAATATAAAAAATTAAAATAAAAAAAACAGAATTAATAGTTAATTTTTTAAATGTTTGCCGCAAAGTGTTGTGTGCATTTTTAAATGTTTATCATGCAGAAAATCTATATTCATGATTTTGTAATGGATTTTCGTGGTGGATAATCAAACGCGAAGGTAGGGGGATCAGAAACAAGTCACTCATGCAATGAGGACCAATAAAGGGAATAACAAAATAATAAATACAAAGAAAAAAAAGACAGGAAACTACTTCCCTGTGGCTAAACCGCCAAACGAAAATCAACCCACTAAAATAGGGCGAACTCGAATAACGAGTGAAACACAAACTAAATCTCCCGAGCTCAATACTGGAGCCAAAACGGGAAACTTAGCAAAGAAAAGAACACCTTTGGCACGTGAGTTCGGGCGGCCGAAAAGATGTAAAACCTAAATGAAACAAACAAAGAAAACTGTCTCAGAGAGAACAGCAAAGAATAAAATAAATAACACAGAACGCTAACAGGAGGAATAATACCTATACCTGAACTAAAAACTAATAGCAAGTCCCCCGTGAACATAAACAGCGTTTAATATCACAAGGTCGCTAGTACCTGGCTATACCTGGCTCAATGCAATGTCGAATGACAAAAAAGCACCGGGGAAGCGGAAGTTAGGAACTTAAATACCCCGCAGGTAGAGGCACAGGTGAAAACAATGATGAGGAAAAGCAAACACTGGCACGGAACGTGGAAAAAATACGATAGATTCTAAATCGGGAAATAAGGACGAGAACCGCAATGAAAAAAAAAAAAAAAAACCCACGAACCATGACAGATTTCTATTGTGTGCCTGAGTCTTTTTGAAACTTGGCCATAACCCTTCCACAGTGTAAGTGTCGAGTTGCTTATTAAATTAAGTTGTTCATCGAGTGAAATATGAATGCAGCACGTTCCAGTGGCACGCAATTCTCATTGCGGTGTCCAGAGAGGGAAGGTTTTGGTCAGCAGGGCATTGGCCATTCCTTTCGTACTGTACACAGACAGTAAATAATAAGTTTAGGATTACGTAGCAGTGTTTGGGATTAAATCTAAACCCTGGTTGTGGTAAAGTCTGTGTTTAACGTGAGAATCTAAGAGAGAGCAATAGAGAGCGTGTTAAATGGATTGAGAAGAGCTGGAATTCACTGCTGCTAAATATTAAATTTTATAGACAAGTTAGGGAATCCATAAGGATGTTTTATGAGCCAATGGCAAATGTGATATTCCATGTTGTACGCATCATTTCCTGTTGAGTTAATTAACTCTGCATAGAGCACTAGTGATATGGCTGAGTCTCAGCTTCGTCTTTTCTCTGGATCAGCAAGAATGGAGGATGGGTTTGGAAATACTTGCTAAAAAGTTTTCAATTCAGATTCAATTTAAAGGGTACCAAAGGCTGAACTCTTAAAATAGTGTCCGCCAGTTACTATACAATTGTCACTTTACAAGATTTACTAATATGAATATTTGTTGCTATAAAATATTTATAAAATTTTCAGGGTGTACAGTCACACAGACCAAACTACATCAATGCCCCTGACCAGGAACATTTAAATAAAGGTGCCTTTTCAAGATTAGTGGATTTATTTATTTATTTATTTCAGAAAATGGGTATTATTATCAGTATCCTCTGTAAAGGATTGTGACCACAAGGCTCTGTAGCTCGGTGTCTCTGTTCTCATTAATTATATTTCTTGCAGGGATAGAAATAATGGGAGAAACGGAACTCTGCCATGCTTGTTTCCTGTGCTCCGCTGGCCTCCTCACACATTCACCTGGCTGTGTGATTGGAGGTGTGGATCGTGATCTGCCTCTCAGAAAACGGGATAAGCGGCTGCGCGCGTTTGTTACCGGACAGGAGTCGCACTAAGTCACACAGGAAAGTGACAGGCAAGCAGATCCGTTCAGGGCGGGGTAACGGGAACTCGCCATGGAAACAAAGGGGCAAGCGAAGAAGCACCTTCCGAGGATCCCTCAAACTGTTTGGCGCTCACCGTTTGGCGCTTGAAGCGATTGGCCTCAAAGGAGGAGTAACCTGTCTGATTTCCCCTGCACCTAGAGGAAAAAGAAGAGAGGATCGTTGAATATTTTATGAAGAGGGGGAGGACGAGGGGGAGGGGGAGGGGGAAGGGGGGGGGGGGTGCGGTCTGGAATTTTGAGTTTCTCAAGGCAGATTGTTTGTTGCCGCTTTGGGAAATGCGTCGCCATCTGTAGGGCGGAATTCAAATCACTCTGGCTCATCCACACGGAGCGTCGTTAAAGTCATCCAAAAATCCTGTTGGATCAGACATTTTCCCCAAATTCTTTTCCCTACATAGCTTCATGTATCTAGTCCTTTGTAGTCAATCGTATTATTTATTTTTTAAACAACTGAAAAAATCAGTGGTTCAAACACAGAGGACTTGAATTTCTGCGGTGACAGTCTCCTGAGTGCAAACCGTTTTGAATTGTAACCAACAAAGAGTAAACAAAAAAAATCCTGCAGATTTTATTTTTTCTATTATCTGTTGTGTGTTGTATGGCTTTCACAGTACTATTCTACTGTATATTTGGAGGGGCCGGTCGGGCGTTGTTTGCGATGTCACTTCCGGTGCCGTGACAGGGCGGCACTTCCTGTGGCGTGTTTTGTAGTCTATTGTCGCGACATAGGAACGTGCTAGCTAGCTAAACCATGTTCCAGAATCACCAGGCATAACAGCAGCCGACCATGAGACCCCTGAGTCTGAGCACGGACATGCTGTAGCACGCACGCGTGTCCTTACGTCACAGCGAGGCTGCCAGTCTTTCAACAGGCACTGGGCCCAGGTCCAATAAGTCATGATGTTTGCATTACTCTTTTAACTAGATTTGCAATAGATTTACTCACATTTTGTCACGTATTACTGAATCTGAAAATCCCGACATGGGGAATGGGATTATAATTAACCACCCCCCCCCCCACCCACCCAAAAAAACAATGTTTTTAATGTTATTAAATATGAACTGTTACACATCGCAACTCCATAAATTGCACATCGCAATGGGGTTTTTTTCCTTAGGTTATTTTGCTGTACTGCTCATAGGCAGTTCATTTAGTGGGTGCGTGGGAATTTGAGAAAAGATTACTTGCAATTTGTTCCCATTATGTGCAGTGCTGAAAATAAGAGAAATGTTATCTACTCGCGAGTTCTTCGAAAATAAGAGACAGTTATTTATGCTGAGACAGAGCAGGAACACAACTTTTGCAAATGTATATTGACTCCAGTCAACTGATCCAACTCTGTTTTTGCACTCAAAGGAGCTGCAAAGGAGGGAACCTTCACCGTCGTGTTAAATTATCCGGCTTGTTTGTGTGATAAAACAGTACTGCAGTTTGAAGCATTAGCACCGTATACCTAAGCACACCCCTCACATGAAACAGCCCAACAAACAGAGTGCAAATTCATTCATGAAAATCAACGAGTATTACAAACACACCAGACAGATCACCTGTGCCAAAAAAAAAATTAAATTATGTTTTTTGTATTTTGTATTTTTCCAGTGGTGGCTCCTTATAGGAACAGTATTTATATCACCTATAAATGGTGCTGCCGTAATAGGCGAGAGCCAACAGGCTGCACACACGCACATCCTTTCAGTCTTCATTTATACAGCCAGATGATAATGGAAAGCAAAGGAATCTAGGCACCGTGTCAGGTGTCCAGAGTTTTGTCCCCACAATGGGCATCTAACTTAACCTGTCTGATTAACAAGGCCGATGTACTGAACTGACACCACATCTGGAACATCCCGTATTATTAGCATTCTGTTAGCCAGCTGCCATCTGCTCTAGTGTCCGGCTCCCACTGGTGAAAAAATTAATTAAAAAGCCCCTTCAGACCAGTGCTGGCAGTGGAGGCGGGCAGTGATGTGACAGACCTGAGATCACTGGGAGGCTGAGGGACTGGGAGATTTTATTTCGTTATTTATTCATTTATTGTTTTCAGGACTAGTCAGTCAGTTCCATTTTATCACTATATATATATATATCAATAAATTGTATTTCTGAGTGCATTTTGTAAACAAAAAGTGCAGTACATTGTGCTCCCCTGTAAATATGTTTTCTTTATCATTTTCAGCGTTTCAGAAATGTCCATTCTCACAGCCCCATTTGTACGGCTATGATGTTTAGAAAGCGTGCGGCCCCCCGTGTGCTCCCTCAGAGCAGAACGGCTTCCTTTCCCTGACTTTGTGTCACGCGGCAGCTCAGGAGTTAAGCCTGCTCCCGCTTTCTATTTCTCACAATCATTTTTACAATCACATCCCAGCCATCTTGAGCATTCTCTGCGAAATACAAAAGCCTGTTTTCTGACTGTCAGTCCCACACCCTTTAGGTAAAACACACTGATAGTAGAAACCGTTTCCTTGCCATGTTGCTTGTTTAATTTATTAATAATAATAATAATAATAATAATAATAATCAGCAAAGCAGCCAAAAGATAAGTGAAACAGAACATTCAGGGAGATATAGTACTTATATCTGGACTGCAAATGCAGTAGAACCAATATCAATGTGGTTTAAGCCCTGCTGCTCCATGCCTGAAGCTAAGCAGGTGTTGCTGAAGTTAGTACTTGGATGGGAGACCTGGGTAAGTTGATGCTGGGCTGTTGGTGTAGGGCCAGTGAAGTAGCTGGGGGGGGCAAGGGCCCAGTCAAATAAAAACCCTCTGGCCCCATAAAAACTAATGTGATGCTGCAGGTGTAGGTAGGAGATTGCTGTAGAGATGCCGTCTTTCGGATTAGACGTTACTGTGGTGTCCAGTCTCACTAAAGTCATTAATCGCCCCATGACGGGGGTTCCCCGGGTAGGGGCTTCCCCCCCTCCCCCACCCTCCTTCAACCCATCAACTCTTCATTCTGCCACCTAATCATCCTCATTTTAAAAAAAAAAAAAATCTCTCTCTCTCTCTCCCTCTTGCAGTGTGTGGAGCTGGCGCATTCTGGCAAAAAATGCTGCATCACCCAGGTGGTGTGTGTGGTGGTGTGGTGGTTGAGAGGAGTTTCCCCCCCCTCATCATAATAGCTTTTTGAGTATCGAGAAAGGCGCTATATAAATGCCATGTATTATTATTATTATAAGTATAAAGATGATATTTACAATGGAGAGAATGTCTTAGTAATGAAACCATTGCATCTGTCATGTCATAAAACCACAATAAGTATATATTATTTTTATCAGCCTTTTAGAAGCCATCTGTTTCCTTCATCCCATGTTTGGGCCGAGCTTCCAGCCAAGTACAATTTCTTTGAGTATTTATTCAGTATTAATAAACCTGACAAAGTATATACTAACCTAAAATAATAATGTGTGAACAGAAGAGAAAAAAAAGCTGTTAAATGGTCATTCCATTCATCTCAGCTATGTGACAGTGTGTCCAAGAAGCAACATATCCCATTACCGTTCATTGATTCAGAAAAGACACATTGCAAAAATCAAAGATTGCAATTTCACGCTTTTTTGAAGTTATTGATCTTGGAATGGCATCCAACAGGATAAGACATGCCGAACATTGGCTCGCAAGCCATCTGCATTGAAAATAAAGATGCAACACAATGCAGGCAGGCAGGCAGGCAGGCAGGCAGACAAACATGTTGTTTCAAGACAAATACATGCAGAAGGACCTGCTCAGCGACAGCCATCGATGTACGACACGAAAGTTGGACAGTTACTGTCCTCCACACTTGAACTTTACAAAGCAAAAAAATTTTGCTAAAATTTTTGAGCAAAAAAATTAAAATGTACAAATCTATATAAAACCATTAATAGAGTGCCGGGCTACTGTGTAGCCAGTAAAGCTTCCCTGTTCCTCAGCATAGTACAGCAGCGGGTAGACCTGCCAGAGGAATACTACACCAGTCTTCCATGACAAAGTCAATCCTGCTAAGCTGATGCAAGTTAATCATTCCATAATATCCCACAAACACTTGATTGGGTTAATTATGATGTGCTGAGAAAGCGATGATAAACGGATAGCATTAGCGTCATGCTTCTCAAGCCATTTTCCCAACTGTCTGTGCTCTGTGGACAACGGTCATCTTGACAAACACCACTCTCCGCTGGAATGAGACGTTTCAATTTGATTATGGTCGCTGATACCATTAAGTAACGACTGGCATACACTTTGCTTTCTAAGGGGATTAGTGCATCCAAACAATTCCAGAAAAGTTGCCCCCTACACCAATACTTAACGATCACAGTTGGAATGATGTTTTTTTTGTTCACTGTGTATTTTTTTAGCAAATCCCCAAAAAGCGAAGATTGTCCTAACTCTGCCACTCTGTCCTAACATAGAGTATGCCACTCTGTCCTAACATGAAGTATGCCACTCTGCCCTAACATACAGTATGCCACTCTGTCCTAACATGGAATATGCCACTCTGTCCTAACATACAGTATGCCACTCTGTCCTAACATAGAGTATGCCACTCTGTCCTAACATCGAGTATGCCACTCTGTCCTAACATAGAGTATGCCACTCTGCCCTAACATAGAGTATGCCACTCTGTCCTAACATGGAATATGCCACTCTGTCCTAACATCGAGTATGCCACTCTGTCCTAACATCGAGTATGCCACTCTGTCCTAACATCGAGTATGCCACTCTGTCCTAACATCGCGTATGCCACTCTGTCCTAACATCGAGTATGCCACTCTGTCCTAACATCGAGTATGCCACTATGTCCTAACATGGAGTATGCCACTATGTCCTAACATGGAGTATGCCACTCTGTCCTAACATAGAGTATGCCACTCTGTCCTAACATAGAGTATGTCACTCTGTCCTAACCTCAACATTTTGTCTCAAGAAAATCACCATAAGCAAGGTAATATATTGGTCTAAACAAAATACAACATAGGTCAACGTATGTTAGCTGTTGTCAGGATGCAATTACTATTATCAAGAATGAAATTAACGACGACGACTGCTCAAATCAAGATGAATTTACCGCTGCAAAGGGTTAGGCCTAATCAATCTGTCTTGTTTAAAGGGTGAAAGGTTTTCTATCATCATTTGGAGGAAATCACTTGTGGTAGTTTGCAGCCTTAAGTGTCCCATAAATCTTCCAGGGAACGTAATTTGTCTGTACTACTTGTCTATAAAGGGCTGAGCTTCATATTGAATTATATTTTCATTTGACTTCCTTTCTTCTTATTACTTTTTTTTTGTCATTATTTGTATGGAGACTCAAGAAGTTGGAAGAGAAAGGTAAATATTTATACATTAATGTTAATTGAATTTAGTTTTGTTTTGCATATTTTTATAATTTTCTAGCTCTACATCTACCTCCAGTACAGCCTGGAAAATGAGAAACCCCATCTACTGTATCTACGGTCTATATATCTGTGTAGGCTCACACAATCCTCTGTGGTGCATCTACCATAAGTTTCATAAGATGGCTGCTTTATGCTGCAGTTTTTGGGTTGAGCTGTTTTTCCATCTATTTGCATACTGTCAGTTTAAATTGCAAATGATCAATTTAAAGTTTTTGATTGAAGACGTATTACCAATGCTGTCATTGCCAAAGTAATGCAGCCTGCAGGTTCATGTGTGGCTAGCAGCTGGCGGCTGCACTTAAAACAGATAGAAGAAAACCATTTGCAATGATCATTCTTTGAGAGACAAAGCATATTTTCCATTTTTACCTCATGTTGAATCATGTTGCACATAGTATAGTTTTTCGATATTCTATAGTAAAATGCATTAGTCCAGAGAATGATCATAAGTAAGTATCTATCATTGAAAGAATTATTTAAATGGTCAGTTACAATGACAGGAATGCACCCAGACATTTATTCCATAAGAACGCTTTAAACGGATGAATCAGGAAGTACCAGAACCGCTAAATGACTTTGAAACAGTCAAGGCGGTACCTGTTTTGGAAAAAGATCGATGCCATTAAAAACGTTTGAAGCACTCTGAAAATCTGCTTGCTTTTAGGAGATCTTTTGACAAAATTAACCAATAAATGTGATTTCAGAGAGAGGATGTAGGACAAATGCCATTTGCTTGGGGGGGGCAGGAAGGGAGGGGGAGGGGGGGGGGGGGCTGGGGGCGGTGGGGCGTCAGACAGTCTGTCTGTGTACATTACTGACGAGTCACGCATGGTTCTCAAATAGTCCTTTCAGGAACTTTGACAGACTATTGAAGCAACACTTAATTAATCAATGTGGTCCTCTGTGACTGTCCAATCATTTCTGTATTAGAGATGAGCCGTTGGTTTAGGTGTGCGGTAACGGCACTGCTGGATAGAGCACTTCTGCAGTGATTCTCATCTATGCTCTTTTTCATTCAAACTACAATTATTTTTATTTATGATTTTACATATTGATGATTTACACGGGCCAACAGGGCTGGGTGGAACTGGATTATCGGAGTGAACCAAATGATTTAACGAAATTGATCTTCTCCGAGCCGAAACTGGCAACCTTGTTATCTGCCATCATAATTCATGTGCTTGTTTGCCTTCCAGGATTCGAGGCCCAGACTGTTGTGTCTGTAGGCATTTTTTGTTCTTCTGTTGCTCCTTCCTTGCGTAACTCAGTGTGAAATTGTACAAGCAGCATGGAGCTTGGCGTGATTATCGGGCATACTATTTAGATGCATATAACATTTCTCCTAGCAAGCTGTCAGCCCCACCTCCCTCTCCCAGACATGCATGATAAGGTCAAATAAAATTATAATAATAAGTTTTATTGTGCTTTGCCGGATTTCATAAGCCTCCAAGATGAAAAAGTGCAGGATGTTTATATTTGCAGTCAATAGTGTCTAGACATGTTTCCTTGTGGAATTGAGGAGGAATAGTTGGTGTGTCATTCTTTTTGGCAGCCAAACCCTGTTACTTGCAGAGCAATGTTTTTCTAGTTTGTTTTGCATTCAAATTCATAATGCACCATGACCAGAGTAACCAAAAAGGCTAATTTATGTCACTTCCCTTTAAGGCAAGCCTTTCTCTGAAGATAATCATTGCAGAGCCAAGATAATTAGCATTAAGCCTTGAGATTGACTATGGCCGTGTCCGAAACAGAGCCCTATCTACTGCATCCTGTGTACTGTTTACAAGCAGACTACATAATGTTTACTGCATACTGTTTAGTATGTGACATGCAGTATGCGAAAAATAGCCTCCATACTATTTTCTAACCATACTGTGGAAGTGTCGGGGCCATGTCACGTGTAGCAAGTATATCAACTGAGTATTTTAACCCCTTCTCTAGCACCACCTGTTTTTAACACAAACTGAAAATAAAATGGTTACTGTTCATGAACCCCTTTGATACATAATCTTGGCCCCTTCTATAAGGCAGCATTTTGGATGACGACTTTACCGTGATTCGTGTCATCTGTGGATTTCCATGGAACACATAGAGCGTACGGAGTCATCGTTTTGATGGAAACTGTTTTGTGTCATGTTACAAAATAAGGAACCATTGTCATGATGACATTGCAATCGTAAAATAGTCTATAGAGATAGAATCTGAGTTTTAACACTTTCAAACGGCGTACATTATTAAACAATTTCACCAGAAAATAATGAGCAATGAATGCATGTAAACTGAACCACTCCGGGCCCGAATACCCACAATGCCAAGTTGCGGGCCCAGAACACAGGCACACATCACAGATCAACATGCTATCGCTCCCTTGCTAGCCCATGTCAGGGGATATTAAAATTGTTGGCATTCTAGATGCAGTAAACACACATAGGAATTCTGTGCATCCTGGCCAACGATGTGTGGCAGCGTGGGGGTGGGGGGAAAAGCTATTCTGTTCATTCCGGCTATTCTGTGCCATGTGACATCCACGCTCCGGGACGCACATCGTGATGCAAGATGAGGCGGAATGCCAAAAGCCATCAACATTCCCTGCGAGAGAGCGAAATTCCCACCTGCACACGCAACCTGAGAACAGGTGATTAGATACAACACCAGTCTTCCATCTGTCAATATGATATGCAAATAGCTGTGATCCACTGTTGTTGAGTTTCTCAAGGGGTTGAGGATCATTTTATATACTGACAGCCATTAAAATTTAACACACAGCTAAGTTTACCTTTTTCTTCCAGGAATGTGCAAATGGCCAGTGCTGAGCTTGACACACACTGACGCACGGCGAGTTCGTTCACAGAATCCATGGAACATAACATTACCACATCATCTCCGATTACACTCTTTCAACCAGTGTACAACAAAATGCTCAAAACTGTAAAGTGCATACTTCAGCGGTTACCAAACCTACTCTATCGGAGTTCAATTCACGTTGAATATTTAGCCGCGTGAATGTAGTTGTCAGGTATTTTCTCCGCTGGTAATTTAGTGCTGACTGTGGATGTAAAAAGCTGGTGGAAAACTTTCATTACTGCTGGAAATGAAGAGAGAACGAGCCATAGGCCTGCTGACAGCAGGGCACTTAGCTTCAAGGGCAGTGGGACACGTGTGTGTGTATATTGGGCTACACTTTCACTTCTGAAAATGTGTCCGTGTACAGATAGGTTGTGCCAATAACAGGCTGGAGGATCAGACTGCTTCGTCCCGACACACACACACACACACACACACGATCCCATGATCCCACAGAGACGAACCAACATCCCTGTGGCATCGCTGCTCTGCCAGGCACAATCACTGCTGGACACTAATGGAGTGCAGATATGGTAATGAAAATGCCCTGTGAAACGGGGCGCTCAGCCGATGTACCCAACGGGGGTGTACCCTACACCCTACAGCCCAAATATAATCCTGCCCATAACCGTGTCGACTGCGGCCAGGAGTCCCACTTCGGCAAGGACGTCGTAGTAGGGGGAGTCGTCTGAGCTCACATCCCAGAGCCCCAAGGAGGAGGGGGGGGTGCAGCACAAATTATTTTAGTAGATTTTCACGGGATGAAAAGGGGGCCCACAGAGACTGCATTTGCACAGGACCCAGAATTTTGTGCTGCACCCTTGCACTTGGGCCAAGGGAGAGTTTCTGTACTCTCAGAAATAAAGGTACAGTGGAGATACATTTTTCATCTTGAAGGAACAAATTTCCCAAATGTACGCTGAAAGTACAATAATGGGGTTATTTACTATTTTGGTACTAATAAGCACCTTTTATGAGCAGAAAATGTACAAATTAATTATGCATTGGTGGCAATCTTACCTACATTACATTACAGGCATTTAGCAGAGGCTTTTATCCAGAGTGACTTACACAACTTTTTACATATTATACATTTATACAGCTGGATATATACACAAGCGATTCAGGTTAAGTACCTTGCTCAAGGGTACAACGGCAGTGTCCTACCTGGGAATTGAACCTGAAACCTTTCGGGCACAAGGCCAGTTCCTTAACCATTATACTACACTGCCGCCGCAGTATCTTCCTATAGGGTACCACCCAGTGACAAGCGTTTGTACCTTTTAAAGCACTTTTCGTACCTTTCTAAGCTGGTTACCCCCCAACATATCGCGCATTAGGAACTTCTCTGGTCGATTAGGTGCCTGCGATCTGCCTCCGTCAGTGGAATAGAACAGCTCAGTAGCTCAGCAGTAAAAACAGTAGCGGCTGACTGCACTCAGCTCATAGCAGTGGCCACTCATCAGCAGAATGGCCACTCATAGCCGTGCTCATGTCTACCCTCCCTGTCTGAAGATGCCTGTTAACGCCGACGTCCATGGAAAAGGCATACATGGAAAAAAGGTTGTGCTCTGCGATGGATTGGTGACCTGTCCACGGGGTATTCCTTCCTCTCGCCCAATGCACGCTGGGATAGGCTCCAGCCCCACCGCGACCCTGACCAGGAATAAACGGGTTAGATAATGGATGGAAAATTTTTTGTCAATTAAAATTGGGGAGAACAAAAAAATATAGGGAGACAAAAAGAAAATGTCCTGTAAATATGTCATCAAGTCTCACTTTCAAATGCAATGTCATTAATGTACAATATTTATTGTGTTATATATTGATTGTTTGTATATTTTTAAAGGTATGTTGTTACATTTATGATTTGTTGGTAGGTGATACATATATTGATGTTGTTTTTCCATTAAGAATCCAATACATTAATTTGACACAGGCATTATCGCGTTTGAAGTCTATTGAAATTATCTGCAAAGTACCACAAAAATAATATAACCTTGACAGCTACAAGTGCCAATCTGACTGTTTTACAGAAAACCCTCTGAGGACATCGCCTTGAAAAGCGAACAGAACACTGTGTGCAAGTACAGTCCAAACATCCCGCTGTCTGTCACCTCCTTCAAAAGAGTCATTATTTTCACTGTCTTTCAAGTCACAGAAAAAAATGCCTATTCTTAGCAGGCAGCAACAGAAACAGAGGGAAAGGCTTTGATCACTTTACATTTTTAATGCACTGGGGCCTCCATGCCAAGAACCAGAAAAGCTAAATCTCTTAGATGTTGTGAGGAGAAGTAACCTGAAATACCATAGATATTAAAGATCCTTTAGCCTAGAGCAAGGCACATCATGGGCAAATCGTGGTACTGCATGAAATGACAGGTCTGTGGAGGGATGTGTAATTTCTGAGTAGACAGTCAATCATCGTGTTATTTAACAGTTCAGGTTAGGGCTGTCATATATTGCTTTGAATACATTTGGATTTCAGAGCAACAGGGATTAAAAAAATACCCAGAGGACTTATCCTGTTCGATGGCTCGCCGTTTATTTCTCTCGCATCTGAGATCTGAATTGATTCTCAGGCTGTTTGATGTGTATCTTCTAAAACGGCTTTCAGAGCAGAAATTAGAGGGGAAATGAGATGTTCGTTGAGGAAACAGAATTGCAGAGCCAGCTAGAGTCACAGACCTTAGCCACTGTGCTTGAAGGACATACCAGAGGTCACACCTAACATTGATACATTATTTCCTGACTGCACTCCAACGAGAGAATGTGCTACATTATTCTGGAGTATCTGCTGTCTTTGTGTGCCTCCTTATGTGTGTTTCATTGGCAAATAAACCACACACACACTCACACTCACACACACACACACTCACACACACACTCACATATGCTCACACCCCTCCTTCATACACCCAGCCAAATCTGTAAATACCCCTGATATACTGCATGATATAGCCCATGTTTACAGCAAGTTCTGGACTGAAGTGTAACCAGAGAATGTTCCAGCAGACATCCCACTGTGAGGGTCACTATTCCTGACAACTAGCAAAGTAGGCAGCCCACCTTCATCATCAACTTGGCATAGGCTTAGCCACAAACCATTATAAAGCCATTTTTATTTCATTGCTTAGAAATGTCATTCCAAAATGAGAAAAAATAACTATAATCACACTATAAGAAATAGAGATTAGAGTGTATAAGTATGCATTCTCACAGAGAGTGCTGAGTATGTACTTGCGGTCCTTTCTTATGTTTTTGAATGCCACCATTAAGAGAAGGTGTTTTTTTTTGTTCACTTAATGGACAGAATATGTTGATTGTTGAATTGGCTTTCAAGGGCAGTGACCGAAAACACAGCGTGCACTCTTCTCTCGTGAAGAAAAAGGACAAGAGCAGTTTGAGTGGATGAACAGTGCGGTGGGAGTGAGCCGCACTGCGCGTGGCTGCAGGACTAAATTGATATCTGCACACGTCTTGCCCATTAATCATCTGCAGAGAGGGTAAACGCAGACGCCCGTGCCCGCGTTTCCGCTGTGAATTTCCTGCGCCAGGGCAATGCTGCTCTCGCGCACCGACTGCCTTTGACTGCACAGCGAAAGTCTCACTCACAGTTTACTGTGTAGCGGGGAGCGAGGGAGTCTGCCAGAGATGGGGCAGGAGAGAGACAAAGAGAGTGTTTTAAACTGTCACACCTCCTCGGTGATGGATGAATGTTTGCTTTGGATGGAGCAGCAGAGGGGTAACAGCAAGCAGCTGGGACCGCAGTGCGATGTGCATTAGGCCCTAGCCCCTCTCCCTCCCTCATCACTCTCTCTCTCTCTCTCTCTCTCCCTCTCTGCCTCCCTCTCTCTCTCCTTTTTGTCAGCTGTGCTGGCACTAAAAACTTCCCTCTGACTGATTTACCTCGGAGGCCAGCCTGTTTGTGGTCCGCAGCCAACCAGAGACAGACAAACCCGAGCGAACAGGCAAGCAAACATGCTGAGCACCGAGAGGGGAGGGGGTGCGACGGTTTCCTGTCGAGTAACAAGCAGGAAGCACGGCGGTATTACAAGCTAGCCGTCCGCACTGAGACCATTTCACACCTGTTTGTGTGTTACACGTCAGAAAGCGTGAATCTCCGCCATCATAACATGCAGCCTAATGTTAATTAATCAGCTGAATAAGACCAACTTATACGTGCCTTTACCTTCTAATATACTTTCCAATAGAGCTTCAATCCTTAATAATGATGTCATAGAACTTTATGTGTAACTTGGAGACAATCCATAAAACTTGCCAAGTGAGGTTAGAACACAGTGGAGCTTCTCGACGCGGTAGCGCATGCCGGCTCTCGAGCTCGTTTAGAATATCCGCAGCAGAGCAGAGCTTCGTGGACGCGGCGATGGGCGTCGATACAGTGCGCAGCGTGGCGTGTGATCTGCATGCGAGCCGAGGCGAACGGCCTTGATGAAATACGCATTGATCTCCCCCTCAGCTTTCCAATGCGCTCTGAAGTAATCCTGTCTTTGTGACCTTTGATGTGGAAATAGGCCCATTGTTACCATTTTTTTGGGAGGCTGCTGGTCACATGGAGCCAGCTCTGAAACGTTCCCCGAGGCATGTTTGACTGCGCGTGGAAAGAACAAATGACATTATACTTGCAGATAGGAGCCACGGAATGGCTACATGCCTCCTGTCATTGGGCGGATGGAATCAAAGAACGAACTGAAAGGCAATCTCAGCATCTGCGTGGAGGCATGTCGGCTGTCACCATGGCGAGTTGAAGATGAGTCTGCAGGAGTGTTTGGCAGGGGGTAACAAGTGAACCCCGTAATTGAATCCAAAGAACAGGGAGAACATCCCTGGAACTGAAATATCCTCACAAAATCAAGATGGGGCCCAACACGGCTCGTATCCAATCATTTCTCATCGCTCAGTGCTTAATAATATACACAATAAAATGTTCTATGTGTATCCAACTATCTATCCAACCTATACTGGGCAGTGTGGTATAATGGTTTGAGAACTGGGCTTGTAACCTATAGGCTGCGGGTTCGATTCCTGGGCAGGGCACTGCCGTTGCAAGGTGCAGTACTTATTGTCTCCAAATATTTTTGAGGCCTCTTCAATGTTGCCAACGGGTGATATGAAAGCTCCTGGTCCTTGGACAGCTGAGTTTATAACCGGAGCAGTCACCCAAAACGTAATATTAACCCAGTATTAACACATGCAATGCCGCCTTATCAATATCAAGCACTTTAAATTCATACATTTTGCCATAAGTATAAAGCTCCATTCCCAGTGCATTAATACCTCAGAGGATTGCTGCGTTGTGTCGCATTATACAATATTACAATACCTTTTTATAGGGACTTGATGAGTGACTTGATGAGTGATGATTGACAGACCAGATGGGAGATAAAACTGGAGACCCCCCCCCCCCCCAAGCAAATATTTGCCAATTAATTGGACCAGTTTCCTGTTGGCAGTATTCTGTTGTTGGATCTTATACCGCAAAACAGTTTCCCACCTACTTTGAATGTCTGCTGTTCCCCTGTAATAAAATCTGCCTGTTTCTAGTTGCACTTTTCCCATCCATTTCCTGTCTGTCTTTTCGCCATTATATAAATACCTTATGTTATTTAAAACATATGTAACTTTCCCTGTATGCATTCACTGCATTGTACACAGAGCTCTTTCAGCAAACGACTTATCTTACTAATTGTACAGCTCTCCCATACATTTGATTCATACATATTCCTTTATAATAGATTTTTTTAAATAATAATGTCAAGCAGGTGCAGTGTTCTTTTTTTACATTCATTTTTTTTTTTTACATGTCTTGTCTCACCTGAACACATTAATGTGTCGCATACAGTCAGCAGTGGGCTGGTACGTGGGTGTTTAGTATTGGACAAGTCTTTAGCCACAAACCTGAAAAAATCACATTTATTATAGCTCATATCAAGCATGAAGCAAGATAACTGCACTTGAGTTTCTGAAGAGGCCCTTGCATTTAATCTTTCTCAACACAGCTAACAAAGTTTCACAACTCTTCAAAGTTTTGCTCAAAACAAAGTCAGGAGTGGAATATTTTTTGTCTGAATATGCATAGCCAGAACGTGCACGGTATAATAATGCATTCTGTGTACGCAACTGCAGCTGGACTGTATGTATGTTTTAAACTCATTTAATTTACCAAAAGGCCCACTGGTTCAAGTAAATTAAAATGCAATTTTGGTCAAAGTATGCATATTTTAGGGTTTAAATGCGATTTTTCCGAGTTCTTAGTAAAATGATTTTCCGCGTGATATGACGAATGTTTTTGCATAATTCATCGGAGTTGCAATCCAAATGTGCACAGACAGGGGCCGGGGTTTAGGACTTTTCAAAAAAGCTACGTCACTGCTAACTTTGTGAGTCACTTCCCCCTATAAATCAGCTACAAGGCTGATCAACATCGAGTCACTTTTCAACCTATAATAGATCAGTGTTTTGTACTCATCCCCACGTTGCGATATACCGACATAAAAAATAAAAAAACATCTTTCATTTCTGCCCCACTAATCGACAGCACATGGATTTCCATGACCGACATTGATTAGATGTCTAACAGATGTCAAAATGTTTGGTGGGTTTGTGAATACCAAATTAGGGCAGGACCATCACAGATGCACAACAATCACGTTAATGTCTTATTCCAGCTATCTGTGTCCACTATGAGTGCACCCAGATGGCATAAAGGCTTTCGGATTTGCATGGAATCTGCAGCGAATTGATCCTGCGAAGAAGAGGGATGGTTATTTGTTCAGAAATAATTTCACACAGCTGATTGACAATGGTGAAAACATGCAGTAACAGTATTGGCTATATAAAAAAATGTTTTGATGCGCTGCAGTGAGTGCATTAAATAATCCCTGGATTAACATTAAAAAAAATACTTTAAAAATTACCAGGCATTCTACAGGAAACTTCAAAAATGCCCTTTTGACATTTGCATCCTTTTGCCATTTTCTTCTCCGGTCCGTTTAAAAGAAGAATAGCAGCCGGCGCACGCTGTGAAATTAAACTGACCTTCCTGCGGGGAAATCTGCTCTCGCAGAAAAACTCCTTCATAACTTGTTTTCGAACGATCAGATGAACGCGAAGCGCCTTATTGCATTATCGCGCCACACAGAAGCGGGCGGTGAGCACATTCCGCTCCCTCTCTTATCCTCGCCTGTCTGACGAGCGCATTATCAGATATTTTTAGTTTCCTGTGCGCCGTCCTGCTGTCTCCGTCTCGGGCTGACCCCGTGACATGACGAGTTTAGATACAGGCCAGGCGGATACGCGAGTCTCACATGTTGGTTCCGGCCTTGTACATCGTTCCTCCCAAACGTGCTAATGTCTCTTATGAGGTCACTAGTGTGTTGGTTCCGGCCTTGTACATTCTCCCTCCCAAAAATGCTAATGTCTCTTATGAGGTCACTAGTGTGTTGGTTCCGGCCTTGTACATCATCCCTCCCAAAAATGCTAATGTCTCTTATGAGGTCACTAGTGTGTTGGTTCCGGCCTTGTACATCGTCCCTCCCAAACGTGCTAATGTCTCTTATGAGGTCACTAGTGTGTTGGTTCCGGCCTTGTACATCGTCCCTCCCAAAAATGCTAATGTCTCTTATGAGGTCACTAGTGTGTTGGTTCCGGCCTTGTACATCATCCCTCCCAAACGTGCTAATGTCTCTTATGAGGTCACTAGTGTGTTGGTTCCGGCCTTGTACATTCTCCCTCCCAAAAATGCTAATGTCTCTTATGAGGTCACTAGTGTGTTGGTTCCGGCCTTGTACATCGTCCCTCCCAAACATGCTAATGTCTCTTATGACGTCACTAGTGTGTTGGTTCCGGCCTTGTACATCGTTCTCCCAAACATGCTAATGTCTCTTATGAGGTCACTAGTGTGTTGGTTCCGGCCTTGTACATTGTCCTTCCCAAACGTGCTAATGTCTCATGAGGTCACTAGTGTGCTGGTGAGTGGGTGGCTAGTACATTCTCAGCAACAGGCTCTCGGAAGCCAGATCAAATTTGAGATACAAGCTGCGTGCGTGTGGTTTTTAAATCATTGTTGTCTTGCTTTCTAACAAGCAGTAATGGAAGTATATCGGTTTAGATTCATATTTCCTTCGACCAAAAAAAGTCAGTAGAATAAATAAATTAAACTAAGTTGCACGTAGCAACACTGTGTCCATAGTTTTCCTCACAGTATTTCTGTGGTAACAAAATGACAGTAGAAATCAGCAGCAGAGCATGCAATGCAGTACTGCTCCCAAGAGTTACTAAATTGTTCCCACATGACACTCATTTTCTCCGCTCATGTCCCCTCTGGGCTTCCGTACAGGCATGCAGACAGAGAGCTCAAGCGATCAAAGTTTCCCTGGCTCGAGTTACAGCTCGGCTGTTCAACGCAAAAACTGTTGCTACTCAGCGCAGAGTTCCAGGATAATTCAAATCAGCAGTCCCACAGAGTAGCCCCGAGAAAGTTTACTTATTAAACTTTACAGCGCCACTGCCGTCTTTCTTACCAAAGGCTCCGCGCACATGTTCTGAGACGGCGCGCCATGGGGTTCTGCAAGGAGAGCAGTTGCCTCTCATTTTGAGTTCCCAGACTTTCCTTTCGTACGTCGGAGGAGAAAGGGTGGGACTCCAGTTCTGGTTGCACAGGAAAAATACACACCGCCTTGGATAACGTCCTTCAGAGGAAACAGGAAGGGCTGAGAGTTGCCCTGTTGTTTAGGTAACTGCCAACTTATACCGTCTCCTTTGTCTGGCTGTGGAACGTGCAGCAATAGCGGTAAGAAAAACTTCCATATGTTTAGCAGTTTTATTTTTACATATTGCAATCCAGTGATGCCACGATGTTACTTCATTGTGTTTTATCAAAACTGGTACATAGAGCGCATATTTGTGGTATATATGTACATATCCACAAAAACGCATAACACAAAACAGCAATACGTGTCTCCTGTGACATTATTAATGTTTTACCAGTTTTTAAAACCGTTTTTAAAAAATACCTTTAAAAAACCGTAAACTGTAGCACATACGGCCTGGCAGCTGAACAGGTTTTCCTTGAGTCAGTGAGTCATTACAGAACTGTCCAATAACTTTCCCGTCACAAGAAATATTTTTACAATAACTATTACCTGTTGATACATCCATACAATACACATACATTTAACTTTACACATACATACATTACTAACTTTACAAATTACACATACGTTACACATGCATGTTACTTTACACATACATACATACAATACACACGTTCACCTTTTTTCACTAGAAAATAGCTAATACTGAGACTGAAACAATGTAGAGAATTAATGCAACATCAGAAGTAATGTGGATTGTGGCTGTAAGAATTATTGTAATGCTTTAGTGGTTGTGAGAGAGTATTGTTAGTTTCTGAGGCGATTTAACCCATGCTGCCTCCATAGCCTTTAGCATTGTTTCCTCTGTTCTCCTTACCTCAGACAGGTGCATTATGGGACATCCAAGCTTCCTATGCGTTTTCCTGCTGGCTCTCAGCCTGGTGTCTGTCTCAGGCCGACCCGAAGACACTCTGAGGAAAATTAAAGATCTTGGGGAAAAAGACTTTGGCCACAATTTCCCACGACATGGGCTGAACCTCCTCTACTGGTTCTCCCGTGAATACATCACGTTCGACAACAACGACAACATGCAACCAGCGAAGGACCCCAAAGAAGGTGCGTTTGGATTTCATTACTATGGAAACAAAGAGGACGTCCTCCCTTCATTGCGCAACAATAGGAAGTACGCGTACTACACCGTGGGCAACCTGTTTGATGACAGAAACTTGCCCCAGAATGAAAAGCTGCCATATTATGTCTCGGAAGAGTTCAAAAGCTCCAAGAACCTGGATTCCCGCGATCAGAACAACAAGGACCGCATCATCGTCAGAAGAACGCCGTACGGCAGCATCGACCAGGTCTACATCACGCAGCACTACGGCTTCGACGCCAACCACGGGAGCGCGTACGACCCGGAGAACACTTACGCCGTCAGCAGGGAGCTCCTGAAGGCGATACGCAACCTCACACGGGAGAAGTTCCTCCAACCGTTCCCCTCCAGGAGCAGGAGCCACTACGCCCAGTGTCACTCGGAGAGAGGCGCCAGTCAGCCGCCGAACTCCGACGAGTGCAACCACAAGTTCTCAGACGGGAACCGCCCATCGTCCGCCAGCACGCTCACGTGCCTGTGTTGTGCCTTGGTGGGACTGCTTTTAGGCTGTTTTTAGGAGGGTCACGACCCTCACTGCAGATTACTGCACTGCAACTGTTATCCACCTTTTTTACAACATGTATTCAATACATTTTACAACATGTATTCAATACATTTTACAACATGTATTCAATACATTTTACAACATGTATTCAATACATTTTACAACATATATTCAATACATTTTACGGGTGTCTCGGTGGCGTGGCTGGTGGAGCGCCGTCTACATTGCACGCTCATAGCGAGCTGCAGCGTTGACGATTCGAATCCAGCCACGTGACATTTGTTGCATGTCTCTCCCTTTCTCTCTCTCTCACTCTCTCGCTCCCCATTTTCCCTGTCTCTCTGCACTGTGCTGTTCAGTGGAACTGAAAAGGCCCTAAAAAATATATACAGTATATTTTTTAAAAATAAGATTTTTTTTGTTTGTTTTTTTTGTTTTTTTTACAAATGTTCTGCAATGCGATGCCAAGGGCCCTGCTATCCCAGACTGCCTAGCGGCCACTGCATTGTCCTTATGTGACATGGGAAACTGAGTCCCTCTTGTTTCCTCATACATTTGCACTGACCCTTGATGCATCCTCAGTGACCCTGATGTTGTAAAAAGGTGCGTTTACAGCAGGTGGCCCACACGCAGACCACCGTCCTGCTGCCTGCAAAGGGCTCATTTATACCCCATTCCTAGCTATTGGAAAGTTTTAAGTAACACAAGTCTGCACATTGCAAGGTACTAAATCAATCAAATCTGAAGTTCCTGTTATTAAAATGGTCTGGTATATTACAGTATTAGTCAACTTGGGCATTTACACTAGGACCCTGGTACATGTTATTTATATTATCCACTTAACACACGTACCTAAGTATTGTTTTACTGTATTTAAGTGAAAGGTGCATAGTTAGCGCATGGCTGCTAACAGTAATAACAATGTTCCCATTACATTGTTCCCAATGTAACCAAACTTATTACTACATATAAAAAAAATATATGAAAAAAAGATCACCCCATATGTCAGAGGTTACTCCAGTATCAGCTCATCTGTAGCTTGAAGTTTGAATTTCATTATTGATTAGTTACCGGTATTATTCTTATAGATTCCATCCCCCTGAAATTAATTCCACCCCTCCCCCCCCTAATTACTAAATCAGCTGTTTAGTGAACTGTTTGTGTTTGTTTACAAATAACATTTATTGATTCACATCAAGACCTAATTTATACCGATAGATGTGTGTTATGAAAAGATATTTTCAATACTTGTATCCAACATGGTGACATTTGCTTTGTAATACGAGATGGATTCATTGTTTTGGTTTTTTTTGTTGTTGTTTTTTACACACACAAAAGATGAAATCTTTCAGGGGTTCTTGTCCACTTCTGTTGTTAATTATTTAATTAGCCAAAACATTTATTTTAAACAGAATTCTTTGATGACATGTCATGTGCCACAGCTGCAGAGTGTATATGTATAATTGTTTTTTGTCAGAATATCCTTGATAAGGACATATTAATTAAACAGACAATTTAATTTATTAGAATATGCGGACAGAATATGTATGGTTGGTCACTACCCCTGTCTTGTGATCGGCAGTCGACCATAACCATTTGGCAAGCTTTTTTGGAGAACTTTCAGATGCCTTGGGCAACGGTTCCCGCTTTTATCCTCAATCAATTGCACTGCGTTTAATGGTCATTTATTGGATGGTGATAAAATGACCGTCTCTCTTTGCATGGCCGGTCCAAATGACCTTGATTGGAGATGACAGACATTTCATGCACCAGTATACCTGTCTTCCCTCTTCAATGGAGTCAGATAATAGTCATGCCCTTGTTTGTATGCAAACGGTTGTCTTTGATATTTTATACGTTTAAATAAATAATCAGAAACGGATTAATTTTCAAAGATGGTGATCTGTAAAGAATATAAATTAATTACTTAATTGGGCCATGCTCAGGAGCATGGAATAAGCTTACTAACCCTTTTGACATGTAATACACACAAAGTGTGAATGTGAGTGTCTCCTCAGTCACAGTTTTCCTTAAAATATTTCTGTTTACTTTGTATGTGAAACAAACATCTGGGAATATTTTACCCTCCAAGATGATTCCAAATACCATGAGATTTCACCTGCAAAAAAAACCCTATAATATGTGAACAATATAACGAGGTTTCTGCACAGGGCTGGTTTCCAAGGAACTGCTCAAAATTTCAAGAAATGTATCTAATTAATGTTCAAGGGAAGAAAAACTCACAAATTCACACATTTATAATCTGCAATCTATTTATATCATTGTTGGTTTTCATCCTTTATCCTTGAATGTTTTGTATTTTCACCCAATTTAATTAGAATGCTATATAACAGTGGTTCTCAACCCTGTTCCTGGAGATCTACCATCCTGTAAATTTTCATTTCAATCCTAATTTGGCACACATGATTCTACTAATTAGCAGCTCAACGAGATACCCAGCTGTTGAATGAGGTGTGCTTCGTTAGGGTTTGAGATCTCCAGGAACAGGGTTGGCAACCACTGCTCTATAGGTTTGGGAGAGCTCAGAGTAACATGGCAAGAATGGGCGTCATGTCTTTCCACTGGCTGAACTTGCAGAGCATACAAGTGTAAGACTGTGCTTTGCATTCAGTGTGTGCCGGCAAGCTGCACGCACTACACCACATCAATCAGAGGAGTTGTTCTTTTGTTACGAGGCCGAAAAAACCCCTGCCAACCAGAACACTACAGCGAACTGTGCATCAACATCAGCACTGGAATGATCAGGTTTTGATACGGACAATATGAGGTATGTCACAGCACCAATAACTAGTCCTTTACCTGGACGTGCCAAGTCCAAGCCTGCGCTTACACATTTATGTTCCGTCTCATATCAGTTGATCTGTATGCCAAACACTTATTTGACATAGTTTCGGGTTGCCAGTCATCAACGGTTAATTATCACAGTATCACTTACAAGCACTTGTGTTGAAAAGGGCATGTTATGCACAGCATTACTATGATGTCATGCATCACACATACATTTTGCTTGTCTTTGTTCCAGTTTGTCAAGCCATTAATATGAAAAATGCCGTATCTCAATATCGCACAAATTCATTACGTAAGATAAAAAAGAAACTGCTCATCAAGTCTTGGTTTTGTCTTATATCTGGTTGGTATACAGCAAGGGTTTGATTAATGCAGTGTTTGAATTAGTGTAGCGAACATAGTTGTGATTTCAGTAAGGTAAGCTTCAGAGTCTTCACCTCAGGCCAGATAATATTACATACTACATACTACATACTACAAGAGCATCCAGAGATGATCTCATAGTACAGGAATGCTCATACAACCTCTTAGGATGTCACACACACACACACACCCCCCACGCCACGCCAAAGGACACTCACATGCTCATCTGTTCTGCCAAGTCAATAAATAGTGCTTGTGTATGTGATGCCCTGTTTCCCTGTAGAGGGGCAGTGTGATGGCGGGATTGGATGATATAGGGGGGCTCATGACAGCTGGAGCCTCTAGAGATGGCCGTCACGTGACAGTCGTGGAACCGTGGTTTACGGGTCCAGGAGCCGAGCGTGGGAGGAAGGCCCGCCGCGCAGGGGAAGGGACGGGTATAACGCTTTTTAAAAAAAATTTAAAGAGGGGTTCAATCAAAACATGTCGGCTCAAGCCCTCGGGGACCTCGTGTCGGATCTGAGAAATTGCACAGTGTGTCGTTTCACCGCAGTTTAATTTCCTCCTTTATTTCACCGGCGGTCCAGAAGTTGGACTGCGTGCACGGGACGTCACCGTTTTCTAGAGGGCCAAGAGATATGTGGTCAGTGTGGTCAGTGTGGCCAGTCTGAGTTTGACATTGACAGCAGTTATTGTCGTTGTTGGCTTTCTGCGGTCGGTTTGTGAAATCGGTCAAGTCACAAATTGGTCAGCGTTGGAAAAGGGTCCCTCAATCCATGAATTATAAATGACGCAGAAGAGAGATAACAGCCAGAAACTCCATCTCTGTTAGAAGCTGGCTGGCTGGCTGAATGAAATCTGCCTCATTCCCCACAGAGAAGACTGAAAATAGGACAGCCCTCATCCTTTTTTAAATGCACGAAGTGTCGCGAAAGCAGTTCTCAGAAGATTGCAACTGGAATGAAAGCCGACGTGCGTCTGACGTGAAAAGTATTTGACTTCTGAACCCAATAATCCGGTGCTAAAACTGTGTGTGTATCCTGCCCTTTTGAAAACCATGAAAGCAGAATAGTATCCTACTGTGAGCGGATTGTTACTCGTGAGTCAGAGTCTGTGAGTCAGTGACACATCAGACATGCACCTGATACTGGGCTCTTATAAAGGCTCAAGCTTTATTTTCCCCTTGTGGGACAATACAAATTAGAATTTGAATTTTGTGCTGTCTGACCAGCAAGTGTGGCCCGAAATTTAGAAAAACAAGCGAAGTACACAACATGACATACACAAGATAATTGCTTATTTACCTGTTTGTATGTCTGCTACACTAATGCTAAAAATAAATTCTCAGCAGTATTAATTAGTCACAAAAGACATTTGTGCATACTAGAGTGAAACTTATGTCATTCAAAAAGGAGAATCGGCAAGACTGAGACTATTCTGTTCTGAAGTAGAAACACAGGAAACTGATAAGAAAAGCAAGCTTCAAACTTTAGAGACAGTAAAAGACAGAAGAGTTTGAAATAATATTTAGGGTTAGAAATAGGGCTAGAGTTAGGGTTAGGGTTAGGAATATGTGTTAAGCTTGAGGCAAGATTAGATTTATGTTTCCGAGCTAGGGAAAGAGTCAGTGCAAGAATAAGGATTTTAGGATTTTTTGGCATATATTAATATAGCCTTATGTATTTTCATATATTTTCCATGAATACATTTTTATTTTATCTGCTGGCCTCCCAACATGTTCATCCAGTTTCCACGTTGTTGGCAGTTAAGCATTCCTTTAAATTACCTTTCTCTTAAAAGGGTTCATATAATTACAAATCGTGTTTTGGGGCCCATCGATCCCAGCACAGTCTGTCTTGCAGTGTTCTAAATCAAAGAGTTCTACTTTTCTATCCATATGTGATAAACTATTGACCATAAAAGAAAGAAACGTATGACTAAAAATAGAATTTGGGAACTCAAGAGCGCAACAAGCCTGATTATGGAACATCAGTAGAAAAATGGCTCCAATGTTTTGTGAATAATTAATGTGCTAAAGACAAGCTGACGAGCCAAGTCTCTCCAACGTCACGTGACCCACTTATAATGGGGCTCCCGAGAAAATGGAAGCGGGTACACCGGGCCGCCAAGCTGTGTTCCGAGCCCCGAGTCTGCATTCGCGCACAGAAACACGGGAGAGACTGCAGATGAAGGAGACCCTGGGCCCGTCAGCAGCCTGTGCTGCGGTTGGAATCGAGCCCAAAAAAGCCGTACTGTTTGACATGCTACAGCTTGTTGGGTAGGTCACTCAGGGCTGTTATTTCATCGAGGCCAATTATGTTTAATTGGATGCACTTATTATAAGAAAAATAAAATTACCATATAATGTACAACAAATCACCATTACTGTTGTGGGGATCAGGAGTTGAAAAAGAATTGAGAGTTTTGGTTCGGGTTGGATAAGTAGCGCAAGTGCTTAATTAGACGCTAAATATCAAAAACAATGTCTGTCAGGGGAGCGCAAGAGTAGCCATGGAACTAAACTCTCTCGAAACCTCTCATCTCTGGCTAAGATCTGTGACAGTTATGAAACCAGGAGGTTGAAGTTCAATTACCACTCTGCTACGGAGTGAAAATGCTAAATTCTCCAGCGATATCGTTTCCAACGTGTCTTTGTACGTGAAAGCAGCACACTCCCGTTTACTCATATCTTTTAAACGAAGGCGAAATAAAATCCATTTCAGTGCATACGTCTGCAGAAGGCACAGCGGTGCTTTAAAAAAGTTTGATGGAGCCTTGTTCATGTTTTGCAATGACTCAGTAAGTCAGAGGGAGGACTAAGACTATAATTTAACAAAGAAAGACAAATTAGTATAACACAGGAACCAGGGCAGTGAAATAAACCAGCTGAACAGATAGTAATATTGTATTCAATGTATTACATTTCTTCTTTTGAGAAATTACCTAAAATACATGCCAGCTTTGTATTATTCACATTACGTGCTTAAATAATCTCTCTTTTTTTGTTCCTGTTGAGCTTTACAATGTGGAGCACAAAGTACATTAAGTTTGCTGTACATTTATATGCACTTGAAATGGCGGAATTGTACAGCGCGAGTTAAGACAAGATTTGTATTCTATTAATAAGCTACTGTCAGTATTGATTCATACATTATTTTTGCATTGGTCTCTGACTTTGACTGCCTTTTCATTAAATGATAAGACATATGGGTGTTCCCACAAGGCATATCCAATTGAGGCGCTTGTTCTCCGTGCAGAGATATGCCCCATGGTCTGTATAGAATCCTAATTGTACCAGTGCGGTCTGTGGCCAAGATTCCTTCAGGGTCAAATAAAACAGCCATGTTGTTGCCAGGGAGGGAGTGTTTTCGTCTGCAAGTTATTCCCTGGCTTGTTGCCAAGAGACTTCTCCAGCCAATCGGGGCCTGCAGTCAGTTACGTTCTGTTACGTCAGTCCTTCAGAGTTCTGTCAGCGGATTGCAGAGGCTGCATGCTCTTTGGAGGATGTTCGGATGAGTGCACCTTCTCCAAAACTGATGGACAATGCCGTGGATTAAGCGTCCATTAAGCGTCCGAAAGAGGAGAAAAATCTAACGCACAGGGGACATAAATAATTAAGGGTAGTCATTATTTAAATACATTATTTAACACTATTGCTTAACACAAGTTCCCACTTCCATGTATACATGGGTTGCAGCTGCAAGTCCTTTCAACCCTCAATCAATGACCGGCTTGGATCAGGTCAGCCAATCGTACTCCACATGATCCAGTGTTAGACATCAGGAATAAAGATCTCTACATCTGGTCTATGTGTGGGGAAAAATAGTGACTTACAACTCACTGGTTAAAAAATAGTTATTATATAAAGTATTTTTATACCATTTTTATATTTTTAGATCCATTATGTTTTTATACAGATCACAAGACGAGCAATTTCCACAATGACGACTGTGAAAGGAGATTTCTATTGTAGACTGTGATGTTTCTTAGTCTTGTAGAAGAGCTGCTTATCATGCCTTCCCAGTCCATTCCCACGCGCTTCTGTACGCTCTCTCTGACTGGTGCAGATGTCGGTACACAACAGAGCGGTGCTTACTTTCCATCTAGGACAGTGACGGATGTGTCGGCTAACCGGCTCCGACAGAAGGGGATATTTCAGGACCTCGTGATTCCACACGCTGTCCTCACTCCATCACTCCCGACCACCGTCAAAAAAGCTCGGCCGCACACTGCAACGCGGTCGCGTTCGTTCCACGGGCCCATTTTTCATCTTTCCCTCCCATTTGAATTGGAATTACTAGTTATGTTTCTCCAGTCAAGACTGCCACCGACAACCGCACAAGAACCATGGTAGCTGAATCATGGTGCGTCCATTGTATATTCATGGGCCGTGTCCAAATCAGAATATTGAATATGCCAGTTGAGTATACTTTTTAAAAAGCTGTTAAGTACGTGATAATTCTGAAAATGTATTAATATCCGCGGACGATATACTTATTTCTGGGTTCTCGCTGATAATAGTATGGAAGATATTTTTCGCATACTGCATGTCACTAAGCAGTATGCAGTATGCCATTACACAGGACGCAGTAGATAGGGCTCTTATTCAGACACAGCAATGGTGTATCACTGCCATATACTTCCCTGTGAGGTGCTTACTTGCACATGGAACATCAGGAGAGAGCCAGTGGCCATCAGAGTATCCCTCACTGAAGGCCACTGGTAGCCTTGCAAGCTCACTGTACCCCCGAAGGGATGAGACCAGTCATGTTCCACAGCGGCAAACATCTAGTAATGGTAGGCTAACAACATAGCTGGGGCCTAGGCTACACCTGCACCTATAGATCATGGCCAAACTGGAGCCCCTCCCATCTCTACTTCAATATAATTGGTCCAGATCAGAAACGTTCAAGACGATGTCCAATTATAGTTCATGTAGTATGTATGTGGACTTAGTCAATGGGGGAAATTAACCGGTTAGTTCCCTCAGGGCTACGAGCTTGCTCTGACACAGTGTAAAATAAGAAGGTCTTAAAAATAACAAGGTTCTGAGCATCTCATCTGACACGAGGTTACAGGAGACCGCTTAGAACCGAACAGAGCAGGCGGTTTCCATAGAAACAAAGTCAAAGTCAAAGTGTTTTTATTTATCAAGTGCACAGTATAACACAAGGTCATTCTGAACAATGAAATTCTTAGGACATGGCAAGCAACAACTATGTAGTAGGCATTAAAAACAAACAAAAACAAAAACATATATAAAATTGTTAAAAAAAATAAAAAATAAAAAAAAATAAAAAAAAAATAAAAAAAAGTCAAATAAGGGCAAGAATAACAAATATAAATATACATAGCGGTAAAACACTAGCAGCAGTTCCAGATATGGACAGTAGGAGTAGGAGTATTAAATATAAAGTGTGGAGGTGCCGATAGACATGTGCAATAGATTAAATTAAGGTGATGTACAATGAATGTACATAAGAAGTGCCTAGAGCATACAATGAGGTGCGATGAATGCGATTAATGCTGCTGGTTGAGAAGCCTGATGGCCTGGGGGAAAAAACTGTTTGTGAGTCTGGTAGTCCGTGCCCGAATGCTCCGGTAACGTCTACCAGACGGCAGCAGCGAGAACAGTCCATAGCCTGGGTGGCTGTAGTCTTTTATGATTTTCTGTGCTTTCTTAAGGCATCGCGTGTGGTAGATGCCTTGCACAGAGGGGAGGTGGCAGCCAATGATGCGCTCCGCTGTCTTCACCACCCTCTGGAGGGCCTTGCGATCAGCAGCGGAGCAGCTGCCATACCAGGTAGTAATGCAGCCAGTGAGAATGCTCTCAATGGTGCACCTGTAAAAGTTGGTGAGAGTTTTGGCAGACATGCCAAACTTCTTGAGTCTCCTCAGGAAGTATAGGCGCTTTTGGGCAGTTTTTACTGCCGCGACCGATTGCCTGGACCAGGATAGGTCATCGCTGATGAACACACCGAGGAACTTGAAGCAGGAGACTCTCTCCACTTCAGCTCCATCGATGTGAATGGGGGCGTGACCCCCCCCCTGTCGCTTCCTGAAGTCCACGATCATCTCCTTAGTCTTGCAGACGTTGAGAGAGAGGTTGTTGTCCTGGCACCATGTTGCTAAGATGCTGACCTCCTCTCTGTAGGCGGTCTCATCGTTGTTGGAGATGAGACCCAGGATGGTGGTGTCGTCTGCAAACTTAAGGATGGCGTTGGAGCTGCGCGTGGCCACACAGTCGTGTGTGAACAGGGCGTACAGGAGGGGACTGAGTACGCAGCCCTGAGGGGCTCCGGTGCTCAGGGTCAGTGCAGAGGAGAAGCGGTTACCCATTCTCACCACCTGGGGTCTGCCCGTCAGGAAGTCCAGGATCCAGTTGCAAAGGGAGGTGTTAAGACCCAGGATCCTGAGCTTGGGAATGAGCTTAGCGGGCACAATTGTGTTGAATGCTGAGCTGTAGTCTATAAACAGCATCCTCACGTATGTGTTACCCTTATCCAGGTGGGAGAGGGCGGTGTGCACTGTCAGGGTGATGGCGTCGTCCGTAGATCTGTTGGGACGGTATGCAAATTGAAGGGGGTCCAAGGTGTCAGGAAGGGAGGAGCAAATGTGGGTTCTGACTAACCGCTCGAAGCACTTCATGATGATGGAGGTCAGTGCTACAGGGCGGTAGTCATTCAGGCAGGTGATGGAAGGTTTCTTTGGTACGGGGACAATGGTTGTCTGTTTGAAGCAGGTGGGGACTGCAGACTGTTTCAGGGAGAGGTTGAATATAGAGGTAAATACCTCCGCTAGCTGGTCAGCGCACGCTCTGAGGACACGGCCTGGAATGCCATCTGGCCCTGGTGACTTCCGAGGGTTTACTCTTTTAAAAGCTCTCCTCACGTCAGCCATAGATAGGTACAGAGTGCAGTCATCCTGGTCCTCAGCTAGTTTTTCAGAAGGGATGGTGTTGCTCACCTCAAACCGTGCGTAAAAGGTGTTGAGCTCATCGGGAAGAGAGGCGGCGGGCTGGGCATCACTGCTATTTCTCCCTTTGTAGTCTGTGATGGAGCGCAGTCCACGCCACATGCGTCTGGGGTCGGAACTGTGGTAGTTGGACTCCAACTTGTCCCTGTAGGCTCTTTTTGCATCTCTGATGGTTTTCCGTAGGTCATATCTGGACTTCCTCAAGGCCTCCAGGTCCCCAGATCTATAGGCAGAAGACCGTGCTCTGAGTTTAGCACGGACATCACCATTAATCCAGGGCTTTTGGCTGGGGAAAGTCCTAACATTGACTCTCGGGACAACGTCATCTATGCACTTGGAGATGTAGGCTGAGACAGAGTCTGTGTATTCATCAATGTCCCCATCAGCTGCAACACAGAACATCTGCCAGTCTGTGGTTTCAAAACAGTCCTGCAGAGTGGCAATGGATTTCTCACTCCAGCGTTGAACTGCTCGAAAAACCGGTTTTTCCTGTTTTAGACGTTGTCTGTAGGTTGGGAGGAGAAGAATGGAGGTGTGATCCGCCTTACCAAAGGCAGGGCGGGGGAGGGGTTTATAGCTGTCCCGTAGTTGAGAATAACAATGGTCAAGAGTCTGATCACCACGGGTAGGAAAGTTAATATGCTGGTGATATTTAGGCAATACTTTCCTCATATTAGCCCTGTTGAAGTCGCCAACAACAATAGAAGCTGCCTCAGGGTGAGCGTTCTCTAGTCCATTAATTACTCCGTAAATGTCCTCTAGTGCGCGTGTTTTATCTGCCTGCGGGGGAATGTAAACTACTGTGATTATGGCGGAGCTGAATTCCCGAGGGAGGTAGAAGGGACGGACTTTTACAGTTAAGAGCTCCAAGTCTGGTGAGCAGTGTTTTGTAAGCACTGCTACATCCGAACCCCAGCGAGAGTTAACCATAATGCAGACCCCACCGCCTCTGCGTTTACCTGACTCCGTAGTTCTGTCCTGCCGGTAGATGGAAAATCCAGCCGGGGTAGCGGCCGAGTCAGGTACCGTCGGGTCTAGCCAGGTCTCAGTAAACGCCAGCACGCAGCAATTCGCAATGTCCCGCTGGAAGTTAATCCGTGCGTGTAGTTCGTCCATTTTATTGTCCAGGGATTGAACATTTGCCAGTAAAATGCTCGGTAACGGCGGTTTGCAGTATCTCGTCCGTGATCTGCATAGGATACCGGCACGTTTGCCTCTTTTCTTTCTCCTCCGTCGGCGTATTGGTAAACACAACGGCGGCAGGACAAAGGAATCACAGCACGTACTCCGGTAAATTGAGAAAAAGTCCGTGTCCAGTGACGAACGAACTTCCAAAAGTGCTTGTCGATCATACTGTATGAGCGACAGTGCAGTACGTACAAAAATAAAAACAATACAAATAATAATAGACAAAAAGCTACTAGTTGAATGCGGAGCCATTGTCAGTGCGACCTTCCACCGGCGCACCAGGACTTACTTTGGGGGAGAGGCTGTACGTAGCTTACGTACAGTCTTACAGCTCATTGCAGTACTCTTAGAAAACATACGATTGATCGTACCCTTGTGTGTGTGTGTGTGTGTGTGTGTGTGTGTGTGTGTGTGGTGGGGGGGTTCAAAGGGAAGAGGGAAATCAACAGCAGAGTTTACACTCATTCCCGCGTATGCAAGTACAAGAGCGTTTGAGCACAGGGAAATGAGACTTTAAATAAAAAAACGGCCCACGGCGTCTGCAACACTTTTATAAGTACTTCCCCGTGTCTGACAGAAAAAGCCGCACGCGAAAGCTGTAAAGGCTGATTTCGGAGCTTTTAGAATAATCAGGCCGTGGTCCTAAAATAGCCGTCCAAAGCAGAGCCTGCATGCGAGTCATCGTCCCTGGGGCCAGCACCCAGGTGGGTCACCTTGGCTGCTGGAGGGTCAGTCTACCGTGCATTTATAAATAAACTCCGCTGTGTGGGCCGGGATTCTCAGCATCCAGGCCAAATTCCCTTCCACAAATTCCGCCTCGCTCAAAATGGCCGTCAAATCATGCACATTTTAACAGGCCCTTTCCTGTGCATGAACATACCTAACTGATCTGGATGAAGAACTGATACAGCAGGATTCTGATGCAAATGCCTGATAGTAGAGAAACATTTACAGTAGATGCCCTGTGGCCAAATGCCCCCGTCTGTAATTCCTCTATAAACATCGACTTCTGTCTGACGCAGTATAAACATAAGCCGCTTAAGTAATATAGTCAGTCAAAGAAATAGCCGTAACATCCATGTACTTTGATACGGCTTCTCCCAGAATAGTTACATTTTATAGAGGCTTTGGAAAACAGGATTTTTTTGTTCCTTGAGATCGTTTGTGGCAGCATCTAAACAATGGAGCATTCCTTCGTGTCCCACATAACATAATTACACCATCATAACCTCATTGCCTTTAAAGGGCTGTTAAGAATCATAGAAAGTTACAGAATAAATTATTTGAATTGAAGGCCCATTCAATTCTCACATCTATAGCATTCTGGGCTCAAATCTATAAGGACTATAATTCAGTATTGGGTGAACAGGAACAAGAAGAGACCCAAAGGAGATCGACACTGATAGAATGTGGAAGAAATGCGAGACACAGAAACAGAGTCAGAACAGTGGATTTCCCCTCACAGGTTTTAACTGAAGCTGTATTAGTGCTCCCGGGGAGAGGGGATTTGTGACCCGAGGAGCGGTGCGGATTCTTCGATCATACGGACAGGCTTTGCAGAGTAAATCGACAGGATCACCGGCACAGGGGCAGAGCCTTAATCCCAAATTTACACCCGTAAAGAAGCGAGCCTTCCGCACTGGCGGACATAAAACATGTAACCGATGGTGCGCGGCGTGGCTCGAGGGGTCTCTGGGTAATAACCTTTCAGAGGTAATCCTCTCACAGATCAAGACCTGCGCTGCCGAGATAGCGCACGATCGGCGGTTACGGCTTCTGTGTTATCCCGCAGGGCCGCGGTGCATTCCCTGTATTACCTCACCGCCATGCGCATCCGCCATTTCACGGCACTTCCGCCTACCGACGGCCCATCTCTCAAAACCACAGCGCGAACGCCTCGAGAGCGTGGATATCGCCACCTCGTTCAGTTACTGCAAACGGCCGATCAAATTAGCTACGTGACTGAACCTCCAGAAGAAACCATCCCTCATCAGCTCCCAAACAGAAGGCTAAAAGTTTGCGGACTTACCGACCCAACAGCCAGCCTTTTTTTTGTAAAAGCGACGCCAGGGAATGAAATTAACCTTTTCACCCACTGGCCAGAGTGGCTTGTGGATTCAAAAATCGCCAGCCATTTTCAACATTTTACAAGCCACATTACCTTTTACAATATAACACAAGCTGGTTGGTTACCTGCCAAAGTGGCTGCTAGAGTAGAAAATTTTACCAGCATTTGGCTGGGGCCGGGTGTTCATTTCATACCAGCAGCATACAGTTACTAGTCTCCATAGCCAGCCTGTTGACTGGCAACTCCCAGCAGTCGAACGCATCCCATTTCAAAAGGGGCCGTTTAAGCGGTTTCACGTACCAGCCCCTCAACTCAGCCCCTTTGTGTTTTAATTACGACACTCGACACAATTTCCTACAGCACAACATCCAGCACGTAAATCCGTCATACCGATTCGCTCATCACAGCACCCGTGAGAACCTCTCGTATTAACGCAGGCCCTGAGAGCGATTACTGGAGTGCTGAATTTCATCTGGCGTCATGCAGTACATTAAAGCTTTCCACCAGAGAGCAGCGACACGTTCGTACTGTTGCTTCCTCTCCCGCCGCGAGCGCACTAGCACAGCCTAGCAGATGAACCGCGCCTTAAGGAGCTCCATCAGAACGCAACTCTCGTGTCTCTCATGTCTTCTGTTCAAAGAAATACTCACTAGTTAGTGGTCTCCCGAGAATGGGTTAAGAGCCAAACATCCCAGCCCACGCGATAACAGAACTAGAGTAAGACTATGGAGCAACTAGCACAGAGCTTGTCCATTCTTATAATTCTTTAATACACGTTGTCAGTACCTTTCATCCACGGGCAGAAAGTTGGATTTGTAGTCGATGCAAATTGAATCCCAGTCTGGGTTATCTCCTGCCTGTGGTATTAAAGCAATCAGAGTCTGCACTTGCTAGTTTTGAGAGCAGTAGGCAAAAGCGACACTGAATACTTGTGTGGCCAACTGTCAAAGACCAATACATGAATCACTGCATTCTGGGTATAAAGTTTAAAGTTTTCGGTTAATTATACATACATCTTTGTCAGAATATTAGATTTTAAAAACCGCATGTAGAACTAACACATTGAAGACTTTCGTGTTGGTTACCTGAAGTGAAAAACCTGATACATCCCAATGAGAAGTGATCTGTGAACTCTCCATGCCTGCTCAAGCGGGGAGCGATTCTTCCTTTTTCCACGCTGTGACGCTCATTCATTCTTCTGAATGCGTTAAACGAGCGATGAATTACTTCAGAAGGGCTCCGTGGGAGAAGTACCGCTTCCCTGACATATACCCCGTCTGAAAGGAGCCCCCACATGATCGTCACGGCATTTCATTTTCCTTCATTAAGTCTTTTGTCAAGAGGAACGGAGCACATTCTGACTATCCATTTTGAACGGTGACGATAACACAAATCTTAAATCGAGGAAATCACAAAATCCTTGCAGTCCTAATAAAAGCGATACAAAAAAAACACAATTCTTTTTAAAATTCATTTATTTTTGGTCACATCTCCATGAATCATTCTCACATTTCTTTAACCGCCTGT